>OX639993.1:124734343-125334343 GCA_951828415.1 Anomoia purmunda
TTTTTTTTGCAGTGCTTGGCAGCATTTTCTCTTCTTTTACTCTACTTTAACTTGCCCGCCTAAAATTTAAATCGCCCAACAGCAAACACTCAACCAAACACCACACACATATTTGTGTGCATGTGTTTATACAATTTTCATTTGAGAAATTTAAATATTAGGAAGATATCAACCAACATGAAATGTATGTCAAACGAAAGCTAGCATCTTCATTTGACTACAAAAAAAAAAAAAAAAAAATTAATCGAGCCGTTTCCTTATAATTAAAGAAATAGAGATTACAACAATAAAAACCTGACATTGGTGCCCATACCGTAAGGTAAGACGTATTCTACGCCAAAAACGCTAACTAATGAACACACTTAGATCAATTTTTTTTTTTTAATATTTTTTATTATTTGGTAACTGTTTTTAATAATAAATAGTAGCTTTCCTAATTTAAACGAATTTGCCTCAGTTAACTCGAAAGTCAAAACCAAAATGTATATATGTACATATATATGTATATATGTATGTTTTGAAATAAATGTATATAATTGTTTTTATTTGATCGGGGTCCGCAAATAATAATTATTTTTCGAATTACAACTAAAAAATTACACTGAAAGTCTATATAAGCAGTGCAACAACACAATCCCCGCTAACTTGAATTTGTATGAGTTATGTTAAAATCTCAATTATAGATAGATAGATAGATATTGGTGTTGAGGTTGGCACTTCGACCTTTCGATCCATTGTGCCCTCCGTTCTTTATAGTACCTCATCTCACTCCAACGCTCTTAGGAAGTCTAAGATGATGGTTGGTGACAGGGAGCGTGCAAGTTCCTGATCGGGGATATATGAGCCCAGATATCTTTGCCGTCTTCTTGAGACGGCTTCGTAATCAATGGCTTTGTGACCAGGAACTCAGAGGAGCTGGATGTGATAGTGGGTTGCTAGAGAGTTGAGTTTTTCTACACACTCAAGCACCAATGAGGATCTGATCTCATACGATGATAGTGCCTTGAGTGCTGCTTGGCTGTCACATGCAATGACTATCCGCTCATTGCGATAGTTCCTATTTAAGAAGACCCCGGCCCCTATACCCTCCGGAGTCTTTGATCCATCCGTATCAATCAATTACGAAAACTAATAGTAGCTTTTTTGGTTTTATAATTTTTTTTGGTAGGATTATAATTTTTTTTTAGTTTTATTTTTTGCTTAACAATGCTATTTTGAATTGAAATTAAGAATAATTCCTTTATCGGAAAAAAATAAAAAAGCAAAAAATAAAACTAAAAAAATAACCAATATTTTCTGGGCAATAGCTAAAATTAAAAAAAAAAATATTGAAAACTAATTTAAAACAAATAACCTTTACGATACAAATAGAGAAAAATAACTTCAATGATGTATACATTGCCATCGATTCCAGAAAAGCGAAGAAAAGATTTAATTTATATTTATCAATTTTCACTATGCCTACTTTTGTCTTTTTTATAGGGAGAGTTAAGGCTTTTGTTGCGGTACTTTCACCCAACTTGTGTAGGTAAATTATGGAACCAAATATGTAAAGACTCGATTTGACAAATTAAAATTTATATAGGGGTTTTTCGTATCGAGGTAACGGTATATTGTTGAAAAACCACTTTTTAATTTTAATCTTATGTTAGAAATTGCAAAAAACTATACGATATTCGAGAATTTTCACTCACCTGCTACACTTGATTTACCTCCCGTAGCGCCGGTACCACAATTATTTGGTTTTGTACTATTCGAACTTATTTTTCTATTTGATTTGAGATTATTTTGATAACTAGACATAGTTAACCGTGAGTCAGTCTTTGCTGAGGACAGACGGCTGGTAGTAGTAGTAGAAGTACCATATTCATTGCCATTGACAACCATTGGTGGCACCATCAACACTTTATTTGTGTGGGGTTTATGGGCAGGTTGTTGCGGTTCAGTGTCTCTAAGTTTCAAGGCATTGAGTTTTAATGCTTCGTCGCGTAATTCTGCACGATTAGTTTTTGGATATATAAATTAATATAATAAAAAGAAAATAAAAATAAACGGATTAAATTAAAATATATACCAAAAAATAAATAAAATAAAATAAAATAGGTCACCCAATCTTAAAAGTTGTGCAAGCCTTGACTTTCGAATACTACTATGAAATTTACTGTACACATTTACAATTGAATTCATTTTCTTTTAAATTCATATATGAATGTATGTATGATGATGAAAAGGAGAACAAAGATAAATATAAAGTAAAAGATAAAGATACTGATACAGGAAAACACAAAATAAGTCTTATCAGACTAAAAAATTAGCATTGCAAAGCAATTCTAATTGGCAACGTTTACTTGTTTAACAGTTAAAAAAACGTAAAAAAAATTGGTGAAAAATAACTCGTATTAGCAATGGAAAAGAAATGTATCGTCTAATAAGTGCTTTCCACATAGGCTTCCAAATAGTGAGCGATTTTTTCGCCCTGCTCTAAAATTGATGCACACGTACATTTCTACTAGAGATGCTAATACCGAGATCGTGGAATCCAGATGTTTTCAGGTTCCGAGATTCCGAAAATTTGAAATATCAAATTGAAATCAGTAAAAAAATAGTTCCGAGCTACTTTAAATCCTGAAATCCCGTTATCAAAATTTTATGCTGACATTGGCATGCCTTATGTTATATATGCATGTACATATGTATGTAAATATATAGATACAGATGTAAGTATGTAATAATACTTTATTTCGCTATACGTATTTTATATGCAAAATAAATATTAATTTGGGGACTATATCACCATGAACCATTACCAACCCATGACGCTTTTAATTTTGAAGTAAAATTTATCAATCCATCAATTTTTGTTCCATTTTTTTAGGCTCTAGTATACAAAGCTTGATGTCACCACCACCGAACGATTTTAATTTAAGTTTTTAGATAACACAATTTATTTAAATATATAGTTCGACTTCTTTAACGTCATATTTAGGAAATGATCTTATTCTTAAAGGAATAAAATATAAAATGTACATGCATACATACATATGTATGTACATTGCAAGACGGCGGTAATAGATGTATTACTACATCTACAACATCTTCGCTGTTTACCAATACAATCGAAAATTGCTTTAAGGCAATTTCTAATGTTAATAAAAATAATTAAATATAATGTTAACAGTAAAAATTTAATATTGGTTTATCTAGCGAAAAAATGCAACTAATGTATAGAACGGGTAATCAATTGGAATGTTAAGGGTAACATAATGGTAACTAAGGGAGTAACACATCCCGAGCAGCGACATAAATAAAAAACCTAAATGTAGGCTAGTCTGATCTACTGTTTGATGGTGCAAATAAACTCTTATTTCACCTTTTTACCCTTTTTTGTTTTAGGGGAAAAACTTATTGTGGAAATTCAGCTAATTCACAGCGTAGTTGTTCATTTGAGGGCCTGTGGTCTTTTTTTATTAAATTATTTTTTTCAACAGCGGACAACACCCACTATTTAATTTTCTTTCGCTCCGCTATACTGCACTTAAGCCTATTTTCTCAAAATATGGACATCCCCTCAGCGAGATAAATATGTCTATATTAGAAACACACTTTTAAAATGAAAAAAAAAAATCCTGATAATTCGCCCCAACGCAAAAAAATGTGGTAACCAAAAAATTACCGACTTAATTTTTATTTACATAGATATTAGCTGATACAAGCTTTTCGCGTTTCGTCTAATGTTAGGTGCCATGCCCTATTATATAAATATATTCACATTTATATTAATATTAACAATTCTTTTAGTTCTTTATTTATATTTATTCCCCCATTTCCTACACTTAAAAGTTGCCCCCTTCAAATATATCGACTTCATTTTTTACTAGGTAGGGATTATACATTAGCAATAGCAATAGGAATATATCAAAACAACAAGCTTTTCCACGACAATCGGCTCTACTATACCGGAACGACCTTGAGCTGTATCCAGTGTCCAGCAAAATTCTGTTTGTGCTGCTCTTAATGAAGCTCCAAAAACTATTTAAGACTGATTTGAAAATAAATTAGGATTTCGAATGGTGACGAACTGCCACTACCGCACCAACAACAACAGCGAATACATGCAATATTCTCAGTTAGAAAGGATTTTCAAGTTGTCTGTTTTACTTTCGAATTCACCGGTTTCTCCTAATTTTTTAAATATTCTCGTTTATGTATAAAACTTGCATTACATGCCGTAGATTATTATATAATCCGTTTAAAATATTTTTAAAACTAAAAAATTTAATTGGAATGAAGGAGAAAAGCAATAAGCAACATAAGCAGGCATCTAAGGTATATGCAGTACAATGTATCAGGGGCATGCCAAGTCACACAAACAATTTAGTAAATAATCATGTATTTACAATAAATGCTTAAAAAATTTACCCAAAAAGTGTAGGCGATCCCGCGCCATTGAAAGATTTGTTTGCATTTTGTCGTGAAGACGCTGCGCTCGCTCCCAGACATCACCACGCCCACTCCAGCAATCAACTGCAATTCCATCTTCCAATTCCTTGATGCCCTTGCGATACAACTCGATGGCAAGTTCTTTGTGGCCTAACAATCATACATATGTACATATTTGTAGATTTCCATGATTGTACGTTTGAGTTAATTTTTTTTTTATTGCCGAATCCAAAAATTTGTTAAATAATTACATACCTTCGTTTTCTTCATCAATTTTTAGAGCCTTTGAAATATACTCAAATGCTCTGCGGTGGTGGTGCTTCTGCTTCGCCAAAAGAGGATCTCCAGGGCCCGGTGAACTTGACGTATTACCTCTTCCCGACATTTCAAGTTGTTGCGTAGAACGAAAACGCTGTTGACCACCGCCTGCGGAGATATTTCCAGCTCCACCGACAAGGGGATAAGTAGCTAAAGATGAATTAGGTGATTGATATTGAACCACCTGATTTCTATCTATTTCGTTTGTTATAGAATTTTCGTTTCGCGAATTTTGAAATGATTTATTAGAGCCGACAACAATCTCAATATTGCATTCTCGTTTATGTGGTCGATAGATCACCTTTGTGCTTGCTCCATAAACGTAGCGAAATATGCAAAACAATTGATAAATCAACGAACGCAAAATGTTGAAGAGGAAAATTATGGGAAATGAAACAATATAAAGATTTTGTTTGTGAACAGAACTGATCGATGGGGCGCCGTCAGTTGGGGTTCTGTCATACTCCCCGTCCGTTTCCTCGTCTGTATGCGTAGAGGTATTGGTGTTTGCGTGTGGTGGTGAGCGGCGACTAGAAGACGACGTTGGCTTTGAGTCGTCGGCTAATACAACACTGCAGGTACTAGATGATTTGCGGTGTGTACGCGCGCCACCACTGTTTATATTATTGCTGTTGGTGCTATTCTGGCGGATAGGAGATTTGGTGCTACTACTGCTATTGCTTGCACTGCCACTGGCATTGCCTGAGGAGGACGATGAGGACGACTGCGTTTTGTTACGCACCATCGAAGTATTTATGCTCTCTGTGCGGCTATGGCACAGTTTACCTTCAAATGTTTCTCTTATTTATGACTTTCTTTCGCAAAGTTAACAATTTACAGCAGAAATCAACAATTTTACAATTTTACAGGTGCCCGTGAAATATTATACGAATGTTTTCTTCCCATTTATTTGAAGTGATTCACGGTGTACTGAATACTGAAGGTGACGCCTTTAGAAGTACCGCTACTTTGGTTTTGCCGGGTTTGACAATTCTCAACTTCAACTAGACAAAGCTTTTTTCACAAATTAAGAAAAAGAGACACTTTTTTTAGTATTTTGCGAATTTATTTATTAAATGTCTGCCTATAAATTCATACTTTTACACTTTAGAACAATTAGAACACGTTTTTCAATGAAATATTGGAAGTTGTTCAATTTTCTCTCTCCCGTATTCTTGTTTACTAAAGGCGAAATCTGTCATTTCACCGCGGGAAGGCGCAATCTTGTATTCTATCATTCTTGGAAGTGATTTAATTCAATACAAACTAGAGAACCTCTTTTTTTCAACACGAATAACACCAAAGAAGATTCACATTTTTCATCCCTTGCAATGACAGTTTTGTTCTTGGTAGGAAGTGTTGCAATCATTTTAACCCTTACAGTAAATCCTCGACAAAATAGGGTGTAATGTAGATAGAACCCCGACGCATTGATATTATTCCAATCTTAGAAAATAATTACAGAAATACAAAATATATGAAAAGAAATAATCTAAATTATTAATAGATATATTGACGGGATATATGTAGATACCTTCATACGGATCCGAACAATTTTTACGCATTTTGTATATACGTTATTCTTATTTAGGAATTCTACTGTAAAAAGTGCAAAAGAAATACAACCGTGTTTCGTTGATCAGCTGGCTGTCAGTCTGGCTCGTTTCCTAATTTTGCATAACAAGATTTTATTTTGAATAATTTATATTAAAAATGTCTAAAGCTGCTGGAAAACTAAAGGCTATGAAAAAGAGTGTGGAAAAAGTTATCCATACGACCAAAATGAAAACAAATATACCCGCGGGGATGGCAGCCGCTGGCCCGCCGCTTGGGCCAATGCTCGGGCAGGTTAGTACATATTGCGGTCACGTTGAAGAACTCTCAACATTAATACCATATTTTTTGTTTGTCAATAGCGCGCAATAAACATTGCACCATTTTGCAAAGACTTCAATACTCGCACTGCAGAAATAAAGGAAGGCATTCCTCTTCCATGCCGCATATCAGTCAACAGTGATCGAAGCTATAACTTGGTTATTCACTCGCCACCGGCAACATTTTTTTTCAAGCAAGCTGCAGGCATACCGCGCGGTGCTATGCAACCCGGTCGTGAAACAGCTGGTATGATCACTCTGAAACATCTGTACGAAATTGCAGCAATAAAAATTCAAGATCCACCCAATGCCTTACTAACAATGCAGGTGAGAATAATTAAATATACATCCGTGCATATTCACTTAACTAGATTAATGTTTTATAGCAAATGTGTGAAATGCTTGTGGGTGTCGCTCGTACTTGTGGGATAAAAATTGTAAGAGATATAAATGCAGAAGAGTATGCTAAATTCTTGGAAGAACGGAAACTCGTAGTTGAGGAACAAAAACGAGAATTACAAGAAAAGCGTGAGGCCAAAATGCTGCGAACAGGTTAAATGTTATGTTGAAATGAATTGTTTTTATTTAATAAATGATAAAAAATGTTGGGAGGAAAAACTATGCGAATCCAAGTTGTCTACGATCTTTTGCGGCATTTTTCTTGCGACGCTTTTCCAAGTGTTTGTTAAGTTTACCAGATTCTTTGAGTTTCTCGAACTGTGTGACCAATTCCTTAGCTCGCCGTTCCTCTGAAAAGAAACAATTTTAGCCAGAAGTACATAATATGGTTGACTTCCCAAACGTCAGTTGCGGTGCATTTATAAAGTCTATTATTCTTAAAGGTTTCGATATGCATCAGACGCGCAAATTGCGTTTGGGAAGTTAGCCCCATAGTACTAACTGTTAGTTACGTAGTGAGGCCGAAGTCCCTTCTGAAGCGCCTGTTGAATTTCCAGTTTTTCTTGATTCAATGACTGTTGTTTTACGTGCCATTTTCTGTCTTCAACATTTTTGTTAATGAGTCTTTGCATTTCTAGTTGCAGTCGATGGCGTTCTTCGCTATTTTCCGTTTCACTCATTTGTTTTTTAAGACGGGCGATGTCCTTTTGCCTAACTTTAGCAACAAATTTGTAATTTTCTTTAAAATTCTTTACATTGAAATCTCCGCAATTCGCATCAAAACGTGGGTCACGTACTTCTTCTTCATTTATACGTTGACTCTTCGAAGCGATCGATACAAAAGGCACTTGTTTCTTGGCAGATAATTCGCGCGGCCGATTTTTATTCAGACGTTTAAATGTTGTCTTTTTAGCGCTCGAAGTGTTATCTTTTTCGATACCCAATACAGCCTCCTTATACAACTTTGCTCCCAATTCTTCTTTCAATTTCATTATTTCTTCAAAGCTCATTTTGCTGAGGTCCTCTCGAATAGAGTCCTGCTTATATATAGGAAATAAAATACAACATTTTCAAGCTACTAAAAAAAGACTCACGCTTTGATCTTCACTCTCTGACGACGATGAAGACATTTTTTCTTCCAATTTAAGTATAATTAATTTACAGAATATTATTGTTTATAAGTTGTTTACAAATCACATCGCGTTTTCTCAGGAGTGAATTTCGAAGAACGAACAGATGACAAAATTAGTGACAATTCCGGACGTCAGAAACTTTAGAAAATTAATCGATTATTACTTCCGATAACGAGTTTTCGGAGCAATTAAGTTACTCGCAATTTAATTTTAGTTCCAGCTAAATTTTCGAAAATCTGCTACAATCCGTTGTTATACTTTTGTATTTTGTACTTATCAGTACAAGGGTACCAATGATGGTGTTGTTGTAATAGTATAAAATATTCCCCATCAAATTTTGGGGAATGCTGCTGAAGTGACAGTCCTTGGCCTATCGTAGAACCGACTGTCGTGGGAACGGCACCAATGATGCTCTAATTTTATTGGAACATTTAATGAAGCCCAATTTATTTTGATACAAACAGGACACGTAAATAAACCTTCCAATAAAATTCATTTTCACATCAGCATACATATCATTTGTGTTTATACATAGTTACTTTTGAACGGAGTCCGAAATAAATATCACTGTTACGTTTTCCCAACGAGAAAATATGTACTTCTTGTGGAAATACCAACCCTTTATATGTATATACATATTTATAAATTATTTTTATTTAATTTCAGTCGGCAATAGAATAATTCAGTTGTAGCTGTAACAGCAAAACACGTTCTGATTACAATTTTGGGAACTGTTTCCAAATTGGCAATCGTTGACAATCCGGCTCGTTCTGGTAACGTAGACCCGAATGTCGTAGGAGCGAATTAAATGTGGAAGTTTTCAATTAAATGCTTCATATTTTAAGTATCCATACATGAGAACAATTTGAAAAAGTTTAGGGTTTCCGAATTGGTTTAAAAATTATCGCTAAGATAAACGAACAACCCTAATTAAATTGATTTTCGGATAAATATGTCGAGCAGCTGTTTCTTGTTGTGTAATTTAACATTTACCCAATTTTTCACTAACGTGTTTCTGACCGAATATTTGATATTCTCTGGTGTTTACCATTGGTAATGGCCTGCGTCCGTAGTTGTCTGCGCCTTCTACCAACCAATAACCTAGCGATTAGAACGATAAGCATGTCGGCATTGAGGCGGGCTCAAGAGGCTTTGGAGAAGATTAAGGAGAAGAATCCATATTTTGAAAAGTATGCCGATAAAATTTCGAAACTTCAGCAAACGTCACCGGAAGAGTTTCTAGACCGCGTAGACCAGGTTGCGAATCCCATAAAAGATGGCAGGAGCCATGCTAGGTAAGAAAATTCTATGTCAGATTTTTGTTGCGAGGTATGTATGTATACGCAAAGCAGGCGTATGATGAGGTGAACCCCAACCAGTTTCCATCTGGAATGGAAAATATATTGCTATGGTTGGAAAGATAATTAAGATGCCATTCAACTGATATGCATATCTTTTTATATAATAAATATACATATTTCAAGGAAAACAAATTTTTTTTTGAAAAAAAGAAACTATATTTTTCTTTAAAAAATACGGGCGCGACCAAGGCGAATCCATACAAGGTGGTGTTATAAGTACAACTACAAAATTCCCATGTATTTTGTTTTTGCTTTTGCGTAAGAGTTGTCAAAATGTACAAAAATTTGGTTTTTGCTTTTACGGCTTTTGAAAGCTCATACGCAAAAGCTAAAACAAAATACATGTAAGTGAATAAAAAAAATCAAATAATCGGCTGCTATAGTAACTTCACCTTATACATATGAATTCGCCTTGGGTCCGACGAAGCATATAAAATTACCATAGCAATACTTCTAATAGTAGATAGTAGGCGGCTGCTGTAGCCGAGTGTGTAGCGTGTGCACGGTTCATTCGGTAAGTCGCGGCTTCAAATCCTGGCCGGGGCAAGTAGCATCAAAAATTATAAAAAAAGTTGTTTCTAATTGCAGTCGCCGCTCGGCAGGCAATGGCAAACCTCTGAGTGTATTTCTGCCTTGAAAAAACTTCTCACAAAAAAGCATTCACCATTCGTAGTCGGCGTAAAACTTTAGGTCCCTCAATTTATGTTAGAACATCAAAACGCACACCACAAATTGTACGAGAAGTTCTGCCAAAATTTATATTTTTAGTTGTTTAATTATTTAAGTGCAATAATTAAAAATACTTTTAGAACTTCCAGGTCCAATAACCATATACAACCGGAGGCTAATTTCGAAAAACGATAAACTTATATTTTTTACTTATGAATCAATCTCTCAAAAAAAGTTTGTTTGGTTCAATAAGTAAAAATATATATATGTACATATTAGGTGAAAGATCTTTTACTTATCTTCACAACCATATCTTTATTTAGAAGATCAATATACATATGTATTTCGAAAAATATGCTTTTTAAAATTTCAAAAATTCCAACTCAAAATCGGTAAAAAAGGGTGGACCACGCCCTCCGTTTTTTTTGTTCTAGAGCAACTGACGTTATTCTTTACTTTTTCCAATTTGTAAATAGTAAAACTATTCCGTGCACGTATTTTTGACATAAAATATTAACATGCTATTATTTCAGGACGTATTCAGAGCTCCTCAATCCTAAACAACCACAAAAGAGTACAGAATCCACTGAAATTCCTCACAAAAAATTATCAGACATTATGAAGCTTGAGCTAATGGAAAACAAGACGGCGGAAGAAATCTCACAAATTTGGTTTGAATACCATAAAACAAAAGATGTGCTAGTGGCGACATTAACTGCAAAGCAATTTGACACGCTTATGCAACGCGCCAAACAATATCCAATTTTCCTTTTGCCACTCCCACGTAGCGAAGGTTTCGAGTTTATAATGTTACAATTTGCAGCAAATACAGTACATTTCACTCCCCTGCTTGCATATCAGGTAAGTTAAATGTTTTTTTTTTTTTTTATTTCCCTTACATTTGTACTGTATCAATTTTAAATCGAATTTAATCATTTTAGGTGCATGGAGAAAATGCTCCAGAATGTCTGACATTGGTGCACTATACTGAAATGAAGGATAAAGGACTTATATTAATGCGTGGCGAATATGACACCAAAGTTGTGACCGCCCAAGAAGCACAATGCTTAGCCAATGAATTGCAAATGTTCTATTACAAGGGTGGTGAAAGTAAATTAAAACTGCTGGAAACCTTTAACAGAAAACCAGACGAGTTCAAACATATGGATTTAATAAAAGAAGTTGAAAACATTCAGTTAGCTTAAAAAGTGTCTATAAAAAAATTTTTAGCGACCATAACGTTGATTTATTTAGCTAACAGGCACTAAGTTTCGATGAAATATAATTAATTAAAATTTAAATGTTTGACCTAAATGAGTGGCCTGGTTTGCAATAAAAAATGTAATGATATTTGTGTTGGTACACCCTGTATACACGAATAAAATGCATATTAGGCTAGCTCAGTACTTTTTTGTTTTAATGGAGTTTAGATAAGGACAAATAATTTCTACGAGTCTGATGGAGTTATCTAAAACTTTAAAAGAGTATTCTAGTTATTTTTTTTGTTTACCTTATCCGAAATCTGTTTAAAAGTCGACCTGTTTGTTGTTTTCCGCGATCACCGAATCTAAATTAACTTCCAAAAAGCTGATTGCGACGGGTCCGCTAAGTTAACTGAAAAAGAGTTGAATACTCTTCTCGCACCAATCGATGCTCCCATGGCCGAGCAAAAGTTTCGCAAGGTGGTCAGGTCTGCAGCGGCTCGCTTCATCTCGGCCGGAAGGATACCCCAGATCCGACCCAACTTCCCGGCTGAAGCGGATGCACCTGCACCGGCGTCCCTTACCTTCAACTGCAGCCCATTGGCCGTGATGGGCTAAGCAAGTTGACGCTGAACAATTTGGACCGCGCGGGAGTAGAGTCCTTTACCGGGATCCTTAACCTGTCGATGCCCACCCTCATCATTTGTGACATTTAGAAGGTTGGTAGGGTGGTCTCACTGCTGAAACCAGGGAAACCGGCGACACAACAAAGTAAAGGAGCGCAACCTCATGCTCAGCAAGCAGTTCCTTGCTGGGTGTCACCGTTCGGGGCACCCAAATGGCCATCTGCTTGCAGTGGAGCTACCCCTCAGGCACATCAGAAGGCATCTCTTAGAACTAAAGGACGAGATCCAGCCACTCATAACACAACCGCTGGATCCGGAGGCGTACCGGCGAGTCTTAAGCAACATCCATAGAGAGACAGTCACTACCACCATTGACTCTCGCCAGGCAAATGCAGTTATCGGAGTCCAACCATTACCTGTAGCAGATGAGGAGTCCCTACTGCCCCACGAGTCCCGCGTCACTCTGGCACAATTACGATCTGGATACTGTAGAAGGCTCAACTCCTACCTATCCAGAATCAACCCTTACATACCCAATACATGTCCGGCATGTGAAGATTCTCCGCACGATACCAATCACCTATTCACATGCCCACTCAAACCCACTCATCTAACCCCCCTCTCTCTCTGATCCAACCCTGTCGAAGCTGCATGTTTCCTGGGCCTCCTCCTAGATGAGTTCGACGACAACGACCATGGGTGAATCCGCTCTTTACGGGGCGTGATAACCGCTACAACAACAACAACAACAACACAACAAAGTACGGAGCCGCAACAAAGTAGTCAAAGTGCATGCCGGCAACACATGGGGCAAAGGCAAAAAAACATTGCTGGCAATATACAAGGCGATTGGCCTTGTTCTAAACTATACGGAGACAATGTGGTCGCCGTGAACCAGTAGGACTTAGTGGGCGAAACTACAGATTTGCGAGATTGCTTTCTGATGCCCACTAAAGCTAATTTACACTAGGAGGCTAATATCCTCCCAGTTAAGGACTATAACCTCATTCTCGGCAAGTAGTTTCTTGCTGAATGGCACCGTCTGGGGTACCCTAATAGGCATCTGAATACAGTCATTGGATTCCAAATACCACCCATCGCAGAAAAGGGGATCCAACTGCCTCGTTAGTCCCGCACTACTTTTGCCCAACCAAGATCTGGATACTGTAGGAGGTTCAACTTCTACTCATACAAAATCAACACGGACATACTAATTACATGCCCTCTCAAATCTACTCATCTCTCTGCTCCAATCCTGCTGCAGCCTGCTTCCTGTGCCTCCCTCTAGATGAGTTTGACGATAACGATGAACTGATTTTTACAGCGCATATGTAGCCGCTACTACAACAGCAGCATACACTTTCAACAGTCGGATCTACGTTACGGAACGACCCGGATTTATATTCGGCCAATTCAGCAGTATTCCCCTTAAGTTTTATGGGAAATATTTTTTTGCTGGTACAATTACCAAATGCATTTTCGGCGTTTCTTCAATACGTTATCCTATCTTGTGTTCTTATGCAACTTGGTTACAAAAAAACGGGCCTGTTTTGCCGAACTTCTCCTACAATTTGTGGTGTGCGCCTTGATGTTGTAACATAAATTGAGGGACCTACAGTTTTACGCCGACTCTGAACTGCAAATGTTTTTTGTGAGAAGTTTCTTCATGGCAGAAATACGAGGTTTGCCATTGCCTGCCGAAGGGCGGCCGCTATTAGAAGGTTTGAACTTGGAACCCACCGAATGAAGCGCGCACTCTACACACTCGGTTAGGCGGCCGTTTTTAATAAATTTTGGAAGTTAAGCTTTGAAGATTTTTCGAAGACATAATAATAAAATGCCTCAAGTATTGACAACTAAAAAAATTGGATAGTAACTATTGATATTTTTATAAGACAAAATTTATGTTACCTTTAAAAAACGAAAACGAGCTCCTTACCTTTGGAAAAATCAAAAAAAAAAGAGTTATATTTAGAGAGTAGGGAATTTACAGTTACATTATGGAAAAATTATGTATATTGTAGATTGTATTGAAAATTATTAATTAAAAAATATGATATGCAAAGCGAGTTCAAAATTTGGCGGAGTTTGATGAAGTTATTTTGGAGATATACATTTTGAATTTATTGTATTAATTTTTGTGAACTACGCATATAACGGTAGAGTAGCGTGATCTCGAATATGCTTATTAAGTTGAAATCTGTATTATATACTAAATTGGGTAGAGTTTGCTCAGGTACTTTCAGAAATATACCTATTTGGTTTAAAGTAAGCGCTGCCACGCCCAATTCCACAATCGTGTATTATGGTTTACCGAAATCAAATTTGCTACCGTTATATGAGAGGTGTGCGTGGTTATCGACCGATTTTCATAATTTTCGAATTTATGTTTAATGAATTGTACTAAATTTGATAGGAGCTAATAACGTAGTTTCGGAGATATTCATATTTGATCTATAGTGGATGGTGCCACGTCTATTTCCAACAAATTTTAATTCCGCATATTTCGTCTTCCGATCCCATCCTGCATGTAAAGTTTGATCATCTTATTCATATGTAATACATAGTTACTAAAATATCACATTTCTTCGATTTTGTAAATTACTGTGCTATGGCTTAAAATGCAATGTGTGCACCAAATTTGTTTAGTAAATCAGATTCAGAGATATACATATTTGCTCCATATAAAAAAAACAAAAAATTTACCCTCATATTCCATTCTCCAGCCCACTCCTTTATATCAAACTTGAGCAAATTAGTTACTGAAATATCACATTTTGATTTTCTCAAAACACCGTTATATGGCTGTAGTTATTATCCGATTTCGCCCATTTCCAAGAAAAAATTTCGGGTGTAAACGCTAAACCGCGTTTTTTGCTATAACTTCCCTATTTGATGCCCGATTTTTAAAAGTTTTAGATCGTCGAAAAGGTCTCGCTCAGAACTATATTTGGGTCTTAAAAGGTTTTGCCCTCAAAAGTCGTTTTGATTTGTACCTTCATTTATTTTAAGAATGCTATCCCTAGTTTTTATTTTTGTACTATACATCTAAAGCTCTCGAAAAACTAAAAAAATAAAAAACTAGAGAGAGTATTTCCAAAATTGATGAAAGTACAAATCAAAACGGGGTTGGAGAGCCTAATACATTCCTAAGAGGGGCCTTTTCGGCGACATAAAGATTTAAAAAATTGGACATAAAATAAGAAAGCTATAGCAAAAAACGCCATTTAGCTGTTTTAGAGGGTGCCTAGAAAACATGTTTACACCCAAAATTGTTTCTCTACATAAGTGTTCGAATAAAACTGCCACGCACTGAACTTTTTTCGTATGCACATTGTATATACATACATACATATGTACGTGTCTTTTTTTGTGGAAAGAAGATATTTAGGTTGTAACACCATTAATTTATTTTTTGGATCACTCTAATATTATATACACTGATGAGCAAAACCAGCGGAATGGTGATGATAGATTTTTTTTTTCCTTAATTTTATATACAAATATAGTCCATACTATAACAAAAACCATGTAAATTATATTGCAAAGTTTATGAAAACTCAACAAATTTTCATAAATTTTTTTATAATTTACAGTTGTTTTACAACGTATTTTAAATCTTAGAAAATTTTCCGTTGATTTTTAATAATTATACTTAAAATATATTATTGTATAACCTACTTACACCGCTTATACCATAGCTTAATATTTGGTATTTAATTTGTGACGTGCGTCTTGATGTTGTACGAGGGTTGCCTTTTATATTTTGCGCCTAATAATGAAAACACAGTCAAATATTAAGGAAAATAGTTTTATTGTTTTTCAAATTATTCTCCATCCAAGTCAATACACACATACAATACACAATACAGCATTCGCTTGAACCAATTTTCAAAGCACTTTTGCCACTCAGAAGAGGATACCTCTAAAACGAGCTATTTGAAGGCTTCTACAGCTCCTTCAGGCGTTGAAAAACCAAATCAGGGCTGTAAGGCGAATTACCCATCAATTCGACCTTTTGAGTCCTCAAAATTTCTCTTGTGTGAACCGATTCGTGAGAGCTCGCATTGTCTTGGAGAATAATGATTTGTCTTAGGCGGTTGGTTTTCCTTAATTCTCCAAAAACTTTTGGCAAACAAATGGTTGTATACCACTCAGAATTGACCGTTTTAAATTTATCTAGTGGAACAGTTGCGGCATGACCAGATTTTCCGAAAAAACAGGCGACCATTTGCTTTGAGGTGCTTCTTGCGCGAACAACTTTTGTTGGATTGGGCTCGTCTTGGAACACCCACACAGTCGATAGCTGCTTTGTTTCCGGCTCATATGCATAGATATAAGATTCGTCACCCGTTACAATGTCATAGACGTGCTTTGATCTACCGCGGCTAAATTTCTTCAACATTTCTTTACACCAATCGACACGAGCCCTTTTTTGGGCAATTGTCAAATTATGCGGTATCCAACGAGAACAAATCTTCTTGACGACCAAATGTTCATGCAATATTGAATGTATGCTGGTCCCACTAATGGTCAAGGATGCCTCTATCTCGCGATATGTCACATGCAAAGATGCAAAGATTGGCGGCCTCGTAGGAACTCGTTGTACCATAGTTTCACAGTGGCTAAGTGTGGTGATTCAACACCAAAAGTAGAAGTAAGTGGATTGATGCACTCCTGTCTCAATAATCCACGTCGAAAATCTTAGTAAATCATCGCACGAAAATGTTCACGGGTTAATTCCATTTTTAGACAATATGAATTTTTAAACTCACTATAAATAAACACAAATAAAACTCGTAAGTGAAAACGTTATATGCAAGTTTATGTCAAAAAATACCAAACTTTACGATAAAAATATCTAATTACAGCTAATCACATGTAGTGTTGCGAAGGCGCAAAACGACAAATCAGCTTTGCGAGAAGTTTTTTCATGACAGAAATTCACTTGGAGGCTTGCCATTGCTAAATTAAGATTCACATACTATACACAACACTAACTAGGTTTATGCCACCACTGGAAATTTTAAAAAGTGATCTTTTCGGTTAACTTTTCTGAGTTGCTTTTTCGAACATCAATTTGATTTTGTGAATGTCGAATCATGCGATTAGAACTAGCTGAGAATAAGTGTCCCCAAAACGTTTTGTAAAAGACATGGCTAAAACTTCTAAATTTGGTTGAGCCAAAGTATGAAGACGATATGCTCGAAGAGCACGGAATGACCACAGATGATTCAGATAATGACAGTGTTTTGGAAAATCGGGAATTTGTGTCATAAGGATGCAGTTTTAACATTTTATATAAAAATGTTAGATGAAGCTTTAATAATTAATAAAAAAATATAACAAATTATAAAACTTACCTTTCCCAACAAGTAACAATTGTTACGAACTATCAAGTTTTGGAGTCCATGTATCCAAAAAGAAGCAGGCTGTGTCAGAGACACGGCCATTAAGTTTAACGTAGACTACGCCATCCGATAAGACAGAAAACATATGTATGTAACAATAAATGATAAATAATACAAGCAAATGAATTTCTTTATTTGATAGTTACTTTGGATGATATACATAAGCTTATGATAGGAAAAATAGGATAAAAATGTTTTTAAATTATCAATTAAATTTCTCGCAAAAACGAAGTCAATGGCTGTTATCAATAGTAAAGATAAATGATAAATAACATACGCGAATCAATTTTATTATTTTTTTTGCAGTGCTTGGCAGCATTTTCTCTTCTTTTACTCTACTTTAACTTGCTCGCCTAAAATTATGCAACAAAGAAAGGGCTGCACGAGTACATTTAAATCGCCCAACAGCAAACACTCAACCAAACACCACACACATATTTGTGTGCATGTGTTTATACAATTTTCATTTGAGAAATTTAAATATTAGGAAGATATCAACCAACATGAAATGTATGTCAAACGAAAGCTAACATCTTCATTTGACTACAAAAAAAAAAAAAAAAAATTAATCGAGCCGTTTCCTTATAATTAAAGAAATAGAGATTACAACAATAAAAACCTGACATTGGTGCCCATACCGTAAGGTAAGACGTATTCTACGCCAAAAACTTGCAAAGTAGAGGAAATGGAGAGGGCAATATAACAGTTCTTTTGAAGGGAACATCGCAAATTCTTGCTGGAAAAATTTTTAATTGCAACAACTTGCTAGTAAGAAAAACAGCTGATCCAAAAAATATGTGAACACAATAAACAAGCGCGGATTCAGAGGGTGGTTTTGGTGATTTGGGGGGAAGAGTCGCACAAGGGAAATAAAAGTTAGTGCATTTTCATCGAGGTACACTGACATTTAGAGCACATAATTATATGAAACGTGAAAAAGATTCACATGATGAGTCAGATGATGTGTTGGATGTGTTCCAATTAAATTGGAACTTTACAAGTTATAAAAAAAAAAGTTTAAAAAATCGCGATAATTACGAAGGCGATTCATAATCGTATTTACGTCGATCAATATTCATCCGGTTCCTGGATCATTTCTTGAGTGAGCTGCAATCTAGGCTTCCAGACCATCGAGTTTTGCTGCCGAAGATTCAGAATATTTTGACAAGCAAATGTACAGAACTTAATGCAGAGGAAATGTGCTTTTACTAATTTGCGCAACTCTCCCGGTTTCCGTGGCTTTAAGCGAACGCTCTTCTCTGCGTAGATTGAAAACGTCCATATTTACGAAACAAAACAAGTGAAGACCTGTTGAATGGGTTAGCGTTGTTTGCATTGAGACGTGGAAGTAATGAAAGAGAATGTAATTAATATTATGTCGAAGGTGCCAAGGAGAATGGATACTCTATTATAAGCTGAATTATCCGTCAAAAATTATAATAGGTCCATTTGTACTGTATAGACGCTAAATACTCGCCAAATAAAAGTAGGACTTATCAATATAATAAACATACATTAAAAAAATGCTCCGAAATATTTTCCTGGATTCACCCCTGACAATAAACATAAGAAATATGAGTTCTTGAACTACATTAATAAAGCAAAAGTTAGGAAAATAAGTTTGGAATGGAAAAGATTTGTAAACGTGTTGCTTAAGTTTATAAATACTTTTAGCTTCTGTGCCAACAAAAGAAATCAGCTGTTCGTAAAACTTGCAAGTTGTTACAAGTTTTGCTGAAATATATTAAAAAGGGTGAGAAAATAAAACTAAATCGGTCAAATTTTACCTGACTTATTTAAGATTTTCTTAAACGAATTTAAAAAAAAAATTAAAAACAGCGTCGGGGATTTAAAAAAAAACTTGTTTTAAAAACTATAAAACTATATATATATAAATAATAAACAATTTCATATAATAAGTATAGATATATGTACATATACTAAGTACTATTTCACTATTGCATAAGTTCCGAACACATAGTCATAATTCATAGTTGGTCAAATTCTGGAGCCAAATGTCCCACCAGCCACTCCATATCTCCACTAGAGAATTAAAAACTATTGTAAGATCCCGAATATTTAGGAATCAGTAAAATAACAAGCTCTCACGCTTTTCTATCGACGAATTCGAGTTGACTTATTCTACCTATGCGATATTACCATAGCTCAGTGTGTTTAACGCCCGCATTTTGAAGATCCCTTAACTTGCATAAAGGTCTATACGAAATATGTCCGTACGTAATAACGTAACTTTTTAATGGGTACTCACAAGCTTTATTTTTATATGTTGAAAACTCATCTGTGTCAAGCTTGTTTGAGTTGGCTATGTCAATATCTTTTTATTTAAATGTTTATTTTTTACTTTTGGAAAACACTTTTTTCAATAGATACTTTCAAATTTATGCGAATATGAATGAATATGGATTCACAAACGAAACGCCCTACAATGACGTTATGGTTATTATAGGTAAATTAACTGTTATATTTAATTAATGTTGTTTTTTTATCAATTTTTCAGCATTAAAACTAATTTC
Organism: Anomoia purmunda; assembly: GCA_951828415.1. Taxonomy (NCBI): domain Eukaryota; kingdom Metazoa; phylum Arthropoda; class Insecta; order Diptera; family Tephritidae; genus Anomoia; species Anomoia purmunda. Next base: position 124,754,311 of record OX639993.1, read on the forward strand.
TTTTTTTGTCCCTGTGAACCCTGTGAAGGATTTGGTTCGGCGCATTTACGCCTTTTGGCCACTTGTGGACTGTTGCTTATGTTTACAGTTACTGAAACAATGGGCATGTCTATCATAATACCAGCTAGTGCTTGTGAATTCGGTATAACCGATCCTTCAAAACCCGCTTTTCAATCAGCTGCCTTTATTGGTAATATTTACTTTCTACAGCTTTTTACAATTCGTATTTTTAATACATACGAATTTACCTTGGTACATACATATGTATATGATAATGTATTGTCAGGTATGATCACATCATCTTACATTTGGGGCTATACGTGCGACAAAATCGGAAGGCGAACGGTACTTTTGCGCAGTACGGCAATGGCCATTGTTTGTTCCCTGTCATCCATGTTAATTACAAATTTATGGGTATTTCTGACATTGCGTTTTATGACTGGTATCTGGTGAGATTTTAAACACAGTATTTGTATCTGCTTAATACAATTAATGTAGTTTCTATTTCAAGTGTGGCTGGACCTGGATTTGCGTCGCTCACATATCTTGGGGAATTTTGTACAACAAGGAATCGTGCCATTATCATCAACTATATGTGTATGTTTAACGGCGTCGCCATGGTCTACTGTCCAGGTTTTTATTGAATTTGTTTTTGTGTTATATATAACAAATTTAGATTCGGGTGCATGTCTTCCTATACAAAAAAAAAAAAATACAAAAAATCGGTACCGATTTTCCATCGGAATTATAAAATTCATTTCTTATAACGTTTCCCACAAAAAGCGTGTTTCCTAAAAAATCGAAAGAGGGCAGACTGCGATCTTTATTTAGGGATAAAGGAAACCTTTCTGGTGGACTGGGGAGCTTTCTGAACTTAGTGTGTCTGCTAGATGTCCTTTTCATAGGACCAGTGAACTATCCTCGGACTGGGATCTAAATAAAGCAGGTTTTAGCAATTATACAGCTGAGATCAGGAATGCTAAGCGGACTTTTGCGAAAACGTGGGGCATCCCTCCAAGACCACGATAAGGCCTATAGATGCAGGCGATTTGTCTCCAAGAATCCCGTTCCCCGAATGGTTGCTTATCAGAGCGACGTCTGTAAGGGAAGTGAATATTTACTTCGTTAGCCAAGCGAAAAGCAGAGCTATGAACTCAATAACAATGCGATCGAAGGTGGTAAAGGATTGCCAGACTTATTTTTCCAAAGTTTTGACCACCTGTCGGCTATTTCTGAACGAATGAGCTTGTGAACAGCTTGACAAGCGCTGGGAAGCTAGTAAAATATGTAGGGTCGCGTGGTCTTCTTTGACTAAGAGGGAGCTTCTACGGTTATCCAAGCTGAAGCTCTCATTGATTATGATCCTGCTGACAGGGCACTTTCCATACAGTGCGCCCCCGGTGCGATTAGCCTGCCGAGCAGCTTCATTGCAAGCACGCAGGGCTTTACAGATTAACACAGTTGCCTTTTTTTGGGTCTCCTAGAGATCCCAGAAGCAGCCACGTTAGCCTTACCCAACCTAAATAATTCATTATATTTTAATCCATCAACCAAGATATTTGGAATAAATATCTCCGAAAATGGAATTTTTTTTATAAATAAGAATATTTTTTTGTAAATATTTTTACTTTAAAAAATACCTCAGATCATAAAATAGCTTAAGCTTAAAGAGTCTGCGCAAACATATTGAAACAATTTTTCAACGGAATAGTAATTATGAGATTTTTTACCGTTTTTTGGAAGATTGGTTGAAGAAAAACATGAATAACTGAATTATTTGCCTTGCTCGATTTAGGCTTACATTAGTTCTTAACTAAATATTTAAATGAAATGTATTGTTATGTCTAAGCAAATATAAGCTTACTAGGCCTTATTCATTTTCTTTTATAAGTCTTATATTTTAAAGGAAGCTGTAAGTAAAGAACCTGATTTCGAAAAAAAAAATGTTAGTATTGATGTTTTTAGATACCTCTCATATGTATTACCTTTCTGGAAGTCATTGGCTTATGATTTTGATAAAACTTTTTTTTACAGAATATTTTTGTAATTTTATTGAGCTCGTAATAACTTTAACGCCTTTTGCATGTTTTGACATTTTGACCATTGAACAGATTAACAAGTATGGAAAGTATCAATTTTTTTGTGACCTTTAACCCCAACTAAGATCGTCTGATTCTCTCTAATTTCGATAAATCATTCCATTTGCAATCTTATTCTGCAGCGGTAACAAAACTTTCGTTGTCGGTAAAAAACCACGAATACTTCGACACCCTTTTCGTATTCTGTCCACAGTCCGGTGAATTTTATTACAATCGCATTCTTTAAGCATATTTCAAACTTCAAACTCTTAATCAGAATTTTTCGAAAAGTCTTGGACTTAGTCTATTTTTGTTGGCGCTACGATTCCAAATAAAATTCTTCGAATTATACTATTCTTGCCTAATAAAGATAATTCAGTATGGGTTTTTGCTATATCAAAATTATAGTTTTTAAAACAAAATAAGAATCCAAATAAATTATTAGTTATATGTAATGTTTATTATTTTTGTAATATTTACTGTGCTCAGGCCTTGCACAAATCATGGTACACTGGAAGCTGTACATACCCGTCATTGGTAATTTGGTAATACACTCTTGGAGGATTCTTGGAGTGCTGTTCACAGTTCCCGGCTGGATTAGTTTCGTAGCACTTCTATATTTACCTGAGAGCCCGAAATTTCTACTCATGGTAAATCGGCAGGAAGAATGCCAAGAAGTACTGAACTGGTTATGCCGCCTAAACAATGGAAAGGATTTAAAAGAGTTTGGTGTCGAAACCTTGGAACCGTTATTAAAATCTAGTGAACCCATTCATCCAAAGTAATTATATTTTACGAGTACATGTAAGTTTGTAATGTGTTTCAATATCTAGTATACTCCGAGCGATGGCACAAGAAGTCCTTCCTCTATTCAAAAATCCATACAGAAAACGATTTTTCATTAGTTGCGTTGTTATGTTCGGCTTAGTGCTGGTGTAAGTCTGAAGAATAATATTGCGAAATCTTTTAAAGCATTGTTTTTATATTAAGTATTATATTTTCAGCGCAAACGGCGTAGCAATTTGGTTTACGGATATAAGGAACAAATCTTTATTGCTGCGAGAAAAACACAGAGATGAAAATAGCACGATTTCATTCACGGTCTGCGAGACAATCAGTCATATCAAAAACGATATTGAAGAGAAAAAGGTTTGAGTTTTATATTTTTGTATACCATGCACTTCTTGTGGGAAATACTCGATAGCTAACACAAAAATTAGCAAGCTTTAAAAGGTCTAAACTTAATATGCAAATCAAAATTCGATCCACATACGAGGATTTGACCCACCCATAAGTCCATAAAAGTTAGAACAGTCACGTGTTGTTAAATGCAATCCCCAAATCGAATTTGACGAGGCATGATGGAAACCCGTTTCAATGTACAACAACTTGTCAGCCTATATCAAGTTAATAGAAATTTTGTTGTCAAAAAAGAGCTCCTTATTTAAATATTTAAGGCAGTTATTAACCCACTCTCTTATTACGTCGTTTAATAACAAAAAAAAAAAGATTTTGATTTTAATTTGTGTTTTCCGCCTCGAGGTCAAGAGGGTGTTTGGTGTTACTAAAAACAAATGATTTACTTGTTCTCCAATATATTTCGGTTACACTGCGGTAACCGTCTTCAGGGCAAATGATTTACACGTACGCACTGTAGGACGTGGAGCCGGTAAAGCACAAATTAAAATTCGAAATGTCGCTAAAAAATCATTATTTTGATTTTAGTTCGCTTCAGTTATAAATAATCAGGGATCGAAAATAATGCATATTTTTAAATTGTCAATGAAAAAACCATAAGGTTCCAAATATCGTACAACAGTTTTGAGTATACTTATATCTCTATTTCTGTCTACCCTGTCGGAAATATAATTACTTTAAAAGCAATTTTAAAAGTATTTTTTTACCAGTGAAATTCTGTTTTTTTTCTTGCAAGTAACTAACTTTATTGGCATGGCCTAGGAGCAAGTCAATTATCTGACTCTGCATTTGATTTCAACTGGAAAAAACATCAAAACTAGTTTTATCCAGCTGCAATAAAATGTGATCATATCCAACTACTTATTTGAAGTCTCGTTTATTTCAAACTATTTTAAAAGCAGTCTAATTACCAACCACTTTGAAAACTGTCCGTTTCCAATTATTTAAAAATATGTATGTACTACATAAGGACCGCTACAGAAAGTTCTGCAAATTTTAAACTCGCTCCAAAATTTTTAGCAATAACATAAAAGGCTTCGAAAATTTTATTTTGAAATTGTTATTTAAAAACGTTTTAGAACCTTGATTAGTTTCATCTGTCAATATTGAGTCTTAAAAAAAGAAAAAAGTTTCAAAAGGAAACGATAAACAACCTAAAAAAGCATTTCCCTTGCGCGTAAGTTGTATGAGATACAACTGTTAAATAAAAAATTTGGTGAGATTATGAACGACGAAACTTATTTGAAAATGGACTTGAAGACATTGCCGGCTAACCAGTTTTACTGCTTGCAGTCTGGACAAGACATTCTTGAATCGGAAAAAAACATCCAGACAGAAAAGTTTGGCAGAAAAGTTCTAATTTGGCAAACCATTTGTTAATGTGGGCATAAATCCACGCCGTTCTTCACTATGGGAACCATCCACACTGAAATTTACATGAAGGAGTGGCTTCAAAAATGTCTCTTGCCCTTCCTATATCATCATAATGGTCCAACTTGAATCCCCCTTATGTGACAGAAATAAAAAGAATGGGGCTGCCAGTATCGCTAAAAGTGGACAAAACTGTTGTACAAAACTTGATGACGGGCCTCTCAAAATTGAAATAATTTCTTTTCCTATACTCATAAAAACAAACCAATTGTATGCGCTTAATGACCGTTTTTAAAGTTGGTGAACTTTCTGTACCGGTCCTTACTTAGAGTAATTAAAATATTTTTATTTTTTAGTTTAAATAAAAATACATTTCAATTTAAATACAGTATACTTGTATTATAAATAATTACATCACTATTTCGAGCAAAAATTATTGTGAGTATTTATTTCTTGTTCAATTACATTGCTTTACAGGACGACAAATCCAAACAACTCAGAATTAGGGTAAGGTTTTGAGATGACGGTCTTTTTGTGTTTAACTTCACACTTTTGGGTATCACCTTTCGTTGTATTTGTACAGTATATTGTATAAAAAAATGTGTATATTTTTTCGCGTTTTTTGCAAAAGTTATCTGGGCCAATAAGAGATAACGATTTTCAAATCTAGTATGCCTTGTTTTTTAAATACTAAAACGAATCAGTCGAAATTTTTAATTGATTTCCAAAAAATAGTCTGCTGCAAATTTTTGTGCTTGCCACAAAGTAGCGGAAGAAATCATAATATTTAAACATATAATTTTATACTTTCGTCAAAATAAAACAACTCCATGTACAAGTTAAGTTTACTCCAATCAATACAAATTAAAAATACAAAAAGAACGCGTAAAAAATTATTTGACCAACTTGAAAATAATGTAGAATATATTGTACATAGGCGAGCAAAAGTAATGTAATTTGTACAATATATTGGTGAAATAATTTTTGTACAATCTATTGTACAAATTACTGCAACGGTTGTGAAATTCTATTAAATGTATACATAAGTAACATAGAATTTCGCTTATGTAACGAAAAGGAAAACGCAGTAGATAAAGTTCAAAATGAATTATCTAGCCATATAGAACTCAATATTATGTACATATGTATGTATAAATCAGGTATTAGATGGAACTCACGTAAATTTGAACTTTTGCCTTTTCCCTTAAAATAGTTTAAATAATCAAAATCCATTTTAATATTTTTACTATTACTTTTACCATATACTATGACATTAGATAATGCGATAAAAACTCGGTGGTTTGCATGTTGCATGTTAATCTGCAACCCTTCGTGCATATTGGTCAATATATTGTACAAATTACACAAGGCTCTTATAACTTCTTCTCAGAACTTTTTTTCAAAATTTTTAGTTTTCCAATTGCTATAGGGATCGATTTTTTTTCGGAACTTTGTACAAGGTTTCAAAACTTTTAATTAGATCGTACTAGTTTTGCTTTGATTTTGAGAGAGTTTACTAATTTAGAATTCTGGTTCATCCACAATTTTCTTCTAATGATTTTCAATTAAATAATTGTTTACTAGTGGATTTTAATTTATTGTATTAACTTAATATTGAAAAAATAACAAATAAAAATAAGTAAATGTTTTTTTGATGATGTCAAATATATATACATAGCTCAAAATATAATAATAATTATAAAACTAATTACATTTTTAGTGCTGTGAAGACAATTCGCAGAAAAAAGTGCCGTTATTTTTTATCATGTATAAAAATAAGTTCAGTGTTTGCTTTCGCTTATTAATAATGGAGAGGGGAGCTAAAGAAAATCGTATGGCGGCGGTTGCTTTACATAAGTGTGGAAAAAGCGCAAGTGAAATTTACGAGCTTCTCAAAAGCTTAATATTTCGAGAATGTGTGTTTACCGCACTATTGATCGTTTTTCCCAAACGTCTACAGTTGATGAAAGAACGAGAAGTCGTCGTCCTCGCGTGGTTCGAACCAATTCAGCCATAAAAAAACCTTTCGCGAACGCATGCAATGGAGTCTCCTGTAAAGTCGTTACACCTTTTCACTTCTGTGAAAAAGGAGTTAAAACTGGGGCAAAAGTGTACCAGCAGGATGTTTTAGAAGGCGTAGTAAAGCAGTTAAGCAATACTCTTTTCGATGGAGAGCATTAGATCATCCAAGATTCTCTATTCTAGCACACAAGGCAAAACCCCCCAGCAGTGGCTTAAAAGTAATTTTCCTGGTTTCATAGCTGCAGATGATTGGCCGTCTGGAAGTCCAGATTGGAATCCATTGTACTACAGTTCGTGGCCAGAGTTGGAGAAAATGGCCTGCGGAATACCCAATAGGAATTTGAATAGTCTCAAAAAATCTTTGGTTCGAACAGCGTCGTCAACATCAATAGAAACTGTGGGTGTCACTATTTATCAATGACCGAATCGTTTGAGAGTAGGTACATACATACGTACATTCGTATATACCGATCGCAAGTTAAATCTACATAATTAATTTAACCTGCATTTGTTTCAAAGCAGTTTATTTCCAACTACTTTTAAAATTGGTAAATTTTTTAGGCTGCCTGCCTTTTTCCGACAGGGTAAAGTAATTAAATATCGAGCTATATTTATTTCAATCTAAAATAAAACTCGTTTTTGGAATTTTTTTTTGCTATAAAATAATGATTATTTTTTATCAAAAGATAACAATTCACAAAGTAATCACTATTTTCCAATGAACAAATAACATTCTGAAGGAGTTTTATGTTAGATCAAAAAAACATAACTCGGTGAATGAATGAAAAATAACAATTAACAAAATAATCAATAATTTATGGGTATATTGAACCAATCATATTCTGTTCATAAAAAATAATCAACATTTTTAAATCTTATTATTATGATCGAAATTACAAACATTAACTTTAAATTTGTGGCTCCCAAAAAAGTTGCTGTTTTACCATCGGAATTATAAAATTATGATTATATTTTAAGACTACCGCTAAAATGATTAAGAGTTGGGCTGAATTGAAAATACCTCCAAAAATTATGATTTTTGTAAATAAAAATATATTTTTGCTGCCGATTTGAAAACAGCCACCAAAATATTTTGAAAACAACAGCAAAAATCTAGTTTTATTTTAGAAACTCACCATTTTTGGAGGTAAGTATTTTCAAATCGGCCCAGATCATATAAATCTTAATGTTTTTCCGAAGTATTTTGATGGAAGTCTTAAAATATAACAACTTTTATAATTCTAATTGAAAAGCACAACCAATTTTTCTATGGTTTTATCCGATCAGTTCGTAATTAATTTAATCTAATGTATGGAGAGTGATTCGCCCTAATATGTGTATTAAATAACGATCGATTAAGATAATAAACCTCAAAAAATAGTGATTATTTTGTTGAAAAAACTAACAAAAAAATTTGGGATTTTGTGCAATCAAAAAAAAAAAATGGAACTCGTTAAATAATCATTATTTATGAATAAGAAGCGACAATTTTAGAGCGAATACTCGAAAAACTAATTTTATTTTAGAGATCTACAAAAATAAAATTGTTTCTAATTAAACACCAATTTGTTTTGGCAGAACTTATAATGATTATGATCTGCCAATTTTTTTCGTGCAACCAAATAACTGTAACATATAAATTTTCACAAAGCAATGTATAGACCGAATATTGGCTTTTTGGGACTCAATTTCATTGGGCACTTCATTTCTCATTGAGTACATCACCTTTGGAATTATGCTGCTATGCTTGCCACGTAAGCCACTCTTCTGCGTAGCTTTAACAATTTCTGGATTAAATGGTTTAACTTTGCCATTCATGTACAATCGTCATTTAACCGCTCTCACCTTCATCCTATTCCTCTCAATACCGGCGGTGATAATTAATTTAATGAGCAGTGCAGTGTTGGAATTTATACCCACCTATTTGAGGTAATCTATGATTTTATTTTTAGTTTATTGTATGTATTCGTATATAAATCCGAATTTTGGAAACATTTTACTATAATATATTTAGAGGTAAGGCGATGTGCATTTGTATGATCTTTGCTCGTCTGGGCGTCGTAGTTGGCACAGCTATTATGGGAATGTTGATTGACAAATTGTGTTTTGAAGCATTCATATTATTCTCATTATTTCCATTCAGTAAGTTTTAAAATTTCTTATAGTATAATGCCTGGTTTTCATTGGGTAATTTTTCATGGCAAATAAAAATATATTTTTTTATTATAAAATGCCAACAAGTTGTAATGACCTAATGAAAGCGGGACATAATGCTTGCAGATGGTCTTTCAATCTACTCATTTTATTACAGTTTGCGCGGTGTTTGGATATTTTCTACCTTTGGATGCACACTTGTTTTAGAGGTACAGATGTAGATCTTGAGAAACTTGGTAGTGATTGATATTGCAGTAAAAAAAAATTTATCTTTATTGCTTTAGAAAATACGAATATTGTTTTAAGACAAATACTTTCATTAGAAAAATTATAATGCATATGTATTATATATATAAACCTGCTCTATAATTCCATTAAAAAATATTTTCATCAAATACATACATACATATACTATAGATAAATTGTAAGAAATTTCTTTGAAAGAGAATCATCATTTAAACAACTCGTCACCGATTTTAATATTTTCTCTTATTAGAAAACAGAGTGATTGCAGAAGATATATGAGTAACATTAATTTTTGACAGAGTGCTGTTACTTTTTTGTAATTAAAACAAAGCAATCATTACATAATAGGAATTAAAATTATACCATGGGTATCAAGAAAAATACATTCATTTAAAAAAACTCAGATATAAAAGAGTTCTATAAATTGTATAATGAAGTTTTATCTATATATATATAAATGTAAATCTGTCCTGTCGTGCGATCAGCACACTTAATGAAAAGTCGTGAAATTTTGTATACTCATTCTACACGTTCCGAAGCGTGTCATGTCATATGTTTCTATGATGGAATTCGAAGATTTTTTTTCGCCTCCATAACCCTCCACGCCGTCGCCACTCTTATGCGTCATATTATTTGATTAGTTTTTCGAATAGATAATTTTTTCACGAATGTCTGAATGCTGCTCTCTGTCTGATAATGACCGCTCCTCACTGTATACTTTGACAGCCAAGGTGCTATTAAATTTCTAAATTCTCACGAAACAACGCCCAGTGTTGCTATAGAATCCAAAAGTTCTCTCAATCTGGTCGCGTCTAATGTTCCGTGATAGTTGCATGCTTTTCTGGGCATAGTGACATTCCCACCAACTGCACTGCAAACGTGTTGTTAGGGAAAGGAATTATCTGTTGTAAATTCTGCCATCGACGGCGACATGCGTCCAACTTCCTGCGAACACAGTTTGCAGACAAAACTCATCGACGAGGGAAATACTAGATGGGCCATGGAACCTAATAATCAGTGCCTCATGGGCATACACGGAAAGATATTGGAATGCCAAACCAGCGATTTCTGTCGAAGCTGCAGGGACGAAGAGGAAGTGGAGAGCATCAAACGCTATCTCTAAATACCCAAACCAATTCTTAAATTGGTACTTTCTAGACTATTTGGCCGCCCTGAACTCGGCGGGCATTCCCGATTTTCTACACTATGCAAAGCGCCTTATCACAACGGGCGTTGTTAGCCTACGCGTACATCCGTAATCTTGCATGGTTGCAGTCGTTCTAACCTAACCTGTGTGAAATATGAAAATATGGGTGTTACACTGTTCGATACGCTGAGAAGAAGGCTTACCTATATTTTAAGGAAAGTTGGCATCTGGGTGAAAAGTTGAATTTAATTAAATCATACACAAGCTATATGAAATAGTAATAGTTCGTTTCGCTATGAGAATGTTTTTAGGTAAATTTTGTAGAGAGTTACCACCTTTTAAAAAGTCAAATTTAATTAAGGATAAAAAAATATTAAAATTTGAGTGTCAAACTGTTTGTCTCGACGAGGACAACGTGCAATAGGGTCAATTTATAAACGAATATAGGCAGGACAATGCCTGCCGGGGTCTTCTAGTAATGAATAAAAATTATTCGTTATTAAAAAAGTGCAACCAGCCCAGAAGCACGGGCACACAAAAAATACCTATTATTGGCTGAAAATAAACGGCAAATGATTTATACATTTTTTATTTGCATTAAAACATTTCTATTCTAAAAAAATGTTCAAATTCAAACGTGAATCATCTCCTTACAAGAGAACACAGCTAACAATTTGACAGTTTTCACAAAACTCCGGCCAAGGCAAATTCATATACGGTATAGTTACTATAGCAGACGATTTGATTATTTTTTATTCACCTACATGTATATCAAGGCGAATTCATACAAGGTGATAGCATCCCATGAGCTGAATGCTTGTTCTTCTCCGCGAATTCGCTAGGTTGTTTTGTATACACAAACAAAATACATAAGCAAACTGGGCGAATTCAGTTTTTGACATTTCCCTCGCAAAATTACACTAACAAAATACATGAACAAACTGAGCGAATTCAGATTTTGACATTTCACACGCAAAATTACACAAACAAAATACACAGCGGATTCGCTTTGTTTATCTTGCTATCACCTTCTATGGATACACCTTGATGTATATTGTATGTACATATGAGCTCTCAAAAGCCGCAAAAGCAAAAATAAAATGTATGTAAATTTTGACAACACTTACGCGAAAGCAAAAGCAAAACACAAGGGAATTTTGTAGTTGTACTTATAACACCAACAAGGCGAATTTATAGAAGGTGATGGCATAAGAGCAGCTGATTTGATTTTATTTTATTCACCTACATGTATTTTGCTTTTGCTTTTGGGCATGAGCTTTCAACAGGCGTAAAACCAAAAACAAAATGTATTTAAATTTTGACAACTCTTACGCAGAAACAAAAACAAAATACATAGGAATTTTGTAGTTGTATTTATAACACCACCTTGTACGAATTCGCTTTGCTCCGGGCCAAAAAAATTGCTGACGAATGAAAAAGAAATTACAAAATATATATATGCCAAGTCTGCGTACAGAAAACGAAAGTCATTGCTTTCTGGCACACTTTATATCATTACACTATGATTCAAATTTTATGTTATGTCGGGGTATTTACGCTCATAATGAGTTTATTTAAGAGCCAAAATTTAAGGTATTTCCCTTCCTGCAAAAATCGACGTAGATATGTAGGTACATATATGATCTAAAATCCATACACCAAATAAGCACCATATGTGACTGTTTTTGTCATAATATACTCTTGCTCTGGACTCTTTTGACTCATATTGACCTCCAAAATGACTATTGTTCGATTCACAGCTTTTAAATTTTTTCGTACCAAATATATGGGTAGAAGTCTACCCACAAGGTCGAAGAACACGTTCCATGGAAAACTTGTTATTGCCCACACTGATTACTGTGGGAGTGGAAAATGAACAACAGACAGTTGTTCTGTGCAGGTATCCATCACTAATAAGAAAATGAAAGGCCACTCTCGCCTCAACAACATTCTAAAATTTATAAACTCTGCAAGTTAGATTTTACGCAATCTCCCGAGGTTCTACGGTAACAAGGCGTTACTCAGGTGCTAATTGGGCGTTGTGTTCCTTCGCCGCCTTTCTAACTTAGCCTAACACACTCCTGTAAAGTTTTTATTGTAAATTTAAAGAAATATCAGCTTCGTTAGAACATTTTCGCAAACAATATAAATTGAAACAATAAAACATAATTTTTTCGACACAAATTTTCAATAAAGTTCCGACTCGTAATTGATCTTTAAAAACGGTTTTTTGATATTCATATTTTTGCATAGCAGGACTCTTGATGGAACTATAAATTCTGAGTGCTCCAAATATTTTTGTTGGGATATTGGCATAGATTGTGCAACGTCTGCTGGATTTTTCTTGTTATATACAAAGTGCTTAAAAAAAGAAGAAATACACTCTAGAAACCACTTAGTGGTGGTTATAGGTATGGTACAATATCAGAAAAGCGCTCTTATACCCCCTGAAGTCTCCAATTTTTTTATTTTTGTATTTGACGCACTAATCTATTAGAAATTCGACTGTTTTCCAACCGATTTCAACAACTAAAAACCTTTTGAAAAGAGGACAAATAAATTATTTAACTAAATAATTTCTATAAACACGATTAATTTCTATGAAGCCTACTTCACTATTTAATAAGTAAAATATAAAAAATTTGTTTTGTATTTGAAAAATTATCTTTATATGCACGAAGTTTTTGTCCGATTAGAAAATATTTCAGACTGTAGCTTTATAGAAATGATCGCAATAAGCGATGTTCAAAGTAGACAATATGAAGAAAAATTTCGGTTTTTAGGCTTGACCTTTGAAAAATTCCAACAGACTCAACTTCAGAATAGGTTTATAAACATCATTTTTAGGTTTTAATAATCTTTTATTTCAAAACAATCTTAGTTTTCAATCGGTTAGAAACTAGTCGAGTAGTATGTATAATAATACTTATTTTTCTACACCATGTCTTTAACCTCTACTCTTTTCCTTCTCTTTTTGCGACAGTTCTTCGCAGTTATTTATAAGTTAACGCAACAGTTAAAAATTTTATTTAAAAATTACGTTTAAACAGTTAGGAAATAAAGGTTTTTATTATGTATTTTTCTTAGGACCAAAGTTTAATTTCCAATTGGGATGTTTTAGGAGCTTTTCGGTCGGTAATATATTAAAAGCAAACAAAAAGTTTCTTTTTTTCTCCTACGCGTTTCGGCGTCTTCCGCGCCTTCATCAGGGAGTCTGCATTTTATTGTACATAAAACATAAAAACAAGTGTTAACAAAATAACAATTTTTTTGCTTACAACAGTAATTGCACTTACATTTGTAATTACACTCAAAAAAGTAACAACATCAAAACAAATAGAAATATAAAAACAAAAATAAAAATAAAACTCCACATATTGAATTGTACACTACTTTTCATCTTTTGAGTTAAATTTTTTTTTACTTGGAAAACAATAGTTATTACTTTTTTTAGAGTAAGTGTTTGCTTAGAAAATAATATACCTTGTTTTTTTTTTTGTTTTTTTCTTTTTCTTTGCGCTATCTTCCGAATGAAAGATGAAGTTGAAGATGGCACTACGCCGAAACCAGTTTGCCTCCAAACCAAATTTGGCTAGGGATGACGGAAAGTCGTTGCAATGTAAATAAACTCTGCTAAGTTATTTCTCAAGTATATTTTCACTGTTGCACCGCGTATATGAATAGAAAGTCTTAAATTTACTACAACACTGGAATAAATATTAAAATATGGATATCAAACGAAAGTTGTTTAAGAAAGCTATTCAAAGCATACTTTTTGAGGTTCTATGGGATTTAAGATTTTGAGACTAAAGGTCTTACCCTTTTTTTAGCATTAATTTGCTTATTAAATTTACTTCATCCTAGGAACCTTTCATATTCACTACCATTTCCCATTAGATATCGATATCTTCTTCGTTTTCTGCCAATAACTCACCTTACTTTCAGCTTCCTATCTAATTTAAACCTCATTTTTAAATCTATTCAATCACTTTCTTTGCTATCCTCGCCGTTTCTTTCTTCCGCTAATAGTTCTTCCCGCGACCGCTCGAATTCGCTAATGTAACCGATAACCCTGTCGTTAATTACTTCTCTAACATTGAGAGCCCATAAGTAGTCTAAGTGATTCCATGTTGTAAGGTTAATGTGTCGAAGCTCAATGTTGTCGCCCATACGCGGCAAGAGACGAAAAACATCAATCGGCGATGATAGAAAATCATTATCCGCGTAGTAAATCTGCAATGGCGGAATTGCTCGTATATTCTCCAGCGGATAGTCCGGGGGTGTCGGTTGATTATAGTACAACATATTCTCTTTCACACCATGATCGTATTGTCGAAAGTGACCCGACACATAGCCTTGCATATAGTGTAGTATCTGATTAATAGAGCCGCCGGTCGGGTGGGTTTTGAGGATTGTTGGTATTAGGGACTGTGAAAGGAAATACATAAAACATCGAACAACAATAAATTAAGTATCGCAAATGTTTCTATTAGCCCATAAGGATCTACATATATACGTACGTAATTTGTATTTATGGGATCATATCCGGTATATAGGAAAAGTACATTGGCGCAAATAGTTTCATCTAACACTTCATTAGAGCAAGCCGCAGTGTCGAATAACGAAAGGAACTCGTTAAAACCTAATAGATCGTGGTCACTCAGGGCTTCCGTTAGTGGGCTTGGATTGCCGAGAATGGGCGCAAGTAAGGGTGTCAGCGGTGCTGCTTGATGATCTATATACATAAATGGTGCCAACAAATGAGCTGTACGTATACGTTCCATATACCAGGGCATCAGTGACATGAGCACCAAAAATGTAGTCGTGCCCATCGAATATCCAATATAGTGCAATGATTCCTGCAACGTGGTACGCAGAACATATCCAAACATAGCGGGCAAATCATATATACTGTGTTCATGATAGCTGAATCGCCAAAACGCACGCTCATCGGGTGAACGTGAAACATGACGTCTCGAATAGGTATTACCACGAAAGTTTCCCAACCAAACATCGTAACCAGCATCGGCTGCTAAGTATGCCAACGCATTATCTGGCCCAACTAAAATCCAACCATCAGATGAACTAATCAAACCGTGTTGTAGAAATAGAACAGTTTTGTTTGGAATATTTGCATTTTGTGCGCGCAACGAATATGGTATGCGAAACATTTTGAGAATATAGCCATCGATAGTTTGGACTTCATGCGCCTCTACTGGATAATTATCAGCTACAACGCGATCAGCCTGAATGGAATGAAGTAAATGCGAGCAGTTACAATGGACATCCGCAGACAATAATGATCACTTACCGTTGACGGATAGAGTGGTGTGGTTAAAGCTGACGAATGTGCAGCGGTGTACAAAACCATCCAAAATACTAAATACATTTTCACTTTACGGAAAAATTGTTTATTAAACTAACGTATATAGTCTTCGCCGCCTAACAGCCCATCACTCTTTTATGACTTCTGTAGTGCATTTTGTGTTTATATAGACAGTGAAATGAAACGTGGATCAAATGCGAAAACCTTGCACCCGCATCTTTCAAACAAATATCTAATAAATTAAATGCCCTCTCTTAAATTTGTAAAGAAGTAGACTAAAAGAGTGCATAAATAATTTGATAATAAATATGGGACAATCATAAAAAAGCATAAAAAGCATATTTTTGGTATTGGATCTTTGAAATTTTGTTTAAGTATTAGCATTGAGACTCTCATAAAGTTTTTCAGAGTTTTAAATTTGCAGTACATATAATCCAAAGCAAATTCTTTTTTTATGAAAATAAACCGATAGAAATGGCTCATTCCACGGTAATAGATTTCAAACAATATGTCATTAATTTCACGAAGTATTTTTCACTGCGTTGGAAGGACCAAGTTGAAATCGGCCAAAATTGCTTAGGCGGTTATAGCGCCAATTAAGTAAGTAAGTTACTGAAATATCGCATTATTTTAACTTTCGCAAAATATGTGGGCGTGATTATTAGCCAACCTGCCGAGCGTCAAGGCCAAGATATGTACCAAGATTCATTGAGATATCTCAATATTTACTCGAGTTATCCGATGTACGGACGGACAGACAGACGGGCGTGTCTAAATCGTTATAATACTCTGGGCACTGGGAGGAGAGATTTGTATTGACTGAAATTTTGTATGTCTTTTTAGCTTTGATTTTCACTGCACGGTGGCTTATACGTTTCAATACAGCATAATCGTTCATATATGGTGTCAGATAAGCTGACTTTCTATCGTGTAATTTGTGGAAAGATAGAACGAGGTAAACGTACTAGCCTCCAAGATTGTATGAACACATGCCAATTTTTTATGTTATATGGTGTTCTCTAACTTTCCTGCCCAGATAAACCCATAGGTGTTTAATGAGATATAGATCCGATGATTGGGGTGGTATTTTCAAGGTGTGAGGTGAACTGTTTCGACAGTAGTTGTCCTGTTGAAAGAGATTATCGAACTCTATACTAAGTTTTCCAGCATTTTTTGCTACATTTTATCTCAAAATATGTGTTTTACAGTCACCTAGCCATGTTTATCATTTAACGCTGCACCCTCGCTTCTCCAAACCGAGGTACGCCCATCCGACCGGTAAACGCAAAATTTGTCGTCACATTTGTAATGTTCATGGACTGAAGAGACAATCTCCTGTCACAGATTATAAGCTTCGTTCTACATATTATTTTGTACAGACTCTTGAAGTATTCGTGAGGAAAGTTAATGAACGTTTTACTAAGGAACAATGAGCTTCCTAGCAACGTAAACATACTGGTTCACAGGCTCTGGTGGTTAAGTCGAGTCGTATAAATGCAGCCAACACCTCAGCTGATTTGACGAAGAAAACAAATGTCAAGGCCTGAGGAATATTCATGTATGCATAGATTTCTTTTTAGCGAGTATTTTCATACCCTATTATAATGTCATATCCGTTTAATCACTCTTTTGTTGAATAAACAACGGATTATGATTCCAGATGTTGCTCAATAAAATTTTATTGCCAGTTTTTGTACCCAATAAACGATAATATAAGTACAAATTCCTATATATAAGTATGTATATAAATGATTTTAAGTTAATCTTAACATTGGTTTGTTAATTTAAATAACACTTCATATAAAAACAATCAAAAATGTATACTATATGCACTCCTGCGCCACCCAGCTGGCAATTGGTTTGCACACATTCATTTCCTTTATTTTATAGACGTAATATAAGTGTAATAATACTGGATCACAAGGTCATTAAATTTTTGCTTAGCCTGTTTCGAAAAAACTACTCCAGCCGCTTCGTGTTGGATTGGATATTTCGTTGAACAGGCGAGGCGCAAATTAGACACACCCTTCTAGTAGACGATTAATCGCACTTTTCGGAGTCTTCACAGAGGCCACGTCATAGGTGTATTCAAACAGTGAAGTTCTATACCAGAATCTGCTCGATTGTTTTTACTAAACCATGACCAGTTTTTATTATTGTGTGAATCCCCAATTTAATGTGAAGCACTTTCGCCAGTCCGATTGAGATCCCAGTTGATCGATTGTTATTGCTGCTGTTGTTGTAACACCACACACAGACCTCCTCACAAAATAATGGAGGATGTTACTGCAAATATAGTCGTTGCACAGATGTAAAAATGGTATGTAGACCGGAATCGTAGACACGACTGTTGTGACAACGATTCGAGTTGGGCCAATCGAAGTTTGGATAATGGGTTCATATTGATGAGTGATCGCAGGAATAATTGTTAATGTGAGTTGTACCCAATCAAACAACGAACCCAGCATCAGCGAAATTGTAAGCGATTGCATTATTTGGGCATTTGAGCAGAAACCAATCGGAGAAAGTGCGAAGGTTTTGTTGAATGAAGACGATACATTCACGCGCGATCTTATTTTTTGTTCCCAAATCATTTAAAATCGCAGCAAACTGCGATTATTTGTAAACAGAGAGAGATGCATTGAAATTAGTATTTAACTTACAGATGTCTTTATTGGTTTAAAAGACATGTCCGTCCGCCTGAAATACAAATATTTCTGATGCTTTGTCAAATTTATTTGGCTATCACTAAGTTGTTGAGAGATAAGTAGCATGTTGTAAATACGAGTGAAATAACCCAAACCTTAATACGTACTTATATCTAATCTGACTGTTAAAATTCATAAGAAAATACCTATTTATCGAAGATTATAGTTAATCGCTATAGCTTATAAAAAATTAGAAATACCCCCCATAACGAATATTTATAATTCATGAGCTGGCAATCTTTCAATTCAATTTCAATTTCAAGTTTTCAATATAATACAAGTGATTTACGATCGCAGTAAACGAATTCCCCTGAATGAAAAAAAGGTGAAATACAGAACTACTCAAACCCCTACACCCTAATGGTTTACCTTTTAAATATGTCTTCACATCTTCGGCATTTATAGTCGGATCATACTTTAATTATGTTATATCAATGTTTTCGTATCGAGGATACGAATTTTGTTCCGGAAGCTCATTGACCTCAAGTACTCCATAGTGGTATATCTGTTGAGTATTTAATAAATTGTTTTCAATGCACTATATTATATTGAGAATATCAGATATACCCCGTACAAAATTATGTTTATTTCATTTGTGAAAAATTGTTACACTGTAATATTCGTGTGCAACCTTGACATATTTTTGTCAATTATTTGGTATATATAAAGTTGTATGAGTGGGTTATGTTGTATAGGCCATATACGACAACACAAAAATTTCAATTTTTTGTTTGCTAGCTATAAAAAGCGTGCATTGATACGCTTTAAAAAATATTAACTGTAAGAAAAAGGAATATATATATTGTATATATATATATAAAATAAATGTATAACTGATCGATGCCATTGAAAAAAGAAAAATTTATTCAAAAGAAGGGGATTCTAAGACATCCTAAGAAAAATTGTTTTTATCTTATTTAATATATTGATAAAATATACCCTTAGTTATGCGCTATGTTACTGTCTAATCCCCAATTAAAGGTCTACAAAAATCCATTCATGCGTTCAAGCAGACAAACAGATGACAAACATTCTAGAAATAATTTCCAATATATTTACATACTGTGGTTCATCGTATAAAAATGCTAAGTATTTCCTACTTCACGGCCAACTGAATATTCATGCAAAATCAATTGTGAATAGGATAGAGTTTGTATTATTAAAACTTGTTAGAATTTTTTTGTTCTACACTGATGCTAAATAAATGTGAAACATGCGTTTCTAACTCCAAAAAGAAATAAACATCTATTTTGTCTCTATTACCAGAGTGCCAGAGCCGTTTATTACCGGTAACGACAGTTTTGTTACCAGCGTAGAATGAATGAAATGCAGCAATAAATTAAGTAAAATTTGTGTATATTCATGATGACTGTGAAGACTTCGACAGGACCGAAGATATCCCTTTCTTTACTTGTTTTATTTGAAAGGCAATTTGTCCCAATACTTATTAAAAGAAAGACTGTGCTTAAAATTATTTATCACCGCGTCTTTATAGGAGCATCATCGCGGAGTTTTCTTATCTCAGTATTGCGCTGCAGATAAATATACAAAAGCGGGTTTTGGTGTACAAACACCTCCCAAAATCATAAAACTGTAAAACTAACGTGGAATTAATTTACTTTTTTATAATTTAAGAAAATGGAATGATGATCTATACGATCTCTATAATACAGAAATAACTTTTATAAGAGAAAATAAATCCAATAATTAACTTTGTTTAAGACATCGACAACTTTTATTTTTATTTTTATTTTTTTATATTATAAAAATCTGTTAGTAATAATTATCAGCGAGACATATTTTTTAAGTCATAACTAATATTTTGGGACATGTATTATAAAAGTCTCTTCATAATAATTATAAGTGAGAAGAAGTTTTTAAGTCTTGACATATGGAACTAAATAGTTTTCTGGGTGTATTTCAGGTCTAGTTCGGGATATATCTGAGACGAGTTCGGGATCAAGTCCCGAACTACATATATCAACAAAAAAAAAATTCTGGAGACTTTTTTATAAGATTAAAATAAGACTTTTGAATACTTACAAAAAATGCCTTATACATAGTTGTTATAAGAAAACTTTTAGTTCAGTCTCAAAAGAGTGGTTTCTGATTACTTAAAACATTTATCTCGCAGATAGTTATTATGAAACAACTTTTATAATAACTCTCAAAATAATAGTTGACGATGACTTAAAAAGATTCTATCACAGAAAGATCAGATTTCTTGTCGGCCAGTGTAATTATCAAATATTTTTATAACTCTTATTCAAATTTTGATGAAATTATTTAAATTCAACAATCAAAAAAAAAATTAAAGCCATAGGAATTCACCGCTTGCAATGGCTTGGACATGCCATAGGTATAGAAGTTGACACTCTTACCAAAAATTCAATGGAAGGATCGTGGCAGAAGAACCTGAATGCGCTTGATATAAATAACAGGCGGAGCTTCGAAAAGCAGATAACCAAACCGGCGAAGCATTTTGGTTTCGACATAAATCGTTATAAAACTAGATCTGGGATAACATGTTATCCATGTTTTTCAAACGAAAAAAAAAAATGGTTAAAAGTTTTTCTTCAAACTCGTATTTCTATTGAAAAGTATTATAAAATATTCGCTAATTTTTTAAATTTCTCATGAGGTCTTACAACCCGTAGCAACACTTTCTAATCTCTCATAAGTTTTCAATCTCCTTATCACCTGATCGTGGACAACTTCTTTCATTTGATTAGCCATAATAAAGTCCATATGATTCCATGTCTGATCGGGAATTCGATAATCTTCAATAAGATGTGGCATATTCTTCACCAGAGTGTCAACATCACGTGGACCACAAAGTGCATCGTTAGCGCTCGAATACAAGAATGTAGGGGCGTTGATCTTACTCAAATCATAATCTGGTGGCGTATCCTGACCATAAACCTGTCGATTCTTTTTGGCACCATAATCATATTGACGGAATTTATGCGATTTATATAGCTGCAGATAGTGAATACCCTGGTTACTTGCCGAACCACCCGGATGAGTTTCGATCAATACTTGTAGGGAAGTCTAAAAATATTAAATGATATACGAGCATGTACATATGCAATTTTTGTTAGTGTATTAATCTCAACAACGTTAATTACCAAATTTGTGTTGCGATATCCATCGCCAGCGTACCATAGAACAACATCTTTACATTGTTTGCCTAATAAGGGTTGTTGACCACAGAGCGTGTCAATCAAACGATTGACCAAATCGTTTTTAGGCATCAATTGAATATCTTCGAGGAGTTGGGAGACCAATCCCCCGGGTTTGCCAATCAATGATGCAAGCTGGAATAATAAATGCTTGCCGTGTTCGAAGAAAGCGCACGGCGCTAAAAGATGTGCAGTTTTAATTTTCGAATTATATTCCTCTTTGGTGGACATGAGTGCCAGATATACTGTTGTGCCTTGCGAGTGACCAGCATAATGTATGGCCCGTTGGCCGGTGGTATCACGAATGTAATCGATCATAGCTGGTAAATCAATATTGCCAATTTCATGCCAGCCAAATCTCCAGAATTTTGGGCTATTTAAAGGTATTTTCGAATTTGCGCGCGAGTAAATATTGCCGCGCGCATTTCCCAACCACACATCGAAACCGGCGTCAGCAAGTAGATACGCGAGAGAGTCATCAGGTCCATTGGACAAAAAGCAATCGGAGTTACTGAACAATCCATGTTGTACCAGAATAGCTGGACGATATGCGTTTTGATTGTTTAATTTGTGGGAGAAGGGAATACGGAAGAGTGTCAGAAGATATCCATCGCTGGTTTCAACAACATGTGATTCCGCCATGTAGCCATGAGAACGAATGCGTGCGTCCTTCGAAAATTAATTGCAATTAAAATTTTATTTTGCTTTTATCAATTTTTTTCTTTTGGTATTAACCACCGTCAGTCACACTTACAGATGTTACGAATTGCTTTAAAGCTATCCTTTCTTCGTCAAATGATCGTGCTGTTGTTTTGCCTACAGTGGCCAACAGCAGACCAGTAACAATAAACAGATAAATTGTATACATTTCAAAGCTTCAAAACAATACTAAATGATTTTCTCGCCGAAAAAACCTTTTATAGACCCCCCTTTATACTGCAATAGCATGCGCTTTCAAATGATAGCTTATCAACGTATAAATCTTGAAGGTCTGATTTGGTAAACTTTGATTTATGGATTTTATACAGCTATTCAATCAAATTCTCAACGGTGTTTTTTATTTACCATTTGTTTTTGTTTTTTTGTTTTGCTTTCGTTGCACTTCTTTTTTGTTTTATTTTTGGATTTTCAATGGAAAAATATAATTTAAAACTGAAACAAATCTAATTCAACAACCTCCTCCCTGCTCAACTCTGTTATGTAAATTTCCCCATTTTTATATCGAGATAAGTTTTAAGTGATATAACTTTAGCAGCCACTATTGGATGTGTACAACTATTCAAAATATTTCTTGACAATTCGAAATCACCTTGCAATGCCATGACCACAGCCAAATTATATCGCACAACATTCTGTGCGGCATCCAATGATTTCACGCGCCAATCTTTCGTCTCAAAATCGAACGCATTCAAGGAGGACACAAATGTTGGTTCGAAATGTGGTCGAGCGTCTTCCAATTTATCCAACATAATTAATGCTTCCCCCGCATACATATGCGCCAAAAGTCTGTGGAATACGAAAAAAAAACACAAAAATGAAGTACACAATTTAAGTAGTGTGTAAAATAATATTAAGGATGGTTGCTTTAGGTGGGGTTTGCCACCCTAGTGTCATGAAACTAGCAAGTTTACCGTTTTGATTCTACAATTCCTGCAACCTTCAGCCATCTGGCAGCTTTAATGAATTTCAAACCCAAAAAGCCACCTGCACGACTCGACATTATAAAACTTGAACGTCTTCGGTTAGGACGCACAAAAATAACACAAACCCAACACACTGTATCTGCAACCCAGATACCAATTCTCCACCTTCTCTTGAGCTGCCCAGTGCATGCCTCATGCAGAAAGCTTATATTTACCAACACAAACCCAATCTTACACATCTAAATTCCTTCTGCTGAATCAATATCCCTAATAACTAAATTCCTTAAAAACCCCAACCTCTATATTAGAATCAGAAGTAAAATGTATACATTTTAAGCTTTACAAGCCAATTTTATATAAATAAAATACAGACAGGCGGATGCACTCTGAAGTATTCTGCAGGAATGGGAACTTACAAAGAAAGTGTTCGACTGTCTCTCTAGAGCCTGGGTCCTCACAGCTGCGACAGAACCTGTTGTAGGGTAAGCCCTCCTAAGGGATCATGCCATGAGCAGACTGTCGTGAGTTCGTAGGTATTTTCCTAGCTCATTCCTAAAATAGCGCTGGTTTTATGTGGGTCATAAGACAACCAGAACTGCCGGCTCATCCTATACCATTCTGTAGGATTCCACCTCAGCTCAGCTTTCGAATAGCAAATTTGCATCTCAGCAGTTCACCCGCTGTCTCATTTCCGTAAACGTGCCACGACGCCCACATTAGGGTAAACTCGTATTGATCAGAACTCGAGGTTAGCTCTCTCCTACACTCATTCACTAATTGAGATCTAACCGAGGTAGAAGAGTGCCTAAGAAGATATCCTCCAGCGTTCTCGCATGTACCTTAATTCTCTTTAATTGAAAATTCTTCGTACTGCATGAACCGGTAAGCGAAAGTATAACTTTAGATTACATTTCCAATGGCTGACACCTTGTTGTTGTTGTTGTTGTTATAGCGGCTAGTCGCGCCCTGTGGTCGTTGTCGTCAAACTCATCTAGGCGGAGGCACAGTAAACGTGCTGTTTCGACAGGGTTGGACCAGAGGGAGAGGGGGGTTAGATGAATAGGTTTGAGAGGGCATGTGAATAGAGAAATGAAAGAGATAGTCAATACCACCATCGACTCTCGCCTGGTCAATGCCGTAATAGGAGCCCAATCATCACCAATTGCATAGGAGTCCCTGCTGCCTGGCGAGGGCCGCGCTACTCTGGCCCAATTAAGATCTGGATATTGTAGTAGACCTATCCAGAATCAACCCTAACATACCCAGCACATTTCCGGCATGTGGACGTTCTCCGCACGATACCAACCACCTATTCACATGCCGTCTCAAACCCACTCATCTAACCCCCCTCTTCCACTGGCTGACATCCTGAGTTCAGTCCATGCGGCTTGGGAATTTTGTGCGGGGTTTGTGGTTACCCCAAGTCTTTGACAAAATGTAGCCATTGCACAGCGCTGTAGTCTCAGGCGGTAATGCGTTCGCCCGAACGGTATTTCCGTCCAGAACCCCATGACACGCAGTCTGATAGCCCTGTTAGGATCTGAGCTTTCTATAAAGATATCTATCGGTAATAAGCACCAGTTTTCTCCGGGTTCACACCAAGAGAACAATTTAAGATACAGGAATCCATCGTTTGTAGCGCCCGATCCATAATTTCGATTTTAACCGAAAGAAAATGGCCCGATCCCAGTATTGCTATATCATCGGCTAAAGCCACAATCTCGATTCTTTAAGAATCTAGCTTTATCAGAAGGGTATTTAAGCCCGCGATCCATAATAGCGGCAATAGCACTCTGCCCTGCGAAAGTACGAAAACGCAAAACCAGCAATAAGTTGCAAGTTTTTGTTACAGCAGATTTTTGTTTGGCCGAAAATTTAAAAAATACATACTTTAAATAAAGAAATAGCTCCACAAATCATAATTTACGCCTCACAATTGCTAATTGCAGTCACTGCGGCTAAAGATTCAGGGATATATGTATGTTCACAATGAACTTTATAAGCTTAGTTTGCAATTCTAATAATTGTGTTCTACTTGTGACTATAAAAAGGGCGAAAATTGAAAAAAGGGATTACATAATTAAATATACAACAAAAAAGAAAAAACTTGCAACTTCTTACTGGTTTTGCGGTTTCTTACTTTCTTTCTTTCAAGATTCTTTCATTGAGAGCGAATTTTGCTTACGCTCTGAAATTTAGTTACTGGCAAGTACTGGATATTTTTTTTTTTACTGGCGAGTACGTGTACGGACTTTAATTGTGCGGTAATATGAAAAGAATATATTATTTCTGTAGAAAAAAATTTTGTTTTACATAAAGCTGTTATCTAGTTGTTGATATCGCAGATAGAAAATTCGGCATGGTCAGTACTGAAGATGTTTTTAATTTCAATAATTTTTAATTTTAATAAAACATTCAGAGAACATTTTATGTTTTTTGTTTGTTATATAATTGGCTAGACTTTTATAAAAAAAAACACACACAAAACAAGTATAGCCAAAACTGGTCAAAATCTTGTGCCGATTGGCATACATAATTAAAACTAATTTAACGTTAATTAAATGTCATACAATTGTGGGCATAAAAACGCCTTAATCTAGAAATAATTTTGAATAGGGATGCTACCTATGTATGTATGTACATAAATAAAGTTTATTTAACGATTTAAGTAGTGAGATGTACAAATGAAATCAACACTAAAATAAGCACGCAGAGAAAAGCCGTTTTTTGAAAAATATATGCGGATTATAGAGAAGTGAAAACCAATTTCCATGGAAATTTTGAATTTAACATTAATATAAATTCTTCATGTAGAATTTTGAACAATTTTGGTGGAAATTTTGTATGAAAATATACACAGTTCGTTCTATAACAAAAAGCATATATATCAAAATTTCAAACTACATACACATGTAGAAAATTTATAAAAAATCACCTTGTTTTATCAAAATTTTAATTTTAGTATAATAATATGCAAGGCTCAAGATACCAGAAATTGGCGATGATTTTTTTTTGATTTTGAGAAATTTTGGTCTTGCAAACTTTTTTCAATAACGCTTGCAGTTTATATGGCAGAAGATGTGCAAGACTGGCTGAAAAAAATGTTCAAACTCAACTGCAATTTAAGCTACAAAACTGCATACCCAAAAACTAAAAAGTTTGAAACATTTTGTGTAATTTTTATAAATTATGTAGAGATTGAAACTTAAACTTTCAAAAAGATTTAGGGTAAAAAACATTGTAAATATTGTAAAAGAAAAAAATCACCATCGATTGTTTAAGTCTCCGTATTTTTGTACGTATAAATTACATACATAAGCATCTTGAGAATGAGCGTAATGAGCGAGTTACTAAATCTCAATAACAACAAAGAACATTAAATAGTTTCTCCTTACCTATGTGCATCCGAAAGTTTTTCAGCCTTCAGCAGCTCCTGCGCCATTTCGAGTGCGCAAACGTAATCACCCAAACAAAGTGAGACATAGCTGGATGCCGCTTGAATGGCACTTAGCATATTATCTAAAGAATTTTTCGAAATAGGTCTCGAAGGATTGCAAAAATTGTTATCCCTGATATAACGCCAATTTTCTTTCTCAGCTGCACCCTCACATTCATCCTCGTTACTCATTTCAAATACGCTTTTGGAATACGTAGTAAGTGTGAGAGCGTTACGCAGTGCCAGCGCAGCAAAACGAAGATTTGGCCCAGATTCAGCAGTAGTTTGTTCCTGTCTACGCGCAAAATTCATTCATATATGTAAGTATGAGTGCGATAATATTAAATTATTTACGTAATAACTTACTCATATATTATGCTATTGGAGGGTTTTAAAAAGTACATTTTACGTCCGCCAGTATTTACCACCGATGTAATCATTGGCTTCTTATCTTCCTCCAATAATTTCTGTAATTTGTTGAAATTGTATATAGATCTTTTCGTTTGTAATTTTGTTTGCTTACCATTTCGTGATCCATTATACAAGCTTCAGATATACGGAACCATAAACGCGGATTGCTATGATATGATTTCAGCGGAATCAGGAAACACTGATAGGCTTCTTTTGGCCGTCGCAAATGTAACATCGCGATACCCAAGTTGTAGAGTATTTCGCAAGTGTGTGCAGTACCCATCTGATACAGTGAAACATTACGAATATTAGCGGCAACATGCTTGTCAAATGCTAAAGCATCTTGAAAGAACTTTGCCGCAATTGCATAATGTCGCACACGTAAATGGATTACGCCCATATTATTGGCAATACACGAGTTTAGCACATGGCTAAGGCAAACAGAGGACGATAAATGGTATAATTATTTAGAATATCAATATTAAAAACGATAATAAGTGTTACACTTACTCCTCACTTATTGCACCGATTTCGTTAACCTTTTTCAGTTGCTTAGCGGCCATTTGGAAATCCTTCATAATGTAATATTGATGAGCTTTAAGCGCCGAAAATTCCGGTGACTGCAGTGATAAATATAAATTTGCATTTAAAAAGTTGATAATCGATCAATGCATTTGTGAAGGCAAACCAGATTTTGTATAGTTATCTTACCCCATCTTCAGCCACTACAATGGGCTTGCGATTCAATACAAATGCCTGCACTGCTAAGAATTTATAAGCACGTTGAAAATTCTCATGATTTGCCACAGACAATTCACTAGACGAAGCTTCGTCATTCAACAGCGCCTCTCGGTTTTGGCTGAGCGATGACTTGCGTTCCGTCGATTGCAACATTTCCAAAAAAGCAGCCGCTTTGCGTAGCTGATTTGTGACTAGCAGCAGCCGCAACATAAATGTGCTAACTAGACCAGCAATTTGGTCCTCAAGATCATATAATTGGTTCACAAGCGGCATAATCGTCTCGATCGAAGTTTGATACATATGACGGTGATAATAAATGACACCCATGTTGTATCGAGCTATTGGACTCGCCGAGAAGTTAATCTGAAAAAGCAAAAACAATTATGTAAAAAAAAAAACAGACTCCTTCTCTTGAATCCGAACCTGGGCTATTAACTTACATATATTTGCTGTGTTTCCCAAAAACCACTATATACCAATTGTACCTCCGTAATAACTGAGTATAAGAACTATGCGCACTCGATTTTAGAAACTACATCTGTCAGAAATTCACGGAATGTATTTCATACTGACTTGCATATCGAGTCGTAAATTCTCCCAATTAGTGAGTACAACATAATTCTTTCCAAATATTTCTTACTGGGATACTATGACAGGTTTACAAAAACATACACTTGTCCCCATTAATACTAACCTCGGTAAACATGCTCCTAAAACCGATTCATCCAACACCGCTTTTGTTGTTGTAACATCATTAAGCATTCCCCATAAACGTGGAATATTGCTGAAGTGACAATCCTCGGCCGGATATAAATCCGGGTCGTTCCGGTGAGTATACCCCACTGCCGAGGGAACTAACACCTCTAGTTGCCTGTGCTCCTGTTGTAACGGGATACAGACGACGACACTTGTCAGTTTTTCCCCTGTCTGGCAGAAGTGGAATTTGCAGTAAAAACAACAGCAGGGTAATTTTGCGAGATTATTCTCATAAATAATACACTTAGGTCCTACATTCGCCTGTTTTATCTCTAATTTTGGTTTATCATACTATTTATGCTTGAATTTCACTCTGAGGCAACATTGTATAACGTTATAAACCGTTACTCCGCCATATTTTTCACTTAATTTATGGAATCGTCATTTTGATCGCAATAGCTATTCAGAAATTGGAAAATCAAAAACTCAAAAAGAATCTTTCAACTTTTGAAATTAAAATGGATAGTAGAAATTGTTCACTTTCGGTTTGGGATGAGTCCGAGAACTATTGCTACATTTCACAAGTCGACTTTATTCGCAAATTGCGCGATATCTACAAAGAAGGTACTGAGCGTACATTTGACGAAAAAAAGGCACAACTGGAACAGGATTGTGAGGAGAAGAAACAGCAAGGTGCATTTAATACAAATAGATGAAATACAAATATTTCAATTCACATGTGTACTAAAGCTAACCAATGATATTTTTTTACCGTTACAGCTGGAAATGCAATAACATTACTTAGACACTGCCGTGAAACTTTACAAGAATTAGATGATCAACGTAAATCTATCGGTATGCATCTTAAGGAACAAGCTGAACAAGGAAAGGCACTCACTGAACGAATACGTCAAGAGCGCCAGCGATCTCTGAATGAATCAAATATAAAGCAGTTGCTTAATGAACTGAGACGACTGAATTAATAATTTTTACATTTCTTTTAATAAATGTCAGATCTTAAGCCAAGTAGTGTGGAAGTTATCAACTTTTTCTAGCTCGTTTATTTTACTTACATTCTCAGCGTTTGCGCTTAGAGCTTTTAATAGCGTAATATGGTCCTTGCAGTCAGATTGATAGAATTTTGTTACAGCACGGTTATGCTGTAATTTATTATTCGTACCATTACATTTTTCCAACTCGTCCAGCGTTTCCAAACACCGCGCATAATTGCCACTGTATAAATGAGTTTCAATAAATTAGTGGCTAAGTGAAGTGGAAATGACAAAATCTACCTGCTAAACTCATCATAAGCTCTTTCAATTAACTTATACTCCTGCTCCACATCTTGCCCTAACTCATATTTGGAGTCCGCGTCCTCTGTCCCAATTGTTTCCAACATGGTATGGTCCACAATTTGTGCAATATCTTAAATTGTTGTGAACGAACAGTGGCGATGCAGCTGAAGAATAACATACCTGTGTGGATTATAATAACAAAGTAGCAGAGTTGCATTTTATTAATTGTACATAAGAATAGTGCTACGTTAACGCCAACGTATAGAGAGCCGTAGATCTATGCTATGCAATTGAGAGTGGGTTACCGATACCTTGCAAGAAGCCTAACCCATAACTAACGGTTATTTATTTATTTATTAATTTATTAAATAAATAAATAAACTAACGGCCATATTAGCCGGAAAATTAACAGAAACTATTGGTTATCTTGACGTTTAGTTTTGTATGGGCATTGAGTATCAAATGATCACTTCACTTCTTCACTTTTTTGCATTTTAGGAAATGAGAACTCTTTATTTTCCTGTAATACACCCGCTCTTTGTTGTACTTCTTTTGTGTCTACTTCACAGCTAGCATTAAACTCATATTTTCTTTAAACAATTGGCTTTTTCCCATCGCATATGCGATGCGATACTGTGATTCAAGTCCTCGATTCCAATTAATAGCGGTATCGAAAGGCATAGTTATCGAGGGGAGGGTTATCTATACCGAGCGATTCGGTATTCGGGGGTATCACTGATTCTGTAGTCCTTTTTTTATATTAAATTCATTTACATAAACTTTATGCAATCTAATTAGTTTTTTTTAAGCAACAAAACCAAATAAAAATTCTGCAGACACCATTTATCTCATCGAAAAGATTAGTTATTCCGCATAAATCCTTTTAATGAAAACAGCGAATCGCAGAGCAAGCGAAACAAAAATATTTTGAAGAAAATTACAACTATGAAATTTATTTACTCATTTGATTCTCCAAAAAATTTGCCTGGGAAATAACAACTAAAAAAAATGGACACCTTTTCAGAATACTGAATACTCAAATTTAAATATGAAAGTCTATATATGTATGCCCAAATAATAACTGTTTTTCAAATATACAGCATGAATTACTTATATAGTATTAATAATAGTAAAGACAGTTTGTTCGATTATACACAATACTAAAAATTATCATTCCACTTGTCCTAATTTTTACACTTCAATTTAACTTTATAAGCCTTGAGTAGTATTTATTCCTTTAAGTTCATGTCTTTAATAATTCGTCGGCACAATATAGTTTTAATGATAAAATAGTTGTGAAATTCGAAAATATATGTATGCATGTACTAAATAGTATATCCATATAGTAGAATGTCTATAGTGTACAATTCATACATTAAATCTATTTTAAATATTTTATAAACCCGAAATTGGAAAAAATAAACCTTTCTGAGCAGTTAAATTCTCCAATATATAAGTATTTATGTATATTCACATTTTGTATGTATATATATTTTTTTCTCATTCAGCTTGATTCCCCCTTACGTGCACACTCGAGTAACTGTAACAACCACTTTTTTCTTTCGGCACACGTTCCCCACATCCATTTTTGACCTAAATCCATGATCGCCTTTTATGTGTTGCGAATCTTTCCGGGCACGTAGTTCTTATCGATCACATTCTCCTGCAAGAACATGTGTAGGCAACGTTCATTTTGCGCCAATGGATGACCGGCAATTTTATTAATGAACGCTTCTAATCCTTTACGTCGCTCTTCGATAAAATTTTCATCAAATATTCCTTCATCGCCGCGGAAAGGCATTTGACGTTTCCATGCTTTGCCTGGTAAGGGGGGAACCACGATCTTTAACAGAAATTTGCATTTAAAGTTAAATCATTATTCTTTTAATATTGTTTGTTTCATATTACCTTGCTATCGCGTTCCAATTCATTCCTTAGCCACTCGAAATCACTGTACCGTCTACGTACGCTAGACTCCTTAACTTTGAATACTGGTAAATTTGTCTGCAATATAGAAAAATAAATTTTTGTTAAAACGTATTTTATACTGTATGCATATTTATGTATATGTGGGTGTGTGCATGTATGCACATACACCCATATCCCGCTTAATCTCTACTGAAAAATTATGAGTAAGTTTCTTTGATAAAAGAATTATATACTGCAATCAATCTTTATGACTAATACTATGTAATCGGGCCGTTGCCAGTTTCCGATGTTTGAAGGCAATTGATATGGGGTATAGGTTTTGTTTACCATTCGCTACAAAAAAGCATAACAAGGCGAACGATTTTAATCGACATCACAAGATTTATGTATTTATTATGCTGCCAATGATTTCTTCACTATTAATCGGGGACGCTTCCGTTCGAAAAAAATAATAATCAGCATGCACTGATTTAAGTGCATACATAGGTCACTCACCCGCATTCGTACTTCGTAGTCCGTGTAGCGTTTCTTGCCTGCCGCCATTGTTGTCAATGGATTGACAACGTCGATTTCCAAGAAGTTTGCTGGTACCGCATATGCATCATCGAGCGTTTGCTTTTTAACGTTGAGGCGGCGTGTGGCATCAGCAGTTCCATCGGATTCAACCATCATTTTCTTCTATTCAATCTATATTTTAAGTTATTATCTTGGAGGGATTGAGAATCTACGTATGTATGTATATGTGTATATGTGTAGGTTTCAAGTACGAAAGGTTTAAAAGAAAGCCAAGTTTTCACCCCAATGCAGTGTAGCTGAAGGTTTATAGGTCTTTGTTGATCGCTGGCCTATTAGTGATATGAAAATTTGTTTTGCGGTATTCGAGAATTTTCAATAATTTTGTCTTGCACTTTTCGTTGTCACCGCTGTAATCCGCCCCTTCTTTGCAATGACTACGCTGATGCAGATCTGCTGATGACTTGGATTCCTTTGTACACTGCAAAGTTTTTTTTGCAGCTCCAATATAAACTAAACACAATTCCTTATCAAAAGCGAGTACTAAATTTAATAAAAGCCAGTTTTCTTTAATATTTAGCAGGAGTTTGCTGCTGAATTAATTTAGTTCCCTTCGTTTAAATCCGATTGTGATTTCTTAGTTAATTGCGATAAATTTTTTCGTTTTGACTTCTACGCTTTTCGCTGTTTCGTTGTCATTTAACAATGCTACCATATTGTGTATACAGATTTGACGTGTGTCGATATATTTTTCGATAATTTCCGTAATTGCTATACACCCTGCAAGACGCCGATTGTCATTTGAGCTTAAAATATTCCTCAGGAACTTTTAGGAAATTCGCTTATGTGACAATTCTTGTCCGGACTATGTGACTCAGTATTTGCTATCGGATGCGAAATTATCAGGCCTATTCTTGCAAAAATAGTTTACAGTCTTTCGAAAGACAATTATAAATACAGTTTGAAATACTTTTTGTATTCTGGCACAAACATCTTACACAAAAAGCTCTCCTTTGAACGTACATGGTGAAAAGCACTTTTGCTTATAGTTATCATGGTGCAAATTTTTAGGCTTATTTGCATACAGAATAAAATTATGGTTTTATTTATTTATTTTATTTTTTCAACTAGTTGGCATTTTTTAACACATTTTACTTAAAATTTGCATTCTTGAAAATTTGTTAAAAATGTGTATACCACAGATTTCCTGCTTTTAGTTGCTATTTTAATATTAAAGAGAAATAATAATAAAATAATAATAATTCTGCTATAGCATAATGTTAAAATTACACATTTATCATATATATATATATATATATATACGCTTCAAAACCAATACTCAAATGAAAACAATACATCGCCAAGACATGCTCCTTATCTCATCTTTCAATTCGTCTTCCGAAAGACAGAATAGAGTTTGCAAGATAGTTGCCAGAATAGACATTTGTCTTACAAAAGTCTGTTGTCTTTCGAAAGACTGTGGGGAGTTGAAAGACAGTTGCTAGAATAGCCCTTGAATTGTCTTATTCTATCAAGTGGATGTTTGGCAACGCCTGCGATTTATTTATCCATTTGTTGTTTTATGTAGCTGTTATCCTATTACGAATCCTTGTTTTAAATTGATCAGAAATAAATATGCTATTATTATATTTTGAAGTCGCGACACTACGCTTTTGTGAGATAAAACAAACATACTGCTATTGTTACGGTCAATTGTTATCATGTTTTGGTGTTCATGTATCCAAAAAAAAAACTTGCAAATTAGGGGAAATCTAGATAGTAAAATTACAGTTCTTTTGGAGGAGAAGTTACAAATTGTTGCTGGAAAAATATTTACTTGCATCTACTTGCCAGTAAGAAAATCAGCTACTTTGATAAAACAAAAAACAGAAAAACGACTTTTAGAATTGAAAGGGCGGTAAAAATATATACGCAAATTTTGATTCAAGTTTACGTTTAGTTTTGTTTTGTGCGCTAACAAATCAGCTATTCGCAAAACTTGCAAGTTGTTACAAAGCAAGAATGATGTAATACAAGATTGCGCCTTCCGCGAACCGCTAGTCCTCCCTTTGTTGATTAGACAGCATCCAGGCATTCGCTGATGAAATAAAAACACTTTATACAAACAATGCTAAGAAAACATCCCAGTTATTCGGCCGTTTTGCCGCTTCCTTCCTCTTCTTTTTTAGACCTTTTTCTTCGCGCTCTCTTTCTTTAACTATTATTACGTCACTAACAGTTGATCTCAGCGTGGAAGGTAATAGTGTTTTCTATCGTTCTTGGTTACAAAGCAATACATTCAAAACCTTTTGTCTCTATTATATTTTTTATTCGATTTGTACTCCATGGCTGTCACAAATTATAAAATTTTTCTATAATAATTTAAATTAAGAATCGAATTTCTTAATTAGTTTATGTATTTGTCAAACACCGCCAATTCCCAATTATTTTATCATTCGCAATTGCAATATATAAGTCTCAAGGCCCTTCTATTGATTGCTTTGCGCAAGCTTGAAAGAAATAATCAACCACAATGTAGATCACTGAGTATATTGGCATAGGACAATACATCCATATATGTATTCAAAATAAAGTTCCAATTTACTTATGAAAAAATGATAGGTTGCGTCTAGAAAATCTGTGTTTACAATTGCCTTTTTCTGCAAATGGAAACGTATAATAATGCCGCGGCGAGAAACACTTTTAATAAAAATGAAGCCGTTAGGTGGCGCTAGAGTCACATAATTTAATAAAGCCGTGGTTATGTTTCGATATCAATGATATTAGAAAAGTATGATGTTGGTGAAATAAAAAAAGGGCCTTTATGAAAAATGGAGGCCGAAATCTTTGTTTATGATCTGATTTTGATGAAATTAAAAACGTACTTATGTATATAATTGAAAAAATATTTCATCGCGTCATTAAAATTCCGACTATGAAAACCGATATATACCTAAAGATTTTGTTTAAATTAAAAAAAAAAAAAACATGCGTGCACCTAAGTGCGGAGTAGTAGAAATCATTAATCGTAGTCATTGTAATCAGCAGTAGCATAAGTGCTTTCAAGTGGTAAAAATTATTAGTACAATTAGTAAAAATAGTGGCTGAAATTAGTAAAATAGTGGAAGAAATGTGTAAAACCAGTGGTGGAAATTAGTAGTAGCATTAATAGAAATAGTGGTAGAAATTAGAAGAAATAGTGGTAGTAATTAGTAGGAGCATTAGTAAAAATAGTGGTAAAAATGAGTAAGAATAGTGCTAGAAATTAGTGGTAGTAATTAGTGGTAGAAATTAGTAGTAGGATAAGTAACAATAGTTGAAATTGGTAAATTTAGTGGTAGAAATTACTAAAGCGATTCTGACGCGACTTCTTTATACGATTCTGACGCGACTTTCGTTAGGCGATGTAAAAAATCACTTCCGCTAAAGAAGTTTTACTTTAAAAACTATGTAAATATGTATACTCTATATGTTAACTATATTTACAGAAAAATATTGAAAAAATTTATAAACATCCATTGGATGGCCCTGTAGTCGAGAAGTCTAGAAAAAAAGCTTTGCGGACTTAAAACGCATGTTATCTATGTATGTATTTGAATTGTTTAGTTACTTTAGAAAATCTGTATAAATTCATCAAAGCTAACGAAGTGACGGTCTCAACTATTATATAGATAAGATATATGTATGTATATGTATCTAGTGTATATAAAACGCCTCCAGTATAGTCACAATAAGTACACATGTACATATCATAAGTACACATGTAGCATAATCAAACTTTTAAGCATGGAAATCATTTACAAATTATGTTTTTACAGTTATACAGGAATAGTGCTGTTGGTAGGAGCGAAGATAAAATCACAGAAGCTTTTTTACCGCTAACTAACATTCTTTGCGAAAAATGTGATCTAGAAATATTTAAGATAGTTTAAATTGTCAAATGAAATGAATTGTTCCAAAGCTTGTTATCTCGCGCATGAAAACTCCTTTTTTTCATAATTCAGGCAATGAGGAATCGCATAATAAATGTACTGCCCATGCGAACAAACCAGACAGCTTAAAAATACTTGGCTGTGTTGAGCAACAAATAAAGTCACTGACACAATTTAAAATGATATTCCCAACCACAATTTAAAATGATATTCCCAACCGCAACTAATTGCCAAACATAATCTCTTGACTTGTCAATTAGGAGGCTCAAAATAACGAACAAGTGTATTGCCCTCGCTCTTGAACAGCGCTCGGAATTCCTTTCTACTAAAATAAATAAAAGTTAATATTAAAATTTAAAAAGCTGTCGCATAACGCACAGTTGAAAATTTTAATGAAAAAATTTAAATTACGAATTATAAAATGTTAAGATTTGACATTTCAGTCGTAATCAAAAGAGATAACTGTCGAAATCTCTTCTGCTTAATTAAATACAATGATAAATTAGTCTAACATATAATAGATATAAATGAGAGAGATCAAGGTCTAGAGAACTGGATATCAAATTGATTTCTTGCAAGGTTTTATTTACGTACAGATTTTTACTCTTAGCAGTTATGTATATGTAAATAAATAAAAATGCCGCAAGGCTCTGTTAGGAATATTTAAATATAATCTGCTAATCAATAAATCAATATTACTAGAAATAACATAAAAGAAATATACACAAAACCTCTTCATTTATGTAACGATATTAAATTAGTGTTGACGCGAAACACAAGAGGAGACAGACCCCGAGAAGTTTAGTGAACTCAAGAAGTAGCGAATAAACACCCGCTGAATTGCCCAGCAAAAAACACTATTATCTCATAAACGAAAGTAAAATCGTATGAAAATTGGTAAGCTCTTCGAGAAGAAATTACTTGGGCATATCATTGGCGGTAATGAGTTAAAGCAACGAAAGACAAATTGAAAAAAGACTCGGCAATCTCCGTAATAAGTTAAAGAGGCGAAAGATAAATTACAAACACAAAGACTTTACATTTATCATTACTTTACAGACGGTCAGATGTACGATAAAATATTTATCATTCAATCACCATTTAGGCCAATTAGCCATGTGCGAAAAATAAATAACCAAAATATTCATTCAAGTTTTGCCGAGCATCCTTTGTGAGAACTTCGGTGTTAATATTTAAAAGTTCGGTGTTAATATTTAGAATCGACTTATATTTACAGGAAAAACCAAAATACATACATTGTTTATTTTACCTATTTATATTTATATCAACAATAATTTTCTCAAGATCAACCCATTAACTTACAGTTTTGACAATTACATGAATCCCGCTTAATTGGGCAACCTAATCAAATAAATAAAAATGTATATGCAATTTTAATATTTATCTAATGTCATTAATGATATGCCAATAATATTTTTAACTTCAAACGCGAAATTTATATGTATTTTTTATTGTACTTATGTATAATTGCATTCGCATATCAGATCTTCGTTATAGAAAGGAAATTTTTTATGTAATTAACCTGTGAAAAATAAAGATAATTTATTTTGATCACACTTCATTAACTGGGTAAAATTATACTGGAAATTTACTTGTATTTTGTATGCAATATTGTTTTTTTTGACCAATCAGGGGATTCAAATAAGTAGGAATATCAATTAACCGAACTTCAATTAAGCGGGGAGTACCATAGCTGCTATTTCGAAGATCCTCTGTACATCTGACTTCTTCTTACTAGACAAAAATCAAACAAACGTCAAACCTGAAAGTTTCCCATTGATGGTTTATAATCAGCGCTGATCCTGCAATAAGGACGAGAGCGAGAACTTGAGCTATATGTTTGTCTATTCGGTGATGTGCTAGAGGGAAATGTAAGACTACACGTACATGCATATTTATTTACATCAGTTTTTGCATAGAGGCCCTAAAGGCTACGCTAGATAGAAAGCTTACTTTGCTTAACGTTACACAGACGCTGCACTTTAAGTTTCTTCTAAGCTACAAGAAAAATTTAGAATTTCACCAAAATAAATTCTCTGTTTTATAGCTTTTTAACCAGGGTTGGGCATAGTGCACTAAAAAATAAGTGCAATAAGGTTTCACTAGCACTACTTCTTCAGTGGTAGTTAAACAGCAAAATCCATTATCACTGAAAATTTAGTGTTAGTGAAAAAAATGCACTGTCACTAAATATTTAGTGATAGTGAAAACCTTTAGTGATAATTAACATTTTTCAGTAGCATAACACTGTTTCTTGAACAATAAAAATAAGATTATGTATGTATGTATATGTATAAGCTGAAGCAGTATGAGGAAATGTATCCAAACTAAACCATATATTTGAGTAGAGACTTCTAATTATGCCGCACCAAAATTAGGAAAACATAATTCATTTTTGCTTTGCTTTTTTTAATACCAACATTTCAAAATTACGGTCAGTGAGATTTTGCCTTGTCGATCGATTGACAATTCCAGCAAAGGAAAAAAGTCTTTCCACTGGCGCAGATGAAGGAAGAGGTGTGTTGTATTTTAAAAACAGTTTTTTTATAATAGGATAGAGGTGCAAAGCATCAATGCTCCTATCAGCGTCATTCAAGTACAAAATTACTTCGGTTGCTACAGCTCCGCCGTGGGAGTATACTTGTATACATTGAATTTCATCTGAAAAAGGAAGTTATTTACAAAAATTTCGCAGGTTGGTTTCTTTAAATCGAATACCTGTGGATTCGTCATCGAATTCGAGAAATGATGTACTAGCACTTATGGATGGCTGTAAATTATTTCCTTCCCCTACTGGTTGTCTTTTAAACTCCAGCGCATATTCTTTAACTTTTTCTCGAACATCATCTAGAGTGTATGACTCAGCGAAAGTAATGCGCCTTTAAATTAGTACCCTTAATAAATTGGAAGTTTGAATTTTTATTTCTAACCTGTTGAATGTTACGAACTGCCTGATTTGTTGAGCCATCTAATAGTTTTATAAAATCAACAGTGGCCAAAAGGTTGAGCGTAGGGCTAGCACATCGAAAATGCTTTGACAAAATTGGCGTATAATTGTGGATCTCAGGGATGGAGCATTCTGACTGGTTATCATTGTCGCTCTCATTTTCACCTTTTTTCTCTAAAATAATTTATTAGCACTTAACTGTTTTACAAGATGTTACTTACTGAGTCTTATTTTTGTTCTTCAAGAAACAGTGTTATGTTACTGAAAAATGTTAATTATCACTAAAGGTTTTCACTATCACTAAATATTTAGTGGTAGTGCAATTTGTTTTTCACTATCACTAAAGGTTTAGTGATATTGCAATTTGTTTTTCACTATCATTGTGATAGTGCATGTTTTTTTTCACTAACACTAAATTTTCAGTGATAATGGATTTTGCTGTTTAACTACCACTGAATAAAAAGTGGTAGTGCAGTTTAGTGGTAGTGCAAAAATGCCCAACCCGGTTTTTAACCTTTCACAATAAACAAGGACTGTTGTTAATTGATATCAAATTTGTTCTAAAGTTTTTTTCTGCTCTGACTGACAGATGTACAATAAATTGACTGGCTCTGATCTTGCAAGGAGGTCTATTTTTCATATTGAAAACAAAATAGACTTAGGAACATATGTTTCAAGCATATTTAGACTTTTCGTAGTTTAAAAAAAATAATTGAGAGTTTTAATAATACAATTTTATGGTACCAACTTTTAACAGCGTTACCATCTGCGACAGAATTGCGGTTACTAGATTTAAATTTTCAGTGATACAGTTTTCAGGTTAAAAAATTGCCGGGAGATATCTGATTAAATCTTTATTGATATACAGAAAACATATGAATATTAGCGGCGAAGTTAGTAGTGGCGCAAATACTTATAGACTGTAGTGCAAATAAATATATGTATTTAGTGTTTATACTACTTATATATTAATTATCATTGTGGAAGTTATTATCTCCATCGAACTACTTAGGCTTCAAGGACGCCGCACAATTTTTACGGTCAAGGTTCTCGATCGAAATTTAGTAGCTAGTATCTGCTATAGTTGCGCTTCTTTCCATCACCACTATTTGCATTCTTGTAGTGACTTCCCTATAATCTGCGACAGATTGACTATACTTTTTTTTTAAGTAAAGAATACCATTGTGTTTCTAACCTTTGTCAATTTGTGTGTATAGTTGCTCACTTATTTAGTGAAACTTTAAACGATAGCAGTATTGATACATTCAGTTTGTTTGTATGAGTATAAGCCCGTTTTTTTATTGTTAGATTTTAACGAAGAATCTTTGCGTTGTATTATTAAGCTTATTTTGTTGTTGTGGATAATAAATTTAAGCAGGGACTTGCATTTATCAATTGTGTTTTCTCTTTGGATTTGGAAAAGCACAAAATGTTCTCTTAGTCATTAACATTGAAACGGGCTTTGCTTATGTATTTATTTTAATTATATTTATTAATCAATTGAGATTTAATAATGTATATCATACCCATTCGCAGGCAATTAATTCCATCTATATTAATAGTACAATATTAAACCCATTTCGCAATAATTGCAAAATAGATAAAAACTAAAATAAGATATAAATTAAAAATACCCTTAAGAGCTGTAAACTTACAGTTTGTATATATTATATAAAACAAAAGAGAGGTTAATTGCTATCCACGTTGTACTGAAAGCGAATGGAAAATCGAATACTCGATACGAATCATAATAAAAATGGTATAAATAACAATGTGTAGAACACAGTTGTGAACGAACTACTTCATACGCTAACTAATACTGGCCTAACTTGGCAGGGTTATGCGGATGATATTGTAATAATATGCAGAGGAAAGTTTGTAGATATTCGATGCGAAAGGATACAACTACGGTTAAGTATAACCCAACTGTCGTACCATTTACAAGGAAATACAAACTTTAAGGCCTTAAGCCCATAAGAATGTACGGAATAAACATAGGGTATCAAAAAGAGGCTGAATTCCTAAGTGTGATATAAAAACTACTCTGGAAATCACACTTAGCTGAAGTGTGGAAGAAAGCTACATATAAGATCATTCATGACTTGCTGATCCATGACAGCATAAAGTTGGGGAAGAAGTGCTGTTGATTCTAAGGGCTATGCTAGATAGATAGCTTGCTTCGCTTCACGTGATAGTTTCGCTTTGGCAACCAAGATAAATACTTACAATTATAGAGATATCCCACATAACCAACACCGACGTCGAAACGAAGCTGAATTTTACTCACATTCGCTTAGAAACAGACGCTACTATTCAATTTCTACGAAATAACAATGTATATTTAAAGATTAACCAAAATAAATGCTCAAAATTATAGTTTTTCAGCATTTCACAATAAATAAATAAGTGTTGTCAAAGCGTTTATTGTAGCATCACTGTTGAAAGCAAAGTTATAAATATCACGCGAAGCCAAATCATTTTATGTGCGATGTGCTTAACACCTCTTTACATTAAAATTCAGATTTAAGCGTAGAGAGCCATCTGGAGAATGAACTAAATCGGAGAGAAAATTTAAAAAATACATTCACTTCATTCACTTTTTTAGTTGAAAATCTGCCAAAATTTTCATATTCAGGAAGTACACATACTTTTGTTTTTATATCACATTTTCCATTACGCCAAGATTTAAAAAAAAACAACACCGTGCTGAATGTTTTTCATAAGTTTGTTCCAAGAGAGGTTTACTTTCTTTCAATTTTTTTTACAACTCATTTTACGATTCGTAATTCTAAAGGCCCGTCCTCATAAGACCTTCGCGTTGGCGTTAGCTTGAAAGAACGCGCGTACGACGTATGCTACAATGAGCGCAAATATTGGTTTCATTGCCATCGCCAAAGTGGAAATGTTGTAGTAGAACTAGAATTTGAAGTGTGTTTGATTAAATGTTTAATAAAAAAGGTTTTATTTATTTATTTATTTATTTATTTATTTATTTATTCAGTCTAAAAAATACAGGATTTCTTACAGACTATACAAGACTACGGGAATATAAATAGTTTTGCAAAATAAGGTTTATCAAATTAATTCATTTAATAATAGCTTAAAATTTTGCTTAGTTAACGAAAAATCAAGAGCGAGAGAATTTGAGACTTGATTAAATTCTTTCAAAGTTCTAAGAAAAGGTGCATAAGAAGCATAAACAGTCCTGGCACGCTCCAAGAAGAACAAATCATTACTCCTCAAGTTTCTTCGAGGAATATGGAAGTAAATACGCTCTAGAAGAGCTGGAGAGTCGATTACTCCACTTACAACATCAAAAACAAAGCAGATTGAAAGTATACTGCTCCTACTTTCTAAAGATTTTAAGTTTATCAATGCACATCTTGAACTATACGATGGAATCGGATCAGAGAAGAATAATGATCTAAGAGCAAAACGCAGAAACTTCTTCTGAATGGTTTCTAGTCTATTAATGTGACAACGGTGATATGGCCTCCATATAAATACTGCATATTCTAACTTAGAT
Organism: Anomoia purmunda; assembly: GCA_951828415.1. NCBI lineage: Eukaryota > Metazoa > Arthropoda > Insecta > Diptera > Tephritidae > Anomoia > Anomoia purmunda. The sequence goes on from OX639993.1 coordinate 124,796,832, forward strand.
CGCACAAGCGAAGTAAATAGTACCTTTAAAGTGTATGGGCAAGTAAAATCAGCACCAAAACGACGAATGAAAGCAAAGGTAGAATAAGACTTGGCGATGATGAAATTTAAGTGATTGAGAAACGTAAATTTCGAATCAAAAATTACTCCTAAGTCCGAGACCACATTCAAAGTAGTGAGTCGGGAATTATTAACAAAATACGAGGTAGAAATAACTTCCCTAGACTTTGAAAACGACAGATGAGAGCATTTCTTAATGTTTAAATGAAGTCGATTCCGATCACACCACGCCACAACATTATTAAGATCCAGCTGGAGCTTGAAAGAATCCGAAAGGCTTGAGATTGTGTTAAATATTTTCAAATCATCTGCATACAGGAGGAAGTTAGAGAAGTGAAAACATTCAGAAATATCATTAATAAAAATTATAAATAGCAATGGGCCCAAAATACTCCCCTGAGGAACACCGGAAGTAGCTATAAAAGAATGCGAAGAGTTGTCGTCGACAACAACTACACATTTACGACGAGAGAGATACGACTTAACCCATTTTAAGAAAATGGAGTGAAACCCAAAACTAAACAGTTTAGAAACTAAAATCGAGTGACTAACTCTATCAAACGCCTTAGAAAAATCCGTATACACAGTATCTACTTGAAGTCTATTATTGAAGGCAGACGTACAATATTCAGAAAAAACAGCAAGATTGGTGACGGTTGATCTACCAGCCATGAAGCCATGCTGGTTATTCGAAATACAGCGCTTTACTGCGAAATATAGTTTCTGTTTGATGATATATTCAAATAATTTTGATGTTGTAGAAAGTTTCGAAATAGGCCTATAGTTAGAAATATCACATTTATTACCACTTTTAAATACAGGTGTGATACTTGTAACCTTCCAGGCATCTATGAATTCACCACAACCTAAGGATTTATTAAAAATTAGCAAAAGTGGATAGGCCAAGGCCGAACATTTCTTGAAAAGATGAGATGAAAACCCATCAACATCAACTTGCCAGGAGCTTTTGATTTTCTGAATGCCTTCACAAACATCATCAATGACAAGCGATAAAGACCCAAAATTAATAGCAGAGTTGACGTTACAAGTGTCAACCATTAATGCTTCAGACCCAGGATCAAAATTTGAACTAAATGGTTACTTGCGTTTTTTCGAGTGAAATTGCAATAAATTAATCTCCCTTCATATTAAATTTAATTTTGCCCATCTTTTCGTGTGTGTTAACATAACCATATAATTGGGTGTATTCATAATAATAATAATAATAATAATATGTTATGTTTGGCCGAACTTCTCCTACAATTTGTGGTGTGTATACTGATGTTGTAAATCAAATTAAAGAATCTACAGTGTTACGTCGACTCCGAATGGCAAATGATTTTTGTTGGAAATTTTTTCATGACAGAAATACACTCCGTGGTTTACCACTGCCTGTCGAGGGGCGAGTTCTATAGAACTTCTATAATTTTTGTTGTTGCTTACCCCGGGAAGAATTTGGACTCGGGACCCACCGAATGAAATACGCGCACGCTACTCATTCGGTCATGGTGCCCGCGGCGATGGATGTATTCATGGTCAGCTGTTAATCAATGCCAACGCGAAGGTCCGAAGGTGGACGGTCATGGTTATAACTTGTTTTAAGCCAAAAAAGGGCTATGTAATCGAAAACATTTCATACCTTTTCGAGATATTTTTAGCTATATCAAAATGGGCGTAAGCATTCGAAAAAATTAAGAAAAAGTCTTAAAAAGTTTCAACACCTTATACTCCAGTGATAAAATTTGGATGACATTTTCATAATCAATGAACCTAAATCCATATAAACTGTGATTTAACATCAAAGTAAATGTAGAAAAAATTAATTCAATTTGCAAAACAATTGAGTTTTGATAAGATTGCAGAACATCTTTTCGATTCCGAGTCGAAAACCCATATCAATGCGAAATCAATTCCGATCGAATTTCAGACCACCCCTGAATATTATAAATGTGAAAGTTTGTGAATGAGTGTGTGAATATGTTTGCTGGCTTTTCGCGTCCAAACAAATGACTAGACGGGTTTGTAGAATATTATTAAGTCTATATGTAGCTTATAATCTCTATTAAAATATATAATAAATCTTATAAAAAGCTGTCATCTGTTAAAAAAGTAATATTCAATTAAATTAAATAGTTAAAAAAGTTATATAGGTCCATGATGACTGGGTAGATTTAGATAAGATTAGGTAGATATAGTTCATAATATGGGCTTATGTATATGGTAAGATATTTTGTAAAGAGAGCTTCCATTTATTCAAAAAGTTAAATCAAATTAAATTTGTTGAGGGACATCAAATAATGCAATATGTTTCAAACGAAAGAGGTTTGATAAAGCTACATTAAAAACTAGTTTTGAAAGAATGGTGCCACTGGTTTAAAGGTAAATTATGTTAAATTATTCAATTAAATGAAATTTTAAAATATGGGTGTCAAACTTTAAGAAAGTTTCTTTTTTATCTTATTTTAAGAAAGCTTAACTATAAAAATATTTTTGGAAAGGGTTCCCATCTGCTAAATAAAATTGAATTAGTAAGTTAAATAAACTAAATACTATGACATGGTATTCGAACGAAAAAGATTAAGTAAGGTTCAATCAAAAGAATATGTTCAAAGGGCGTTGCCACCTGTTTAAAATTTTTTTTTGAGTATTGAAATAAAACGAAAGGTTTTATATGAAAACGATATTGAAGAGGGTTGACAAACGGAAGAATGTTAAAAAATTTAATTTCAAACTTATTTTGGAGAGTGCAATGGATGTTTAAAAATTAAAATTTAATAAAATTGATTAGATTAATAAAAACTGCAATAGAGGTGTAAACCGCTACAGATTTAGGAGGGTTTCGGTTAGAATGTTAGAACTGTCGAGTGTCTTGAAAATTTGTGATGAATTGCCAAACTGATTGAGAAATTTAATACATATTAATTAATTACGTAAGTTAGAATTGTCACCTTTCCAGAATTAATAAAAATACTTTGTTATATTAAATAAAGTATAACCATGGCGGAATTAAAACAGATAACCCTGGACGGCGTGCGATAAAAACTAATTTTTCGGTATTGACGTAATATTTTTCGCCGCCATATTTTAACAAGAATAATAAACCGTTGGCAAGTATAATATATAGTATAATATAAAAATAAACGAACGAATGAAATAGAGCCGTTTAAAATATGGCGTTACCTATATTTCTGAAATGCAATAACAAATACGGGATCGCCCTCCTGGGTGTTCTGTAGTATTTGGTTGATGAAAGTATAACAATATTAATATTGATTTTAAATATTAAATTGATATGATATGAAAGACAGGTTTAGTAAATGATTTTAGCAAGACACATTTTCGGAGTGGTGCCATTCACCCTTCTTTTTAAAAATCTACATTTATATGTATGTGTGTTTAAAAAATACTAGCAACGAAAATCCGAGCATACGATATATGGATCAATTTGCGGAAGAGTGTAATCAAATAAATAATAAAAAATCAACGGTTATTTGTAGCTTATTTAAACAAGCACACTCTGTTATACTAAAATTGAAAGAGTTGTAAATGTGCATTGCCAAATTTTATATAAATATTCTAATTAAAAAAAGTTTGCTTAATTTTTTACCCCTCTTTAAACAAAATTTGAAACTTGGATTTAACCGGTGTTTGTTGTAGAATGAACTATATCTATATTAAAATTAAATAAAGAAAAACAAAAACAGTCAAAACTGGTAAATATGTCGTGATGTTATAGTTAAAACATGCACCATATATAAAACAGTAACATGCAAAATAAAGAACACAAGTTGTAATTTGCTATAAAACTAAGATACTCAGGTTCATATACATGTGTATGTAAATAAGTTTGTAAGAATAAATAATAATAATAATAATTTGGCACTTACACCATATAGCTTGGTATTTGGCCGAACTTTTCTTAAAATTTGTGGTTGGGGTTGAAACGATACAATGCGGATATCGATACTTTTACTTGGAAGTTGCATCAAAAGAAAGCATCGATACATGAAAATTATCGGATTCAAAGTATCGATGCCTAATAATACCAAATAATATATTGGAAAAGATTATCAGAAAGTTAACTTGATTTAAGGAGAAAAATATTTATAGAGTATTTCAGCGAAAAAGTCTTCATTTGTGTACACTTCGTCATCTTTCGTCGACCTCTTTTTCTACGACCGAATGCGGTCTCCCTTATCTTTAGTAGTATCCGCTAATGTTTTCAGATTAATAGATTTACGCTTAGAATGCGCTGAAATGTTTGTACTACACTTTCATTCGCTTCACACTTACACTCGAACTTAGGGGGCATGCATACTTCGCATTACATCGAATTTGGTGAAATAACTGGATCGTGTATGTAAGATGAGGAAAAATTTTTAGGCAAAATTTTCCTTAGTATCGGGTTTCAATACAAGTATTTTTTCCGATACCTACTCAATACTTGGTTCGAAAGTAGCAATACCAAAATTACTTGATATCGAATGAAAAGTATCGAGTATATATTTGTACTTATTCCTATCGTATCATCGCTATTTGTGGTTTATGTCATGACGATGCAACACAAATTGAGGAACCTACAGTATTACGCCGACTCCGAACGGCAAATGATTTGTGTTTTTGGAAATTTTTATTTGTGAGAGAAATACATTCGAAAGTTTGCCATTGCTTGCCGAGGAGCGCCCGTTAGCAGAAAAAAAACTTTTATATATAGTTTTAGATGTTATTTACTCCGATCAGTATTTGAACCCAGGACCTTGAATGAAGCGCGCACATGCTGCACACTCGACTACGGCGGGTATGAATAAATATACATTTTATATCTCTTTAAGTTAGTCAACATCATCATAGCGGAGCGGATAATTGATATGGAATGAACGGAATTTCTTAACTATTTGAACGCCAACATAGAATGATAAATCTTTATCGTCAAAAAGGCATATAACTTTCCAAATACGTCAATCTTAAATTTATGAATATAATGAAACAAACTGGTTGCATGAGACTAAAATAGACTTTACAAGTTTTTTAATAAATATGTCGTTGTATCAAATCCCAATAATGTTAAGTGGCTGAAGTAGCTGTATTTGTCGTGATGCGTTTATGTATTTTTACTGTTTTGGTTAGTCGATGACCCCTTCATTAATTTTCAAACTAAGCCTAAAACAATCTCATATTGTTTCTCACCCACACAATTGACCAAAAATCAACAGTTGTTTCGGTAACTGCTGGGTCAAAGGCTGTTTATATGGCTGCATATATGACCTTGAAATTTCATCTGCTTAATAATAACATAATAAACATTAACTACCAAATTTGATCGTTCGAATGATCATGCTAATTTGGAAGAAAAAAAAATGGTAAGAACTACATAGAAGCAGTACAACAGCATCCGCTGAGCATGCGGGCATACGGGCATGCACGTAACTAGTTACGAATGAATGCATACAATTAAATACGAATTAATATTTTTTATATGTAAAAAAATAAGTTATAATTTTTTTGCGAAAATTAAAAATAAATTAAACCAAAAGAATGCACCTTAAGTTGCGTTATGTACTAAGTTTAATTTTTTTTAAGCGTGGCCTCTAGTTTTATAGTTTCTGCCTTACAGCAAAATATCAAAGGTCTCTTATATTAACTATAAACATTATACATTAAAAGCTATGTTTGTTTAAGACTTCTAGGACATTGAATTAAAATAAAACAATGTGTATGAACAATTCCGAACCACTAGTTTTCTTCATTTGAAAGACAACTATATTGGATAATGTATATAGGAACAATTTACCGTCATCCCTTGTCAAGTTTGGTTTGGAGACAAACCGGTTTCGGCGTTGTGCTATCTTCAGTGTTATTTTTTATTCTGGGTTTTTGGAATCTGTTCGCATAAACCAATGACTTCACTCTATCCAAGAGAAAATAATCTAGAGGCGAATGATGATGAAAATCGAATGATCTTGGTGGCCAATCGATTGAACAATTTCGATAAATAACCCGTTGATCAAATGTTTCCTCCAATGTGCCGATTGTTTGACGCGTAGTCTGTTATGCGGGAGGTGTCCTGTTTAAAAAACTTATCTTCAGTTCACACTCCATTCAATTGGTTATATTATATAACACTAGCTTTTATTCGCAGTTTCACTTGCTCGGCATTCAGATCAACACTGTGAATTTGAAGTAACAAAAAAGGGAATAAATAGTTTCACCAAATTAAAAAAACTTTCAATTAATTGTTGGTTTAAAATTTTTAAATAATTTTTTGTTAATTACAGCAGGTTGTTGAAACTTTTTGTCGTTGGCAACTGCGAAGTCCACCATTTTAGTTTAACACAACCCAATTTATTGTTAGAAATTCACAACCTAATCAAGCGATATTGCATTTAGAAGTTTTATTATAGTCTTATAGTGTTGAAAAGCTGAATCCCATTCTGACATACAGAATGCTGCAGTTATTAGCTGATCCTCCCTATGGGCTTATTCAAGTTATTATATAAACCAAGCCAGACATTCAGTGTTAAGAAAACTATAAAACTATAGTCCAGGATATTGACAATATAAAAAAAAAAACTTTTATGTAAATATAGATATACGAGCGGCATCCCATTTTACTTATGAGTAAAGCCACGTCAAGTGATCCCCGAAAATTTCACTAAATTTTGGATTCCAGAAACAATTATTTTATTATGAAGTGAATGTTATGCTTACATTGTCCCATTAATATTTTGCAAAAATTCGAATTATTGTTAAAGTTATTAACAATCAAAGTTTTGTGCACGATCAAATTAAAAAATTAATATCTCCTAAACTACAATAGATAATGAGATGAAACTTTCAGAGGTTATTGAAAGGTGTTTGCACTATTTTTCTCATTGAAAACAAATATAAAATTGTTATAAATAATTGATTTTGCATTAATTTATTTTAAGGAATTGTACTTTTCAATGCTTTCTTCACGCTGTAAAAAAATGAAACTTATGCGAAATTGTGAGGAAAACGTTCACCTTTAATAATCTGTAAAAAATTTTTTGTCATTTTTCTTCGTTCCGGAGATATTCAATTTTTTGTCACTCAATGCGCTCTCCGCTCGCTCCAGCGAACTCCGCCTAGTTACACATGTATTGCTTTTGACGTGGTGTGTCAAGCGCTTAGTATGAATAAGAGTATATAGCAGCGACCAGTCGAGTTCGCCAGAGTGATCGGAGAGCGCATTGAGTGACAAAAAATGGAATATCTCCGGAACGAAGAAAAATGACAAAAATTTTTTTACAGATTATTAAAGGTGAACGTTTTCCTCACAATTTCGCATAAGTTTCATTTTTTTACAGCGTGAAGAAAGCATTGAAAAGTACAATTCCTTAAAATAAATTAATGCAAAATCAATTATTTATAACAATTTTATGTTTGTTTTCAATGAGAAAAATAGTGCAAACACCTTTCAATAACCTCTGAAAGTTTCATCTCATTATCTTTTGTAGTTTAGGAGATATTAATTTTTTAATTTGATCGTGCACAAAACTTTGATTGTTAATAACTTTAACAATAATTCGAATTTTTGCAAAATATTAATGGGACAATGTAAGCATAACATTCACTTCATAATAAAATAATTGTTTCTGGAATCCAAAATTTAGTGAAATTTTCGGGGATCACTTGACGTGGCTTTACTCTTATGTTATTAATAAATTTGTATTTAATTTTCAAACAGTTTACACCCCCTCGAAACTAATTTTTCCAATCCCTCTATCAGTTGAAAGAAGCACCCTCTCTAAATATATTTCATGAATACGGCTTACTTAAATCCTTTCGTTTGAAATCAGTATAGAAGAATTTCAGTTACTTTAATAGTTTACTTAATTAAATTGAATCACCCATTCTTTGGTAGGTGGCAATCCTCTACAAAAGTATTTGTAAAATAAAGATTCCTCAAATCTCCTTTATTGTTAATCTAACTTATTATAATTTTAATTAATTTTTTAACAGTCAACCCTCCCAAGTGTAAAAATTCATTTAATTTAACAAACAGCTGGCAAATTTCTTTGAAAACATTTTCGTTTGATATCCAGATAGGAATATAACTCTCCTTTAAAAATATGTCCTATGGTCACACATATAGCACTATATATGTACGTACCAAATATGTCTAGTCATAAAATAGTAATATGTGATTTAATTTTTTTATTTAATTAACTATAACGTCTTTAACAACTTGTAACTCTCTATAGAATATATCTTATATGTTAATTTATAGCATACCTATTTATGTGCCTAGTGTTATGTAAATTTATTTAGCTTATTGGGCGTGACAAAGTAACAAACATACTAACACGGTAACTTAAATAATGAATTTGTATGAAATTAGGCCTACTATACGAAAGGTCTTCAAATTTTAAAATTGCCGTTTTTTATATAAATTTAGTTTGTTTGCCAGCTACTATTGAGGAAATTAGTTTATTAGTTGTCTGGCTTCTAAGAGTCCCTAACGCGGCTTTAGCTTTTAAATATCAAAATGTTGAGAAAAAAAATATTTGTTAGAAATTTTTAAATAAAACAAATTAAATGATAATCATGGTACAAAAATAGATAATGTTTTATTTAGAGCGTGAGTAGGCTTAATTTATATATATGTATGTACAATGCAAGTTCAATAGCACAGATTTTTGATATGTAAAAGCTTTGAGACAAAATACCATATAATAATTTGCAAGTTCGTGCCTTAAGTCTTCCGCTTCGCATTGGCCTTATGGCGGGGGATTGTCAACAAGTGCCAATTTAAAGCACGTGCTGAGATGCGATTTACGAATAAAATGTGAATGTGTACTACAAGAAAATATGAATTTAGTGACAACCAATATAAAGCAAAGCTGAACAAATATATGTAGATATTTACATGCGGACATACAAACATCACAGCATGCATGTAACAATGTAATGAAGTGCGTAGGCGTATAAGCGATGATAATATACTTTATATACTCGTATATATGTAAATAGTTATTGGTCCTCGACGTAAATAGGCAAATATTTCGTCGTCAAATATGTACACATGTTCACATATGCCATAGGAATAAGTAATTAAGAGATTGTGAAAAATAAAACCAAAACGTTGACTATTCTTAAATCTTTAAAATATTTGCACGTCCTCACCTCAATATTAGACAGCAACAAGCTGTTCGATAAGCTGCGCATCACTATTCCCAACTAATAACTTTAAAATTTTTTAATATTTCACATATTTGTTATAACTCAAAATTTTTTTAATTCAATTTTTTCCATAAATAAATTCACAATAAATACAGTCAAGGGTGGCGAAATGTCCTGATCCAGGGTGGGTAGTTTTGCAAGTGGTAAGAGTACAGCAGGTGAAGGAATCGGGTCGTCGATCAATTAAGAAAATCAACAGGTTTCGGAAAAAGAATTTATTCTTCATCGTATAATAAGTTTATTGTTCATAAATAATACACGGAAATAATTATTTGGAAAATTTTTAATTTCTACAGCGAAAAAACAGCCATTGGTTTAGAATTGCAAGAAATGAAATCATTCATAAGGATTTCTAGGTCTAACTTATCAACCGCATCTTAGAGTTTTATGAATCTTCGCTGATTCATTGTCAAATCTGTGTACTATGTAATCTTCAGGTAGTGTAAATGTATGATTTTTAACATGACATTTACTCGTTTGGAAATTTTACGTGACAAAACAGGTTCTTCAATTTCGAATTTTTCAGTATACTTTATACTATTTAGCAAAATTGACTGAAACTTAGAGTCTCTAGTGTATAGATAATAGCTTCTATTTTCCTAAACGAATCAACCAAGCAGAGCTCCGACTTTTTATCAAAAATTTCAATCTTTACTTATATTAGATTAAAAATTACTAGGCGCTCTCAAGGTTTTTCTGCTCGAATTTCCAGATGGGTAGTTATCCACTATTGGAAATTTCAGGTGGGTAGTACTACCCACCATATCCCCGTCTCCCGCCGCCCCTGAATACAGTGACTGAAACAATATTACCAGATGGTGATTTTTTTTATAATACTCGACATGTTTTTCATCTACAATATTTTTCGTAAATTTTCTATAAAATATAGTTCGTTCTATGTATATCAAAAAACATATAAACCGGAATTTTGCATTTTGTAGAAAATTCATAAAAATTAAACAAATATCAAACTTTTTAATTTGAATTTAAAAAAAGTCCTGTGCATGCAGTTTTATTGCTGTTTTTTTTTTAATTTTAGGACATGTAAATGACTGAATTGGCTAAAACTCTCTGCTGATTTTTGATATTTTTTTAACTGATGATCTTTATAAAAATTCCGGTAGATTTTTAATTTGTTTCTGTGCTGACGGTCTGGCAGAAAATAAGCCTATAGACTGCAGTTTCCAAAACCAAAATTTCAAAACTTTTTAAAAAAGTCAACGGGTGTTTTCAGCCTCTTCAGACTTGGATAATGTGTTAGCTAAAATTGAATGAGCTAAGAAGCTGCATACACAAAAGATTACCAAAAATTGAATTTAAAAAAAATTAAATTTTGATGAAAATTTTATGAATTTTTTATAAAGTTTGTAAAAAGTTTTAAAATATGTTTTATATGATTTTTGTTATAAAATGAAATATGATTTTAAAAAAATTAACAAAAAATGTATCCTTAAAAATATTTTAAATAATGTACTAAAAAATTTCCATGTGAACAACAGCATCTCTAACTAATATACATTTTTTTTATAATTAACATATTTAGCTAGAAAACTACCACTATCCATATTTTCGTACTAAGTGTGCTGATTCTGTACAATTCAAAAACATTTGATTTATATATCTATGTACACATAATTGATTTTTGAGTTGTGACTCTTTCGCATTTAGTGCGTGATATGTGTGTATGTGAAATGTTCACAAGTTATACAAATGCGTAAGCAAATATATGCGTATGTATGTGTATTTGTCTATAAATTAAACAAAGCAAATTTATGAATATTTTTTTTTTAAGTATGATTTTGAAAGCAAATTATTGACCTTCAATATCCGGAAGAGTATGAGTATAAGACCAAAAGTAGATAAAATATTTGCAGCCATACGAACTAAAAGTATATTAATTACAATAACAATACACCTACCAAATCTGCTAAAAAAAAAGTTTTAAAGCAGCAAGCAACAGCACAGCGCAGTGGAAATCAACGTCAATAGCTCCAAAAGCAAACGGCATTATCAATAATGAAATTAAGTAAGTAATGAGTTAAAGCAGCACGTTGGTGAATTAAATATGAAAATGTGCATTCGCATTATTTGAACTAAGTATAAGTCTTTTTTGTTTTTTTTTGCTTCGTTTTTCATTTATTTCTTCTTTTTTACAACACATGCCCATATCGATAGCGCACATGTTACAAAGTATTTTTCAAACCTTTAACGAGGTAAATAATTTGAAAATTACTGTAACTTTTACATATGCATTGTGAGTATGAGATAAAGATATCGATATGATTTAATTAGACAAAAAGAAAAGTTTAATAATTACAATAAGATACTATAGTTATATATTGTATTTGTGTTTTTAGTAGTGAATACAAAATAATGAATCTATTGAATATCTCACATTGTTCAAATTATAGGTTTATATGCTTACACGTGTCACAAAAGAAAATGGTTTTCTCACGAACTACATACACTCTCTCTTTCTCAGCTTAAAAACTTATAAACATTTTTAAATAACAAAAAGATTTGTTAAACTTGTTTACAAATTTTTAGGTGAGCCTATTGTGGTTTCGATTTTCATATGTCAAACGAATATTTTATCACTGAACTATGATTATGTACACTTCGCGGAAATTTTTGAGTGCCACATAAAAATCTATTAAATACATTTTGTAAGAGTCTATTGAGTTTTGATTTTCCTGTAAGTTTTATAAGAGTTTTTTGAAATACCGTACTGTCAATAGCATTGTGTTTATAAATTCGCTTATATGAACTCTAACGGTCATATTATTGGCACCCCGAATATGTCAGAATAATGCGGAATAACAAAATTTATAGATTAGGACATAATAGTTTGGAATAAATCTATTATTGACTCCTATAATATAACGGAATAAGCTAGTAAGAATAGTTATTACGGATATTAACAAATCTCTCTGATTCGAGCGAATAAAGCAATTATTCTGTTCTATTCACTCAAAATTTATTATTGAATTTTGAAATTTTATTATTGTACATATGCACAACAAATGAAATTTCTTTTTGAGTTTGTAATTTTCGTTATTATAAACAAATTACAACTCCAACTAGAGATCACAAGAAGCAACTCAAGAACGGCTTCCGTGAGTGATATGGTCAAAGGCACTGGCATGGGTTTTGCAAGTTCGCCACCGCTACCGCGGCCACATTGGAAATGTCGGCAAATGCAACCTAATTAGTTTCAAACGGTTGTGGCGAAGCAGGGGTTCCCGAAAAAACTAATTTATTTCCATATCCATTTAAAATAAATTTTATATATCGAAAAACAAGTGTATTTGCCATTTTCTTGGGCCCGTTGCTCCGGCGAGCAGCCATATATCGGTTGATTCCTAATGCCACCGTGACCGACCTCAACAAGTTCAGGCATGAAACGCAACGACTTCTCAGCCGACTAATTCGCTTTCATCGGAGCTCGAGAGACTCGCGACTTTTTCTTCTATTTATTATGGGGCATTAAATCACAAATAAAATTATTTGTATTATTTTGAAATTCCGAACATCAATTCCCCTCTTCGGAGAAACGATTGTAAGAAATATTTATTCCTCGACCGAAAAGCTATTTATCGTTATTCCACAGTGAATAATTGAAAAAAAAGTTACTCCGCAGTGTTTGCGTACCTATATTTTTAAACGACAACAACTAGGTACCAAAAAGTCAGTTCATAAAAGCAATTTTATAAAAACTGTTTTTGTTTATATTATAATATTAAGTAGGACTAGAGAACGTCCGAACACCGATTTTTATGGTCGAATCGAGCGTTGTCAAGATCTAAAGTAATGAATAACACTGATAAACAGCCAATTTTGCACAAAATCTTAAGAACTTTTTTTTTGGTATTTTGGGCCAGCTGATTCCATAAATTACACTTATTTCATCCACGTGGCTCTTGGTTTGCCGATATTGAATAGAAATCATTTTTACACAAGTAGCAAAAAGGCGAAAATTGTTTCTGGGCGTTATCATGATAAATTCCACTAACTAAATATGGTCCAGTACTGTTGTATACATAACGGTTTTTTTTTTGGCCAAAGCCGAACCGAAAACGAAGCGAACTTTGGTCGCCGAACATGGCACGTCTACTACAATTGACAATTCGCGATTTGTTGTATTCTTAGTAAAATATAAATACAACGTATTGTGAGTTAGGTATTAGATTATGGTAGAATCAAATTTTAATTTTGATAAGCTCGGCTTGCTTATTCAAATTCGGCTCTCCAATAACTTCAATTTTATTTTTAATAGGACTCGTATGAGTTTGCAAACTTTTACTTAATATATCGGTAAAATGCATACATTATTTATTAGACCTGTACTCAAAAAGTACCAAAAAGGATCCCAAATTTATCTCTATCTAATAACTTTAAATGCATGACCGCAATAGACCTGCCCAAGAAAGTGAGGTTAAGTTACATCGATAATAACTTGGTTTAAAAATTAATGTTTGGTTTTCATTAGACAAAATTTTTGACGGAAAAATATAAGACCAATGTTGACATTTATAGCTAAAATTTTTGAGTATACTTAAAGCTCAATGTACTAATATGTCTAAATTGTCAAAAATAAATATAGGAAGCAATACAATAATACACCAAATCGTGAAATACCCTATTATTGCAAACAAGCAATAAAAAGCGGTTACTTTCCAGCAAAAACTGATTTATTTTTTTCAATCGTATTATATATAAGATGATATTCATATTGTTTTTTTGTCAAATTTTTTTCCACTTAATAAACAATGGGAAAAGTTTTTAGTTTTTAGAAATAAATTAAATTAACTTACGGTTTATATAACGGTTATTTATTATTTCTTTTTTCAAACATATTTTTCACCTAAATCTTTCAATTTTAAATGTATAGCAAAACGCGCTGGGTCAGCTAGTATGAATATACAGTTTTCCACTGAACCGGATTATGCAAAGCCAGAGGTTCGTAAAATATTCAAGTAAAAATATAAGCAAGAAAATTTACTGAACTAACATCGGAAACCCAGTTTTTTTTTAAATATTGGTAAATATTTTACGAAATTTTCGATAAACCGCTGAATGCTGTATAGCTCATCAAATCAATAATACGATTAGAAAATGTAGTTTCTACTAGCCCTCTAGCTTTACATAAATAAATAGAAATTTTAAATTGGCCAATTATGTGCAGAGATAATTCCACTTAAGTGATTTATACTTTTTCTCAAATCTCAAAAAATTTTAAAATCTTGGTATTTCTCAAAAATTGTTCTACTTTTTTATCACATCATATTCGGATTCAGTAGAAAATTTTAAATACGAAATAGTAGGTCAGATTTTCATGTCCCTTGCCTTTGAGATAGGGACCCATTATTTGGATCCAATCAGTATGCAACAAAAATGCTTCCTTAACTATTTCAGAATTTTTTGATTTTGACATACAACTTGCACGTTTTTCCCAAATTCGACCAATTGAGCTTAAACTCCTGCGCAGCTGATTTTTAATGGATTGGGGAAAGGCTAATTTTAGAATGTATATACAAATAAGAAATAGAAGCTTCTTTCGTTGTCATTATATACGTAGTTGGTTTCGCTGTTGCGAATATTTAAAATTGGCGTTTCCTTTTAAGTAAGCAATTTTTGGTCAATTTGAGTTGATTATAAACAAAAAGGAAAGATCTTTCTAATATGAGTTAGGTGAATAAACCGATCTATTACAATAAATTAGATATTCGAAAAATCAAGATTAAAAAAAAAAAACAAAAAAAAAACCAAAGATTTGGAAAAAACCAGTGGAATCACCTTAACTACCACACTACTCTACATATTCGTTAAATGGCCAAACCATAGCCAACAGGTAAGTTATTCAGTTTGGCAATAGGCACAATTCTTAAAACAAAACAAAAACAAAATGAAATAAATGTGACTTTACAGCTTTAATGTATGCTGGAGATTTTTATAACTCAAATAGTAAAAAAAAGTTGACATTAATTTTTATGCTAATTATACAATATTTAAACATAACTTCAAGCGGAATATTCTTCTACTATAACGAAACCTAGTAACAACACTTTTGTGGCCAAAAGTCTTAAATTGATTTGTTTTAGTTATCACATACAGGCACACAAATTTATGCAGCTGCTTATTTATTAAACTCGTACTAAGTTTTGGATTCTTGGACAAATATACCAGTTCGACTGCCGGTTTGCCTTCCAGTTGCGCATAGCTCTGCTAAAATTATTCCGTTCTTGTATCTTTTGTTAAGGACGCACCAATTCTTTACTTGAACTTCACCCAAAAATCTGATTTGAATTCAGGCGAAAAAAAAACAAAAATAAATCAATAACTTTGAAGCAGGTTAACAAAAAATAAAATATGTGTAGATAGTTATGTAGTAATATTAGTGTATATACATATGCCCACTCGTACGTAAACAAAAGAAAGAAAAATAGAGATTAAAATCTATTTAAAAGCAACCGAAAAATCCATTGCACCAAAGCAGCAAACCGCCAAAAAAAAACTATCGAAAAGAAAGAAGAGCTACGGAGTTTGTGTGCGAAATATAAATGAAAAAAAAAAATTGTTTCGCTTTCAGCGCTTCCGCCAAAAAATTTCTGATACGCAGAAAATATGCCCATTAGGTTGCACCCTTCCCCATACAAAAAAAAACGGTTTTATTTTTTTAACGGAGTTACAAAATTTTCCCATTCTAAGATTTTCACCAAAATATTTCGAAATAATATTAAGATTTACATGAGCTGAACCGATTTAAAAATAACTACAAAAATGGAGATACTGAAGAAGATTGGTTCAAAAAACTCAGCCAAAACCTGAGCAATTTAGACTTGAAAGCTATCAAAGTTGCCACCATTTTAAAATTAAATTAATAAATCAAATGAAATGTTGTAATATGAGTGTCAATCTAACAGTTTTAAGGAGGCTAATTCCAAAAATAGCTTGGAAAAGGGTAGCCACTTGTTTAAAACACGAATTAAATTATAATAAGTTAAATAAAATATTCAAATATGGGTGTCTAACGAAGGAAAGAAAGCTTTATTTTTTAAAATGCTTTTAGTTAGAGTTGCCACCTGGCCAAAAAAGTAAATTGCATTAAGTGATTAAGCTAAAGGAAATATTACAGCATGAAATTCAAAAGAAGTAGGCAGGCTTAAAAAAACTTTATCAAGAAAATTTGTCTAAAGAGTGTTGCCACCTGATCAGAAATATTAATATAATTCAATTTCTAAGCTTACTGAAATATAACACATTGGTGTGGCACAAAAGCGCATACACAAATACATTTTCGAAGAGGGTCGCCGCCTTGTTAAGAGCTTTTATTCAATTTAATTGGAAGAATAACTGAAATTCTACTAGTGTCAAACGTGACAAACGTTTATGGAAAGTTTATGCGAGTGATTTGAAGAGGATTTCCAATGGTTTAAAAATTTAAATTTATTTTTATTTTTAAGATAAATTAAGCTTACAATACTAGTTTTAAACGATTGAGGTTTAGCAAAAAATTGAGGGGATGTGAACAGTTTGAGTAATAAATACAAATTTATTAATAAAGCAAGTAAAATCGTCACTTTTTAAAAATTAAAGAAATTTTGTATAAATTATATAAAATACTTAATTAAATTAAAATTGTTCTGAGAAAAATATTAAAAAATCAGTAGACATTTGCATAAAAAGACTCGCACGAAAGGCAAGTTCTTATTCCTACTGCTACATAGTACATTGCCAATATCATGGAATATAATTTTTGAAACTTCATTGATACTGAAAAACTGACTTGATTTATGTAGGCACCTGTATCAGCACATTAGAATAATCAGTAAATACCTTTAGCATTCTGTACATACATAATAAGATTAACCACAGCTATTCGATAATATGGCTTTTAAATGGTACTACCGTTCCATTTTGTTGAGTTGCATTAACCGAATCGAAGTTGTCAGGCACCCTAATATGCATACATACATACATATGTACATATTCACGCGTATGTATGTTGGTAGTGCGATTTGAAAGAAATGAATCTTCACACATACATACATAAATACAAAAAAATATGCGTATGCCTAGGTGTGCAAACCTACATAGATAAACAACCGAATTTGTGTGAATGCATAGAAAAGCATTTACGAATACAAGCATAGCCACTCGGCGGCAATGGACCACACGGCGGATACGCGATCGACGGTAAAACTCGACATTCGCATGTGACGTTCGGCACTGATATATTTTATATACATACTATATTAATGTACATAAATCTACACTCAAGATGTAGCTTACTTCAAAAACCGATTTAGCTACAATGCGAATATGTGAACGCTAAGTATTTATTATGTCGGCGATTGTATGAGTGAAGTGCCCATATGTGTTTCTCACCTGTGAAGCGAGAGATTTTGGACCACACACATACACACACACAATGTCAGTGCGCCGACGCCGACGCCGACTGTGGTGCGCACAGGTGACAAGATCGAAGTGAATCGAATAGTAGAAGACGCTAGGCTGCGAACGTATAGCAGTTAGTCTGTGGAAGCTATTCGAACCGTTAAGTGCTACTAACCAGCCCAACGAAAACCCAGTAAAACAAGCAGGCGAAAAAGGCAAATTCATAAGTTGTGAAAAGTGCTGAGCAGTGTTGTGGACGAAGTTTATTTTTTATTACCACAATTGACAGGTGCAAGCAAACAAATAATAATATTAATAAAATTACGAAATACATAGTGCGCAAAATAAATGAAAAGATAAAAAAATAAACACAAATTCGATTCGGCGGTTAGTTAGTGATAGTGTTTTGTGCTGAGTTTGCAAATTTTCAAAATAAACAAAGCAGCTGTTGTGCGAAGGGGGCCAGTGGTGAAGAAGTCAAAAAACGATTTAAAAAAAACAGCTTAACAAATTTGGAAAACACTATAAGTCTATGCATGTTGCGGTAAATGCGGCCAAAGTGCGTTGTTTCCAATATTTCAACACAGCTAATTTAAAAGAAAATGTAAGTAAATTTGACTAATTTAGGTAATTAAAAGGTACGTCTACTCATAAAAAGGAGCTATGATTTGCGCAAAAGGTTTATGTTATAAATTATAAATAAACTTACGCATACTTGGAAACTCTGTGCTATGCAGTGCTAGAAAAAATGTTTGAAAAATGTGAGGCAATTACAATTTCAATAGTTTGAGGAAATATTAATTCTCGATTCATATTAAATACTTTTATTTTAGTAGTCTCAAAATGTAATATGGTTTGTATTTCCCATTTGAATGTTATTTTACCCATCCTGATACCGTGCAGCAAGATCAGAGCCAGTTATAATACCGGCCAGTGAATTGACTGGTTGATATTTACTAGTAACCTAGACCTTTTGACGTCGTTCCAAGGTAGCATTCGCTTTTCAATACGATAGGATGGTTCAGCAGACCACCTGATGTTTGAATTCTCAATGAATTCTTAGCTGGAGCTTACGAGCTTAATGAGCCGCATTTACCAGCGATAATTTGGAACGAAACAAGCCCATTTTATCTTCAAACGAAATTTTACAGGTTATAAAGGAAAATTGTTTTAATATTTTATTATTATATACCGGTGTTACACTATCGGAAAAATAAACAATATTATACTATTCGTGACTAGGAAGAACGAACGCAGCAGTGGTGAAATTTAGTCCACTTCTGCCTCGCTGGAATCGATAAAGTTTTTTTCTGATAAGAATATATAGTTACAGCCTGAGAGCACTGGCTAGTTAAAAGCAGGGTTCACAACTGTCGGATTACAATGAAATGTAATGGAAAAACGTAAAAAAAATAGGTTCCATTACTTTCTACCCTACCAGACCAACCTATCACACATATTAGAGTGAGTCAAATCTTTAGAAAAAGAAAAAATGCGAAAGGCATGTAGTAAAAACGAAAGGGTTTCTAAAAATTTTCTTCAAAGAGCCTCTTGGGTGTTTTACATACGTTTGGTGATATGAATCTGCCGCGACACTTCTAGAAATCACAAATGAACTAAATTCGTTTAAAACTATTCCAGCAAAGTCAAGGATTTATCGTTTTGATGATGAAGCAAAATATAAGAATTGTCGGCTTTTTTTTGTACAATTGATACTCTGTATTGTCAAATCTCCTTTAGAAGAGTCGTAGATCCAGCGCATTAGGAAATGGTAATCTAATTATATTCTAAAGGCAGGAGTTACGATGATTTCATAGAGCCTTCCGACTAGTTTTTTAAAAGTTGTACCGACTATATGTAATGAGTGTTTCGCAACTCTTTTATAAGCATATTCAATATTTAGGAAATATCTTTTAAAAGAAGTGCTTTAAATATCGAAAATATAATTTCTCAATTTTCGCTTGTAGGTTTAATTCAAGAGGAGTGGTAGATTCATCGATTACTCTTCCAATTCTCTTCTTAATATTGGCTGCTATAATTCAAGTTCGAAAGCTTTAAAATATTTCGGAATATCGACTTTTCGAAACAAAAACGAAAGTATTTCAAAACCGCTTAATAAATTCGAAATTTAATGGCTTAATAAATTTATAGTGATGTCGTAGAGAAAAAGTGAAAACTACTTTTTGAGTTGATTAAAAATTTAATAAAAGTATAAGCGTTTCAAAATTAAAACCAAAATAATTGGTGCTTTCGAATTTTCAAACTTCACTAAAATGCTGAATCTATAACAAATTCTCGAAAATTCACCAGTAAAATAATATCCTACAAAGTTGTAGATAAAATCTTTGTCTAATATGGAACCCACTTTTCTTTTTTGGTCACGGTGAGCTCGAACGATGGCATTTCATCGATTCCTTTTTTTGATAGCGGATTTTGATA
Organism: Anomoia purmunda; assembly: GCA_951828415.1. Taxonomy (NCBI): domain Eukaryota; kingdom Metazoa; phylum Arthropoda; class Insecta; order Diptera; family Tephritidae; genus Anomoia; species Anomoia purmunda. The sequence goes on from OX639993.1 coordinate 124,816,931, forward strand.
AAGAACCATGACTTGTTCATACAGAATGATTATCCTGAGCGCGTTTCAACATTAAATGATTCTCTTCCAAATTAATTCGCTTCGCTCAGTCTTTTGTGGTGGAACACAAAGAAAAAGAATGCCGGTACACAGCATATCTTTGATTTCCTAGAGTTTTCCACCTCTTTTACCTAAAATTAAGTCACAGGCCTATACTCAATTGTATGCATTTCAAATTTTTAATGAACATGGTAAAAATCAAATGATAAATATAGGCATTAAAAGATACAAAAAAGAAATTAACTTAAATTATATAAAAAATACAAAGAAGGCTTAGAATTGTTTTATTGCTTTGTTTTATATTTCGCGCATTCTTGTTCAATACAAGGCTCAGTTTACGACTTCTCGTATACTTGCCATTTTATTATATTTTAGTTTGTCGTTCCCATAGAAACTACTTGGTAGACGCATTCACATTAGCAACAAATTATACTATTTTATCCTTGTTTTAAAAAATCTTAGTAATATACACAACGTGTTTGTAGAAAATATGGTAACTAGAAATAGTGCTTTCGGTCGGTACTCTTGTTTCGTAATTTTTTTTTTTAATTTGTTAACCCTTATATGGATATAAATATTGTGGTTTTCACTTCAACCTTAAGATCCATTGTGCCCTCTGTTATTTATAATAAGTACTCCGTCTAACCCCGACTCTCTTAGGAAGTCTAAGATGGTGGCTGTTAACCCTTCAAAGTCATATTGATTATGAGTTTTCCAACTTGTTCTTCGAGATCAGCTCCAAAAATATGCAATTTTTTATGAATTAAAAAAACAAAACAAACAAATAGAGTTTCATGTGCAGAACAACAATGAACCAAGAAATTAGGATATATGCAGTTCCCAGTTGTGTTTTTTAAAGACAGAGGAGCTCACAAGCTGTAATATAATTTTCAAAAACTCTTCAAAAATTTGTTCACTTATCTTTTTCTGAAAATCCAAATTAAAAATTTTGATGAAAGTTTTGTGAATTTTTATAAATTATGTTCAAAGTTTGAAATTGTATGCAGTTTATAGTTGCGTTTGATTATATCAAAAACTAAAATTTTATAAACAGTTAAAAAAAAATACGTAGCTTGAAACGTATTGTAAATATTGTAAACAAATCACAATGTTGTCCATTGTTTGGGTTACTGCACATACATATAAACACCTTGAAAACAATTACAATTTTTTTATAAATAACGCGTAAGAAATCTTATCTATGAACACTTTTATTTTACATTCCATTTGCGTTTATTATTAACGAACAAAATTGATAGCTAACGGTTACATCGCCAAAAAAGAAAAGAAAAGGTAAAAAGATAAAAACCATTAGCAAATAAAATCAACATAATTGAAATTCAAGCACCTTATTAAATTAAGATAGAAAAAGTAACAATCCACAATTAATGTTTTGAATTGACAGGAAACATAAATTTTTCTAATTAATAGTAAGAGTGCTGCAACACATAATTTGTTTGATGAAATCTAACGTAATCTAAATAAATCATTTAACAAAAATTGCAGTGTCAAAAGCAGACTCTGTAAAGATGCACACAGTTTTTTCTGGATAGTTTAACTATTTGGGACACCTTAATAAATTTATTTCGTATCGCCCGTATCGTACGCTGAATAAAGCATTATGTAAATAATTAGCCATCGCTCCGCAGCATCTTCTGAATGACGAAAATCCACCATTGATGCAAATCATATCCAACAAAAACGGCAGCTGGTTGTTCGTTACCGAAAAGGAGTTGTTTTTATTATTTTATTATTATAAGGGTTGCGAAACTGATACTTCTACAACCACTTACACATGATTTTTGAAAACGTACAACTTATGAACTCGCATCTTTTGACACATTTAACATAAGTATTTTAAATTTTATGGCATTTTTTTTTTGAATTTTGTAATATTTTTATTTTTGTGTGGCTACCATAAATGCTGCGATGCATATTTGCCTAACTGCTTACATGCGTTAATTATTTTACGCCTCCACGAAAAGAAGAAACAGAAAAATAAAAACTTGAATGATTTTGTCAAAAATGGGTTTGTGTAGGTTTCCAAAATTAGCATTTTCAATACTTACATTAAAATTTGTGCACTTTGCAGGAGTTTTACATACATATATTTTAGGTTCTGCAATAAAATTAATAAAAAAATGTATATACTATTTTTAGTAAAATATATATACATACTTACAAAAATGCTTGTGGTGTCAGATATACGAATAATAATAGCTACAGCCGTGATATCATTTAATTCATATAATATATTTTAGAGAGTGTTATACCAAAATGTACTTTGGAAAGTTTTAATGGAAGTCTCTGAAAGCGTTCTTTATTTAAAAGTTTTTTAAGTAAAGAGAAAAAAAATTTAAAAGATTGTATTTACGGTAAAATTCTTTCAATTTCAATTAAGTCTGTTACTTATTTGCGTCCAATTTCTCTAACCTTTAATTTCAATCTCCATAAACCTACGAAAAGGGAAAGCTTAAGACTTTTCATCACAAATCCAGTAAACCATTGACATCTTAGTCATGCCAAAAGTAGTTCGTAGAGTCTGAGTCTTATAAATTAAATTTCTTCTTATCGGAAAATACAATTTTATTCCATAAATTTGGGATATGTATTTTTTTTGGCACTAGCAGATCATGCACTCTTTATTTTTGGTCTGTACGCCTAACGCCATATTCAAGACGGAAACAAACATTTACACATATTATTGAATTGTCAAATTATTTCACAAATTTATATCCAATAGCTACTGAGAGCATTGGGAATGTATAGCAATATTTTATTTTGATATTCGAAACTATAAGTCTAAGCAGTGGTGCACATAGAAAAATATTTCGGTGGGGGTTTTACGCTACACGTATTTTGAATAGCGTAAAAAATATTTTTCGTAGAAATGATATAGAATACTTGAAAATCAACATTTTTCAGTTATCAAACTCTATTTCTTTTGAGAAGGCTTCAAAGAATCATACCCAATTGTTTATTTAAACATTTTTTAATATTAACAATTTTTTTATATGGACCCATTTTCGTGGGTTTTGTGGCATCCCTAGAATATGCTAATGATGTATTTTATACCACATGGGTAAAAATTCCAACATAAACAAAAACCGTCCACTTCATGCCGCCAATATTGCAAGACATAAGCGAGTTTATTAAATCTAAGTAATCATCCAGAGTTACTGTATTTATGTATGTATGTTTATGTGGCACAGAAGAGGTAATATTTTCAAATAACATCCAGTAAAAGATAAAAAATTAGTAATAAAGCAAAGCGCAAAAATAAAATTCAAAATATGCTCGAACTCATCCGACTAGCCTTATCAACTTCTTCATCGCCAAAATTCCCATTTTCAGTTATGACCACATGCCAATTATGAATGATTCTCTTAAGGCGTGGGCCGGCAACCAAAAACTGACAGCAGTTAGCGAAACAAGTTGACATACAAACATATATATGTATATATATAATTAGCATTCATATATACTGCACTCATAATTCGTCAACAAACAGCAATTGGATGAACAAGTTGCGGGGGGAAAAAAATAAGAAAAGGGAAAACCTACAAAAATAACGTGAGATCAAAAAGCTGAAAGAAGTGACCACTTTACACCATTGCATGTGATCAACAATGATATGATAAAAGCAACTACAAAACATGGTAAACACTAAATACTTATTTACTATATATAAGTATAAGGTGTATATACTTATAAGTACTTAGGTGCATGTAAGACATACGCAAGAAATTAAATACATACATATTACATATGCGCTAGAAATATTTGTGAAGGTACGGATTTATATAAAAAAATAAAATAAATGCTGCCTAATTGCTAGGTGAGCGGAGAAACGGCAAAGGGCAAGAGAATTTGCCGCTACGAAATTTCTCAAAGTAGCTGTTGGTCACAGAGGTGTTCAACTAAATATAACCTACATGCCCATATATGTACAGTACATACGTAGTCAGGAACAAAAGTTTCTGGGTTATTCAGATTACCCAGATTTGACAAAACTTTAATCTCATTAAATTATTTACTGGCCTTTACCATCCACAATATCAAATATAAATTTTTTAATTTTAATACACAGCTATCGTCTAATAAATTCAGACTATCTAATAGAAATTCGAAATACATCAACTGTGATAAAAGAGGTGAAGACATACAGAGCTAAAAAGTTTACCTATAATTTAAGAGGGCGACGTCTAAAAATGCTTAGTGGCTAAGGAAGATTGAAGAAATTTTTGCTCTTCTTAATCTTATTTTCAATTTCGTTTGATATCTATTGAAAAGTAAAATGGCTGAAAACAAGATGGTAACTTTTTGTTTATTAATTCTTATGGAGTTTTGTTAAAAAATTTGCAATTGTAGGAAGAAATCTCCTATGCTAAAAATCGTATATAGTAAATAGTAAAAAGATCGTCTTATGTTTACTAGAATTTTATTGAATTTATTAAAAAGGAAAACTTCTAATTTTTAAAAGAGAATTTTTAATTAAAATTTTTCTTTTTGGCGTCTCAATATACATACATACATATGTTCTTTGTGAATAATCTACTTTATATTGTTTTTAATTTAATATTATGAATATTGTTCTTTGGATTTTTATATTTATATTCAAAATGAAAATTTCTGATTTACATATGTATTTATTGTTTCAGATGTTTTCAATGCATAGAGTTATAATTGTTTTCAAAAATAAAGGTCAATAGTGACGCTTTCTTTTTCTCTCGTCGTCCTTCTTGGGTATTTATATTAAAGGTGCCGATTGTGCAACAAAGGTCCTGTCTAAACTTTTATTAAGGTTGAAGAAATTGCACGCATAATTTGGCAACATATATTTGAAAAACAGTAATTTTTATTTTCAGAAAATAATCTACTTCCAAAAATTTAGGTGGCAATTATTAAAATTAAGAGGAGATTCTAATGAAAGCCACGATTCCCTCCTTATTTTTATTGAAAAAGTTTTCATCTTATTTCTACAGGTAATAGTCTTAATTATGTGAAGAGATTTTCATTTTAGTTTTTATATACATATTAATAACATTGAAAAGTTTTCACCTTAGTTTTAAAGATTATCTTCTTAATTTTATTGGAAAGACATATCCTGTCGTAGAAATGACTTCTTATCGGAAAAAACTCATAGAGAAATCTGGTAAAGTTTATTATGGTTTATAGAGCATTTTAGGTGGTATTTTCGTGAATCGGCGGAAATCAAACAAGGTTTGTATTCTGTGCACCGGCATTATTTTTCTTCATATTCCATCATAAATGAATGGGTGAACCAATCGCGCATAGGACGACCAGCCGATATCATTCCGAATGAATTTGTGGGAGAGACAATACTGGAATGACTTAACTTTCAAAAACAACAGAGCTCAGGATTCTAGATAAAGATTTTGGATATGACGCCGATCAGGGCAAGGTGGGTCTCAAAACGTATTGTCGATGTTAAAAATATAGAACGAATGATGTGTTGTAGTTAGTTTTCACAAGCATGCCCCTATGAAGGCCGATAAAATGAAGTTTTTGATTCCTTTGCTGCTGGCGATGAAACTATGGTTCTTTATTAAAATCTTGTATTGAAAAGAAAATCGATAGATTGGCGTCATCCAAGTCAAAAAGAAAGGGAGTAGTTACTGAATCTCAGCAAAAGTTTATGGGATTTTGCTGGTTATCATAACTCTATTCAAAAAAAAAAAATATATATACATATATATGTATGCATATTAATAAATTCATCATACTACAAAAATTTCAATTATTTTAATCTGAACTTTTAGAATGAAGTTTTACAGCCCTTTCAAGCAAAAAAATTTCCATTGATTTTATCTAGAAAACTCACTACATGATCCTCTTCAAACTTATACTTTATTGAGCTATAAAACTGCACACCCAAAAATTATGATAAAAAATTTTGACGTTTTGATGAAAACTTGTTGATTCATTTTAAAATTTACACAAAGTTTAAACTTGCATTTGTACGGAGTCCCCAAGTCTTTCATTAACTAATGCGGTTTCACTGAGCACTCTCGTTTTTGTAGTTCGGGCTTGACTCTAAGCACCTACCATTTATTTTCTAAATTCAAATCAAACTTCCAAGAATAAAAAAATTTAACGTTGTTTTGGGACTTTCTCACAATTGAAGTTCAGGGCAAATTATGTAGAAAAATAATAATAGCGGCTTGAGATTTATCCCTCATTTCAGAATTCGTGACAGAAACTTTTGGATCTTACTACGTACAAACTTTTACTACATAAATTACGCCCTTACATACTACATACTTCACATGAGTATTACGAGCACCTCAAAATTATGAATGTGTGTAGATATGTATGGACTGCGCGTAAATGGCACAGGTAATCGAGTGTTCAACTTTTTACGTTACAATAAAATCTTTTTAGGGTTTTTTCGGCCGAAGATGAAAGTGAAAACGAAACTGCAGATCGAAATACATACATACTTACGCATGCGCTAAAATATGATCAAATTACAAAAAAAATACGCACACACACACCCGTGAGCCTAGCGTAAAATGACGTATGCTGTGTGATGTGTGATGTTGAAAATATATCTCTGGAAATATACCTCTCTTGTCGCCTGCCAAAAGTTAAATGCAAACAAAAACGTGATAACTATTAAGCACACATGTATAAAAAAAAACAGCAATAACAGCAATTTCACTATGTACGTATAAAAAATTGATTTTATTTTTTATTATTGTTTTCTCACGCAAACTCAACGTCAACGTCCAACCCACCGGCCGGAATGCCCTTCATTATTTGGTACTTCGTAACTCCGCTCCAGCTCAAGCCACCTTGCACTGCGCTGACATTGGCATTTGTTTGCAATTCGATTTTTATGATTGCGTTCCTCATTTGCTTAAATAAATCATTGCAATACTCGTAATGTTATTAGCGATGGACTAACCTAAAACAAATATAAATAAAAAGATGTTATGTGCTTTTGGTTGAGCGAAAACCTATCATAATTGACAGAATATTAAAGGAATTTAAAGCCGAATTTGACTTTGGTATTGGTCGAGATGTACTTATGCAGCAATGAACTCAATGGGTATTTATTTTCAGAAGAGCAGGTTGTATTGAAAAAATGTGGAAAGGCATACAGAATTATAAAACTAGCTTAAATTAAATTGGTAGAGTCATTTTTATTTAAAAATAAGTATTTATTTAATGGCATAACTAATATATCGGTATTATATAACCGCCTAGGGGATGTTGGCCGATTCCGACATAGCACTCCAATCGTTCGTTTACTTTGCCAAATGGCTATAGACCTTAAGTGTAGCCAAGTCCTTCTCCACCTGGATTTGCCAACGTCCCGCATTCAATACCTTTGGGACTGAAGCATTTTCTTCCTTTAGTACAACAAAACGCAGCAACCTGGACAATGTCTATGTCGCGGTAAAGCTCATTGAGCTCATCGTTTTCACTTTGCCGCATATAGGCAACTTCTTCTCCTGCTGTCGAGAGCTGATTTAATGTTGACAAAGATATAGTGTGGGAATCCTGTTCTAACGAGTATTTTCCAATACTTGGCGTATCGTAAATATCTGGTCGATAGTAGCTACAATGATAAGGTCCAATCAGCTCGTTGACGGTTGGATTCAGCGTTTCACATAATACGCTCGATAAAACCTTCCATGAAATATTTAGAACTGATTGCGCGATAGTTGGCGCATATTGCAGGATCGCCCTTTTTGTGAATTGGGCAGGGGACACATCTGTCTGACCATTATCTGGAAATGAGCTGGTGGGCCCAACTCAACGGCTCTTCGCCACAAGTAGGGCAATAGACGTTGTACTGGAGATTATAATATAGGATTATTGCATGGATCTTCACAGCGCACAGAAGTTCAGATACACAAAAAAAAGTGTTGCTGTTAAGCTACATTTTTTTGTAATAAATTGTCATTCATTTAGACATTTTTAAATATTTTGTTTTACAAAGTTTATCAACTAAAAAGTATAAGCAAATATTAATATTTTTCGAAAAAAAAATCGAAAATGCCCGAAAAAAGTACCACTGCGAATAACACAAAAAAATATAAGGTTTTTTTGACTATATCTCGAAAACGCTTCTTTGAAAATTAGTCTAAAATGCACTTTTAACGAATTACCACTCCTTATTGAAATATTTGTAAACTTGTGTAATTCTTACAAGATAAAAATCCAATATTTTACTGTTTATATCATAAATCTATGATTATACAATTTGCTGACATAAAACCATCACACTCCTTACTTGGGCCAAGGGGTGGTATCTCGAAACCCGTTGTTTAAGATATTTCGTCATTTTTATGCTTTAGATAAAAAAAAACTATTGTCACGCCTACTTTTGGTGTGCTGATATTACCCAGAATCGAAATTAATTGATGCGATTTTTATGGGACTTTTAATATGTGGTTTGAATGGGACCTAAATGAACCTAATAAAAAATTATTGCAGATTATTGCAGCGTGTTTTGGGAGAATGTAATGGCAATTTAAATAGAACACTCCAAGAACATTATGCCCGACAATGAGTGACCAATAAACGAAATCTCCTCTCAACTTAAGGAGGCAGAACATTAAGATGACGGATGGAATCCTAACCAGACATTAATTGATAGCTGTATATGTAACCATATTAGGGGCACCCTGGAATGACTGCTGTAAAGCAGCCATGATGTGGAGGAGGAGGAGACCATACATCAACTACTCTCTGTAGTTATTTCTTTAGTTAGTTTGACGCTCTTAGGCACTTGACATGCGAGAGATGGGTAATTAATTAGCTTCCATACGGTTTCACAAATTATCTTGAGACTATAGGAGTGCCACCTAACCTAACCTAATCTAAGTTCTATTGTACACAATTTTGATAATATCAAAATATCTGCAAACTATCAGACTCTTATTGCCTGCGCTTGAGTATTGGAGAATCCAAAGCCTGCCGAGGCTATCAAAGATGAGGTTGTATTGCAACAAGATGTCTACAAGGAATTGCTTTAATGGATATATCACATTGACCCTAAATAATTTTTTTTTTTAACATATATTTTCAAATGCATACTTTGTTCCAAGAACAAAGCGATAGCTAAACAAAATATAACCTTTTTTTGGAAAAACGATATATACAATGATTGTGCACAGTTTGGCCGTAATGTGTCTGCAATAAAGGTGTGCTTAGTTGAAAAAGGCATCTTCCCCTTGCCGAAGTTGGAAATTTTAAAATCTATTTTTTTTTTAAATTTATCTATATTATTAGCTGAACTCTACAAAATAAAGATAAAGTTATTTTTTAGTTTATAATATGTCATGTCTTAGCGAATGGTTGCTGCAAACTTTGCTGCTTCTTCTATGCTTTAATTCTGCTCTTATATTTACTTATTCTTCCTTTTGTATTTGCTTAAATTATTATGAAAGTTTAGAAATCTGATCGTCACCTATGAGTTGTTAAAATCCAGCGAGCTGCGAATGACACAAACAAGTAAAATAAACAATGTGTAATAATTTATTTTCATTCTGTTAGCGGCAATTGTCATTGATTGACTCGCACGAGCGCTTTTGTTTTTACTAAATCTTTGTGACCGTTGTTACAACATATTTTTCTAGCGTTTATTTTACTGTTAATTTGTTGCAAAACTCAGAAAGGCAAGATTTGAGTGCTAATATAAAAAATAAATAATTAATGATGCCAAAAGCTTTGTATGGCAAGAACTCAATATGAATACGTAGATATATATGTAGTTCTAATGAAATTGAAGGAGAAAGGGTAATTAGGAATGCGAAGTTTTGTAATTTTAATAAAGACAAAGACTGTATGAAATACTCAATACTAACCTAAAGCTATTCATGCCATGTTGTAGTGTTTCGAGTAAAAAATATGGTCGGAAATAGATTGGGGTTTATTAGCTAGACTTAATTTCAAACAAACCACATATAATGCAATACAAAAGTTAAATTAATAAGTTGATAGGCAGTCGAGAGTTTTTCTATATTCATATCCGGTGCTATGAACCGACTAATAACAAAAAATTGGCTAACATTTCATTTTAATATCAATTAAGAATTTTAATATACTAAACCTCATTGTCTCGAAAAACAATATAGAAAAATTGTCCACAGGATGGCACCAGATTCCCATCGCCACAGTCCCCACTAGTAATTCAACTAAAAGAGTGTGATACCACTGGCATAGACTATGAAGATGAAAGTAGGTATAGGAATCTTCTAAAATAGAAAACTTGTTCATTTTTATTTTATATAAGTAGACAGATTTTGTTGTTGTTATTTTCCTGGTAATCAATGGAGCTATTTAACCGATGCTGAACAAGCTTTTACTTATACAAAGTTTCGGTCGCAGATTGTGGTACCGCATACCCTATATTAAAATATTTAATAGAATCAGCTGGATTTTTACATCTCAACTGGTTTTATTTACAAAAGTCATGCTTTCTTTCATTTCTTTCAAAAATTTTTTTGATTATCAGCTGTGGGAGCCCATCAGAAAAAATCGATACAATTTGGCATTTTTTAATACATTGATACAGTCGATTTTCGAAACAATAGATCACAAGCCAAACACCATCACAGATCTTTCTATAAACCATCTACTATTTAAAATTTTACTTTGAAATTCATCTAACTTTTAATTTGTTGTTGTGCGGAGGACGCGAATTGGCTAAGGTCTAAACAAAAAAAATTACGCGAACTTGATCCATAATTTATGTTATTTGCGAATATGATTAAAATGAAAATAGTTCATGTACATAGTTCGGTAATAAATAACTACATACAATACTTTCGCTAACTCATTACTACCAAATTACACATGTAATATATAAAATATAAGTACAATTGCGAATAGAGATTGAGTCGGCGTACATGCAGGCAGTTTCTTGTGCCAGAGACGTGCGCAGTAAAGTGAATTTTTCATAAATTATAATTTTGAAAAATTTGGCAGCAAATTAGCTTCCCAGTTTGTGTATAAATCCATTTCCTAAAAGTTGTTGCATAAGCAGTGTAGTACTCGTAATCCGCTAATTGGTAACTTCCTTCAGAGCGTTGATGATGTACTGCCAGCTGAAATTAGCTACATATGTTTAGTGTACATATATATGTACATCACGTTGGCTCCACTTCAATTATTTCACTGAAATTTTCACAACTTCATCTTCTCTCTTGCATGAATTATTTATGACATTTGTTGTTTTCTGGCGTCAAACAAACTTATTAGTTAAATATGTTGAAAAAAAATAACACCCCAAATAACCCTGAGTCGATTTGCTACAATTTTGGAAAAATCACACATGACTGCAGAGGGTAAATAAAAATAAAATGCTTGAAAAATCGTACAACAAACTCGAAAAGGTATGAAACGCAATACCGCAACGCATTTTTTGTTTTTTTTTTTTTGGTTTTTCGAACAGAACAAACAAACGCCGACGATCATACTAACGCAAGCGCAATTTCAATGCCAGAATGGTAGTGTGAGAAGTCCACGGAGCAATGAGCGTTAAAAAGTTATCATCAGCTCACTCCTCACTAATGGCTTGACAAATGTACATAGTATATATGTAGATAGATTCAGTGAATCGGCGAAATTGGGGAATTTTGCTAAGCGTTGAGGGTTTTGCAGAAAATGCTGCTAGCGTTTCATTTTGTCTAAGGCGAAGTGGAATTATTTTATAGTTTATTAATTTATGTTAATCTCGTACGTTCATTTTTTTCATTCATTTTGGATATAGAAGCAGAACACATTTTGGCTTTCTTGCATAATTTTGCACATGTTTTAAGTATAAACACGTTTCGTATGGCAGGCTCGACTTAAGTTGAACTTCTCGGCCTGCTAAAAATACACCTAGCTTATCGCGTTTTAGGGGTTTGATAATTTGCTATAAAGTTTCGTGATTGCGTGATTTTATAGCCACACAGATTTCATGTATGTACACTAGGGTGCCTCACCAAAAAGCATCAGCGAATTTTACACCGGAATTATTCAATTTTTCTTATATGTAGGTATTTGAAGACTTATGCCAAAATATTTCCGAAAAATGTGATTAAATCTGAACCGGAAAATACCTTCAAAAATTGTGTTAATAAATAAAAAATAGTTTTGTTTACAATATTTCTTCAGAAAAAAGGACACAAGATGATAAAAAGTCTAGGCTTAAAAGATCTACATAGAAATATTAAAAAATTTGTTCAACATAATTATTTGAAAAATATTGGGACGTAAATAGGTTTCTTTCTAAAAAAATAAAAATAAAGCAATACATTTTCAATGATGCCTTATAAGTCTAAATCGGTCAAGTTATTCTTAAACCAAACTTCTAAAAAAAGGACAAAAACAGTTTCAAAAATCTTATTATTATGATTTTGTTGACAATTTTTTTTGTAATTTTTATGCAACCCTTTTAAGCTTAAATTATTCTATCATTTAAGGATAATTTTTTTAGAAGCTAACTTTTAAAAATTATTTTGATTTATAAAAAAATCCATTTTTGAGGTAAATCTGAATATTTTTACGAAATATTTTGGTTGGTTAAAATATAAGTATTTTTATATTGGCGATGTAAAAGCAGTATAATTTTATTTTGTATTGGGGGCAATGCAACCTAATGTCTATATATATATGTATATATATTTCTAATTAGATATGTATGTATTTGACTATCGATAAATAATTAAAATTAAAATTATTCACGACAGTTATAGGTTATACTTAGAATATATGTAAATTTTGTTAGATTTACGAATTTTAGAAGTAAGCAAGTGAAGTGATGTGCGGTTTCGCGTATATTTTCGAATTGAAAAATACTGTTCAGCCATTTACAAAATTAAAACCAAATTTTCACAATTTGATGAGGTGGTAAAATGTATTGTGGATTTGTTTGTATCTAGAATCTGTAGTCACTAATTTATATCACTTCTGAAAAGTATCTATTAGGAAATAATGAATACTGGCCGAATAATAATATAAGTATGCAGTAGGAACAAAAGAAACAAAGACCATGACGTTTATCATTTTTTTTAAAATCGTGATGTAATCGTTATGATTAGAATAAAATTTTGGTTGATCAAAGATAGTTGTTATTTTGAGATCGTTACTTTGTCGATCATATTTGGTGGATTTCTTTAGCATTACATTTTATATTAATTGTTATTCTTGGGTTAAAATTTTTCCGATTACCCTTAGTGAGCGTAGCACCAGATGAGTAAATGGTGAAAACACGTGTCTGCCTTACACACGCAACATATATTCTGCATATGAGCGAAATTGAACAATAAATAAGATCTTTCAAAAAATCTCTACCCCAGTGCCACGTATCGAAACCAAAAAATCTTAAAAACCGAAGCGAATTTACTGGCAATAATTGTAATGTAATCGAAACAATCAAGCATTTTAAAATATTAAAAGAGAAAACGTCATAACTGTTTAATCCGCCTAATTTTTACATCCTTGAAGGATATGGTAATGACCTCGCTGTTTCAAGAGTCTAAGTTGCAGATGCTAACTAACTTTTATCCTGGACTCCACTCGCACGGTATTCGGTTCAACTTTTTGCCATTGGTTAGTGGATCGTCTGCAGTTCGGGTTTAGTGGCGCTAAATTTATTGTAAGAAATGCGCGACGCTGCGCTTATTGAGATGGTTATATAACTCGGTGTTAAGGAAGTATCTACAACTTTATTCGAGAACGCCCACATTGTTTGTGCTAGTTTTTTGTAGCTAGTTTGTTTTATATGTATGTACATATGTATAGAATTTTAAAAGTCATTTTTTCGTGGCCACCGGTGGTGACGATTTTTTTCATTTGTTCACCAATGACTATTTGACGCTTGTGCAAAGTCTCAGGTCAATCACTTCAATTTGATATATCATTAGTCTCTAAGCGGTTAGTCGATCGCTGAAAATAAGCGTATTGCCTTAGAATAGTATAAGTACTTGGTTTATTTCACAATGATATAAAAAAAAATTAAATAAATATTAGCGTAACTGACTATTTTGGGTTGATTTTTGAGGTTTTTTTTAGCGAAATTATGATTTTTTTAATATCACGAATTTTCTTTAAAAGATTTCGGAGAGCTTGCCACCAGGCTCTATTCAAAAAAGTATCTTAATAAAAGTTTCCATATTGATTTATTTCATTGAACTTAAAGAGAAAAAATGTGTGTCAGAATTTGGTATAAATATGTATATACAGGGCTCGGCAGTCCATATCTTTTTTGTGTGAAATTGTGATTTTTTAATGATGTGAAGGTCAAAAATGTGTGAAAATAATTACACAATAAGGGTATTTTTACTTCGGCTCAATGCGGCTACCTTTTGCCATTTGAAGTAATTGTCGTTAGTAGTTTAACAAATATGACTCAAATTTTATAGAATTTAAATCAGTTAGAATGTTTTTTGCCTATTATTTATCGTCTATTATCTACTTGACAAAAAGCCAACTAAATTGGTTAAAAATTACGTGCGACAGAGCGAAGCAAGCCAATCTCACCACGTGCCATTGTCACCATAGAAATTTGATTTAAATGCAACGCCTGCTAACTTTTTCTACAAAACATAAATTCTATATTGGCTATTTATAGCATTATTCAAGAAATTCATATATATGCAATACATTCCTTTGTTAATCGGAGTGTGTGTAATATTTAACTTTCTGGTAATCGGCCAAAGGCCAAATCATGTTCTGTAGGCGATTAGTGTTTAAAGTTGAAAACAAGTGCTTGTTTTTCGCAATATTTACAATTAATTACCTGAGAAAAAAATTATTGAATGTCACAAATACTTGTAGGTATGTAGGCAATACTAACAATTCTACCTAATTTATGACTGACTACCTGTATTAGATATTTCTTAATATATGTACAAACATTAATTTAAAGACAGTAGTTGCAAGTACTAAGATAATCAAGTCAGAAGTTATAAGTCACTTGCATTTCAAAGAATTGTAAAAACCACTCTCGAGTCCATTGAAACCTGCAAAAAGAAAATCATTAATATCGGGTTTGTGTCTTTAGTCTTTTGTGTTACAGTTGTGCGTGCGAGCTAGGGCGCTGCTTATTATGCAATTTAGCGGCCGAGAAATATACATACATACATACATATGTACATGCAATTGTAATGTAATTGGTATGAAAAGTGGGCGCAGGCGTAAATAAGTGCAGATTTATAAACAAACGCAAAACACATGCATATGTGAATTAATTAAAACTTTTATGAGTAAGTAGTTTGATTGACAAATATTTCTAGTCATAGCAATTGGCGACTAATCGCTCGTACCGACAGTTTTGTCAGTTGCGGTAGAATGTAAAAATAAATTCAATAAATGCTCAAAAAAAAAAACCCCCTAACAAAACAAAACAAAACGTCGAGATGACAATTAAAAAGAACGCTGAGTAAGCGGTTAGGTGCAGATTATGTAAATAGTTTTATCGAATTATGGTTTCATGGTTTGCTAGCGAGTTCAATTTATAGACAGGTGCTACGGGGTGAAGGGGTATATAGGTATGTTTTAATGTGAAACTTAGTGAAAAGAAGTTAATAGGTCAAAAAATGTGGGTATAAATTAATTTTTTAATATACTCCAATTTGTAAATGATATATTTGGGAACGACACTGAAGTTGACACAACACCCAAAACGATTTGTCTCCAAATTTTACAAGGACTAATGGAAATTTATTTCACTTTAACACAACAAAATCCCAAGCAATATTTTTATTATATTTACTATACAGCGGATTTTTAAGCAAGTTTGTTTTAGTAAATATTACATATATATATATATATATGTAAATCGGAGTATAAATCAAAATTGTCCCTTATAAAATCTGTTTAAGCTAATTTAATAGTTTCCATTTCCTCTTAAACGCAGGACAGAAAAAGATATCTGTTATGTTAACTCAATTTAGCAAATATTGGTCTAGCACAGTTTTGAATACTTTCTTTCCTCAAAAACAACACGGCATGTGTTCTTTTACACACTTTGTTTCATGCCCATATAGTATTTGTATTTGGTTTATTTATATTGCTGTAATATTTGATCTTACATCATAAATTAATTCGAATTTTTGAATAGTTGGTTGAGTTAAAGTTTTTCTAAAAGCAGCTTATTAATATTCTTGTTTTTCTTCCAACAGCTTTGAAGTTTTATATATATTGGAGTGATTTTCAGATATATCCCTCGCCATCTTTGGTGATACAAAACAACTTCTACAACATGTTATCTTCTGTTAACTTACGTCTACTAGGTTATGTTTATTGAGTGTATTTAGCAGCAAGTAGCCATGTAGGATTTAATTGGATTCAATGAGCGTGAAAGCCAACAAGCTTGGCTTTAGCGTGCGGTTTCCATATCCCATATTCCTTAGAACCAAATAGGCCGAATATAACTTAAAAAGAAGTACCTAAATATATTACCATCGTCAAAACTGTCTTCTATCTAAAGGAAATACGTCTTGTCTTTTAAGTAACTTTTTTTATTTCACATTGAATGAAATTAATTTCTTTAAATAGGTCTCAGTCTGGTTTCCTTTTTCATTACTGGTTTTACAGACACTTTTCCTGTGATATCAATATTGTAATATTTTCTTTTATTTTGTGTTATTTTAAACCAAAGTTCTATATTAATTCTTAAATAATATTGAAAATAACTTAAATTGTTTATTCAAATTGAATTTTGAAATAGCTGTCAACTTTGTTCACAAATATTATTTTATTAAAGTTTCATACCAATACACACATATACACTTCTTTCTATATATATTTTTTTAAAGCTTACATAGATTTCATTTCCGGAATCTGAACTATTTGAAAATGCATTTACAAAATGATTTGGGCAAGTAGTTTCGGAGTCCATGAGTATTACGAAGCTTAGGTTAGGTTAGGTTGATCACTTAAAACCAAGAATATTTAAGTGGAGAAGCGCTGCGTACCCAGAATGAAGTCTCGCAGACTATGCTAAAGAAGTAGGAGCCTAGGTATCTGAACCTCAGTCTCGCAAAGGCAGGGCAGCTGAAGAGAAAATGAAATGCCGATTCCATCTCGTCACTCTCCATACAGCTTTGGCAAAAAGAGTCAGGGACTATATTCAGCATGAATATCCATCGGACAATATCCAGTTAGAACTCTTACGAGAATCGAGAGTTGCCGCTTTGTTTTCGTAAAGGTTTTTCAAAAAGAATAAAAATCTAAATAAACTAAAATATTTTTCTACAGAAGTAGTCAATGTTTCTTTGGCATCAATTCATTTTCGCTTTTCCTCCTCCTTTTAGTAGTTTTTCTTCAAACCAGGTAACTTTGTTTTGAGTTATTTTTTATGGTATTCTATTCGTACTATTTTTTTATGGTATGGTATTTGGATTTTATTAATAGGTTCCATCCTATGTAAAGAAGTTACCTAATATACAAAAGTATTTGTTTTAAAAATTTGATTTAATCCAGATCAGCTGGTACGTGGATTTTAAAAAATAGTCAAGAAGGGTTGTAACTACACTAATTGTCATGGAGAGATACACGAATTTTCGTCAAATTTATTTATATTTGAAGGTAGATTAAAAAGAGTTTGTCATTCTCCGTCAAGCAGAACATACACCAATCGAAAAATGGAAAACAGAAGATAGTTTCTAAATAGACCACTCTGAAGCAACCAATTGCTTGAGGAAATTACACCTTATAGAATCGGCACTTTCTTCCACTCACCTAATTTGAAGTCAACGCTAAGCAACAATAAGACTATGTTGTTCTGAAAAATTACTGGGAGAATAAATTGAATCAACACTAGCCTGAAGTCGACACTTTTCGAAGCGATCGACATTGCCTCAGCTATAGATACGGCGAGATGGATTTGGAAAAGCTGGACTTATGTATCGACATTCCAAATGATATGCTACAGAGTACGAAATGAGTAGAAGTAAGGGAAAGTTCAACAATTCAAAGACTGCCGTACTAAGACAGCTGTTTAAGGTATGCCAAGGAATGGCGCATGTAACCTTTTCACATCCAAGGATTGCTACTGCCCAGAACATCAAACGAAATTGCGTAATATCTTAAAAGCTAACTTAGTCTTTCACTTTTTTTATCGAGAAATAATAATGTGGCCTATAATTTTTAACGAAACAAAAAACTCAAGAAACGGTGGTAGAAATTGTAGCAAATTTCTTAAGGTATTATGAAGTTTTCCTAAGAGCTTATAGAGAATGCCCTTTATACATATGTAATTTAAACGAATGAAAGCTTATATTTTTATTTACTATCTGAAGGTCGGACGAGTATTTCTCTATCTGCATAATTTTGTTTGAAAATTTTTCGTGCATAAAATTATTATTTTTTATAGCAAATCAAACAAAGACTCTAAATGTGAGTTATACGCGTCGAATAATAATGCAAGTTAGCATAAACAAAACCGTAATGCAGTTAAACTATAAAACCAGTTTTAAATGCCCAACTTGCAACTTATCGCGACTGATTATGCATCCATTCCGAAGTCTATGAATATATAGGCACGCCTGTAATAAGCATACACCAAACTTGGAAATAACGAGCAGCATCTACATATTTATCAAACATTAACAACAAAAAAAAAGTATTACATAATCGTTGTATTTTTTTCATCAAATCTGCTATGGTTATTACGTTATGGAATGTATTTGATCATGGGTAGTATTTGATCACTATGCATATATAAACAAAATTTACATTAAAGGGTTTATTTTATTAATTAATTTAGTTTCAATGAAAATGAACGCTGGTTTCAACTAACGTACACACATGCATATATTGTGTTTCCCATTAATCTAAAAATTGAAAATAAAATGTTGTGCTTATGTTCCGAAATAAAAATTGTTTGTCCTCAATGCGATTAAAAACAATAGTACTGGTAATTTAAAACAGCGCTTTTCACAAGCGCTTTAAGTATTATAAGAAAATGTGAAAATATTATTATTAACTATTTTCTCTTGATGCCGTTTGCCTTCAGAAGGATAATCAAATAAATAAAAGCAATAAAAAACAAAAAAAATTGTATCATTTTTTTAACCCCTCGTTAATAGGACGATATTCAGGTTTAAAAAAAGTGAAAGTGGTAGTTTAACTAGGTAAGGTTAGGCTGAATTTTTATTAGCGATAACTATTTTCATGACCATAACAGTTTTAAAGATAAAAATTAAACGAAGACAACCAAAGATATAAATATTTAGTAGAAACATATGCCTCTGCTGCTAACAAATTCTAAACTTATTATTTGAAATAGATTTGTGCATTGGTCAATTTGTGCTCATGCTAACAGAGTTTGAAAAAAGGTGATCCTATTTGTACGTCTTTATTTTTTTACAAATTCTCTGAGGATATATGTACATAAAAACTGATTTAGAGGGAAATTTTAATTCTTTATTTAGCGAAAACCAACAAAATATAGAAGGTAAAATAAAGGTCCGTCCTCCGAATAGTCGCAAGGGGTATAGCAGAGCACAAACGAATTTTTTTTTAACCAGCCCACAGTCGCGACTAGTCGTCTAAATGGTCGATTTAGCGAGATTTACTTCACATCTTTTAGTAGGAGAGCGTTACATTCCATTATTTATATTTTCATAAAAGAAAAGTTTTAGGAAAGTAAGTTTGCAAATTGCAGAAAACTAATTTAAAAAAAAAATTAATTAATTAAACCTAAAATTGGGCAGTAATGCAAATACTAGAGTAGATGGGGCTTCTTACTAGACATTCATAAGAAAATATTTTTGGCAATAGAGCCGATTTCTATTTTGAGTTTTCCAGATAGATTTTTGATCTAAATCATTGTGCAAAACGTGGGTCCTTTTCACCTACTACTGGTCATAATAAATTATCGCAAACAAATTTTCACAAGTTAATACAAGCGAGTTAAGTTTTTGCCCGATTCACATTCCTTTGAACAGCACAAATGATGTTTGTATATCAAAAAATTCTGCGTGGTTTATGCTTAAAAGTCGCAAACTTTACAATTACATTATCCAAGTAAACACAAAGTTTGTTTAAAGTAAATTTTTTATAAATTTAAGCAATTTGCTTGAAAAGGGGCTAATCGCTTAAGACACCAATGCCACGTGGTCGTTGTCAAAGGGTTAAAAGAATATTTTCAAATTTTAAATACTTTCAAGTTGTTGCAAATGAAAACATTGATAATCAATAACTAATGAGCGCTCATTTGATAGGCATTTGCTAGCGATACCAAGATCAATGTTAATCATTTCTTATGCACTGCCTTCGCCATCTTACCGAGCAACTTTGATAGCAGCGAAGGTCAACTAGTGCAGTAATGACCGAAGCCGAACTTGGCACCAAAATTACCACCAATACCAGCAACCGTACATACATATGAATATGTGTAGTTTGTATTTGTAATTAGAAAAACAAAAAAAACATGAGCTACGTTACTCCCTTGTAGTTTATTCACCTGGCGTGATTGAGTTTTACAAACTAATATTAAAAGGTAAACAACAAAATATATTGAAAATTTTTCATACACGCTATTTCCGTGGTGCATTTGAAATTTTTGGTAAATTATCTCCAAACTAATAACAACCAACAACAACAACAACAACAGCAGCAGCAATAATATGCGGCGCAACTTGAAAAGAAATACAAATACAAATTGTGCATATTCAGGCAATGAATGGGTGTAAAAAAAAGGCAGAAAAAAATCTTCAACGACACCACCAGCCAAAGTTGCAGCAACATTCAGCTAAAGGCATTCATTTCCTACATGGCTAACCTTCAAATTGTTTAAATAACAATAACAATAATAATAACAATAACAACAAAGGCCGTCATCGAAACCCTCGCCGTTGTCATCTTCATCTCATTCACCAACAGCTTCAACACATTAGGGGAATTAGTGGATATGATCAGTATTCAGCTAAGTGCTGCTTAACTTCCATGCTCCATACTCATAGTTGGTTGTTAACTATATACATACATAGACAGATTGTATGCTTGTTGAACAAAAGCAGTAACACAAAGTTATATAACGACCCGAAATACGCACATGCGTATTGAAATTGCTATATAAATAGCGTTATTATTAAAGAGCTATGTATGTACGCACGTGCTCTCGACTGTCACCAAAAATGTGGCTTGTATCTGTGTGGATTTTTACAGCAGAGAATTTCGATATTTTTGTACAATATTCCTATAAAAAAAAAAAACATTGGTTTAACTTGTAGAAATTTTATATCTTATAGGTTTATTGGTATTAGCAGTTGGTTTGAATCAAATTTAATCGCGTGGTCAGCTTTTTACAACCTACAGTAAAGTAAAAGTTAAACTTTAACTAGTTTTAGACAAGTTTCAATAATTTTAATTTTAAATGAAGCGAACATCCGATGATTATTTATTATATATGGTAATTGAGCAAGAACTGTTAACCTTAAAGCCTAAAAAACAATCTACAAATTTTAGTTTCTAGTTTTGTTTCAAATAAAAATAATCATATCACCAATCACGTAAGTAGTAGTTGTTAACCAAAAAAATTTTCATTGAATTTATTATTTTCTTGTATTCACTGAAAAAACAAAAGGATCCAAAGAAAAATTTCCTTTTTTTTTAATTATTTTTTTCTTTAAATTGCGATATTTGCTCCCGATTGAGTAAAAGTTTCTTTAAAATGACTAAAAAAATTCTTTAATTGAAATATTTTTTCTCAAAAAGTATTGTAGAAAAATTTTCTTAAGCGCCATTTCGTTCCCATTATATTTCTTTTAATAGCTGTTTTTCTTCAATCCATATAACTTTTTTTAAGTGTTCGATACTATTTTTTTATATTACATATATATTTCAAACGCGCTTAAAAATTTATCCACTTTGATATCTCCTTCTATACTTTAATAAAGCTGTAAAGTTAAATCGTGTCTGTACACCGAAAATTTCTTTGAAAGAATGACCGGAGTAGATTGATGCAGCGAATGTAGTAGTATACATACATATGTACCTTTTGATAATTTTTAGAATTTTCGTCTATTTGTGTGTCTATTTGAACTCACTAATCTCCGAAACTACTGAATATATTTTCATGAGGCTTTAACTGATTAATATACAGTCTCCTCGGACATAGAACCTGGTATATTTTATCAAAATAGTAAATTATGAAAGAACACTTTTTCTTAGAAATGGCATAGAATAGACCTCCCATTTGAACTGAATTGTTCATATTATATTTCTCAGGAAGCATTTGCATTGGTTTTGAGATAAATGAAATCAATTCCATATCAAAGGAGCAAATTGAACATTATTGAAAAAGAGGGTGTGGCATCTTCAATACAAGCTGAAGTCCTGCATATCTCTGAAAGTATTTGTAGTAGAGAATTTTATAGGCTAAGATTTATTATAACAAAAAGTTTACCCAATTATTTTATGAGAAAACTTTAGAAAATCATTACGTTTTCATATCAAGGATCTCAATAATTCGATTCACTTTCGTAATGTCTAGGGATCTTACTAATTCATACTAATTTATGCTCCAAATAAAATCTTACTTTTGCTAATTGTATTGTTTTTTTTTCTTTTCATGAGAAATTAGATATTTTGTAATGACCATTTGAAGCATGTACAAGATTGCATTATTTTATTAAGGTGACATATTTTCAACTTTAATCAAAAATATATATTTAAAATAAGGTTAACTTTGAGAGGTTATGTTTAGGAAGATATGAAACTTCTTCAAATTTTGAGAAAATTCTGTAGGAAGCACAATTTTAATACTTTTCTCATTATAGTAGTTTTGAGGAATTTGAGCAAGCTTGGCAATTTATTAAATCTGAAATTGAAAAGATAGAATTTTTCTAGTGGCTGAATCAAGCTATAACCCTTTTCAGTGAAAATGCAAAGTCAAAACACTGGCGACAAAAACTTTGAAATACATACCAATTTTAGTTTAGTATGGGATCAAGACGAATTTATATCAGGTGGTACCGAATTAAAGACAACAAAATTCTCATGTATTCGGTTATTGCTGCTTCTACAGTTTGAGCTGTCAAAATTTATATTTATTTTCTTTTTGTTTTCATAGCTTCAGCTTTCAAAGCTGTTAATGCAAAAGCAAAATACACGGAGTTTGATATTTCTAGTCGGGAGACGAAATCGCTCAACTGTTCACTCAAGGCCACTTTATGGGGCATATGTTAATTGACAAAGGCCGATTTACTTGAGTTTTGGATGTGTGAAATATTGATGGTCAAACATTGACAACTCATAACTGTAATTTTTTCCGAAAGTGAGGTATATACATACATAAATCTAGGCGCCATGAAATGTCACAATAAACTGTCTAAAGGCTGTTTTCAGATTCTAGACCACCACGCAAACAATTCTGCGTATTAAAGAATTTTATCAAACAAAAATGATGGGCATTAGACCGTATCACGATGTACATATGTAGTTAAAAAAAGTTCAAAATGTGTCCCTCGGGTTTGAACATCTACCTTGTGACGATTTCAAAAATGAAAAATTATATTTTTCGGCATCCTGTAAAAACAGCTAACAGGGTTTCCCTATAATTTCTCTATTTGGCCCTCGACTTTTATAGATGACATATAGTTTAATTTTCATGTTTAGTTCGTACCTAAGTTTGTTATTTATGATTAAAATTATATGTATAGAATGCTGAGTGTTGTTTTTAGAAAAAACTTGCACAAAAACTGAGTTCTAACGGTCTCTACGAGGGTTGCCTTTATATTTTGCGCCTTCGCAACACTACATGTGATTAGCTGTAATTCGATTTTTATCGTAAAGTTTGGTATTTTTTGGCATAAACTTGCATATAACGTTTTCACTTACGAGTTTTATTTGTAGTTAATTTATAGTGAGTTTAAAAATTCATATTGAATAAAAATGGAATTAACCCGTGAACATTTTCGTGCGATGATTTACTACGATTTTCGACGTGGATTATCGATACAGGAGTGCATCAATCCACTTACTTCTACTTTTGGTGTAGAATCACCTAACTTAGCTACTGTGAAACGAGTTCCTACGTGGCCGAACATCTTTGCAGGACGAATTTCGTGAAGGTCGTCCAAAAACGGTGGTTGTGCCAGAAACAGCCGATGCTGTGCGTCAATTGATAATACAAGATCGTCATGCGTATCCATGACATATCGCGAGCATACATTCAATATTGCATGAACATTTGGTCGTCAAGAAGATTTGTTCTCGTTGGATGCCGCATAATTTGACAATTGCCCAAAAAAGGGCTCGTGTCGATTGGTGTAAAGAAATATTGAAGAAATTTAGCCGCGGTGGATCAAAGCACGTCTATGACATCGTAACAGGTGATGAATCTTGAATCTATGCATATGAGCCGGAAACAAAGCAGCAATCGACTGTATGGGTGTTCCAAGACGAGCCCAATCCAACAAAAGTTGTACGCGCAAGAAGCACCTCAAAGCAAATGGTCGCCTGTTTTTTCGGAAAATCTGGTCATGTCGCAACTGTTCCAATAGATAAACTTAAAACGATCAATTCTGAGTGGTATACATCCATTTGTTTGCCAAAAGTTTGTGGAGAATTAAGGAAAACCAACCGCCGAAGACAAATCATTCTTCACCAAGACAATGCGAACTCTCACGTATCGATTTACACAATAGAGTTTTTGAGGACTCAAAAGGTTGAATTGATGGGTCATACACCTTACATCCCTGATTTGGCATCTAATGATTTCTTTTTATTCCCGAACATCAAAAAAACAAATGCGAGGTCAACGTTTTTCAACGCCTGAAGGAGCTGTTGAAGCCTTCAAACAGCTCGTTTTAGAGGTATCCTCTTCTGAGTGGCAAAAGTGCTTTGAAAATTGGTTCAAGCGAATGCAGAAGTGTATTGACTTGGATGGAGAATATTTTGAAAAACAATAAAACTATTTTCCTTAATATTTGACTGTGTTTTCATTATTAGGCGCAAAATATAAAAGGCAAGCCTCGTATAGCCGAAATACGCTTTTGAATAATACTTTTCCAACTATATATCATTCATACAAATTGAAAATCAAATAGAGAAATAATATAATGTTCCTATTTTTGAAGTGGCGTATTTTCAACTTTTTTATTATGATAAGGTCTAATGTACATATTATATGTAAGTACGTGCATACCTATACCAAAAGAATATAGAAACTTCACTAAATTCAATTCCTCATTCTAAAAATTTATCACTCAATTTTGTCACTCATTCTGACAATACATATGTAGCTCATTTATTCTTGCTATGTACATAAGTAATTGAAACTTATCAAAATATTATTCAAATTGCGCTGAAATTAAAGTGGCATATTGAGGTAGCAGCTCCCGAATAAAGGCAGAGCCTTCTAAAATATTTATTTAAAAAGGAATAAGTGTAATTTTTAAGAAACAAAACGCATGACGACAGCGTAGAACTATTGAATAGATTTTTGAAAGCAAAAGGACGACGATAGGTAATGTCGGAAACATAACCCAGCAGCTCATTGAAGATAATGCGGGACTACTGATTTTTCAAGCACTTAGGTGCTACCACTAGAGCTCGGGTAATCTACTTTCTATGTAATATACTGGCGTATCGGAAACCTAGGAACTACTTGTGTCCCAAATGCATTACTGTCAACTAGCAACAGTGGCTCCAACAATTGACCGCATGATGATTTTTTATAATATTCGCTAAGAGTTTCAAGAAAAAACTTTTTCCGTTAATTTTTTAGGAAATAAACTATTTCAAACATACTAATCAGAATTTTTAGAAAACTTCTTGCTATGCAGCCAATTTAATTCCCTTTTTTCAATGTGAAATGGCAAAAAATTCATGTTGACATTTGACATTTTTTTTGAAATTTTGGTCTTGCAAACGAAGATATTTGAATTGTTCTTTTATGCATCACACATGCATTTGAAAATTAGATAACGAAAAATCACTAGTTATATCGCTAGTATTTGAGTGGAAATTGGCACTAGAATGTCTGTGTGCTTCATACACATGTGTAGAAGAACGTGCCGAGAATTGATTTGGCCAAAAACGTGTGGATCGAAAACTAATAAAAAAAACGAAAATGCAAGTCACGGATGAAAAATATACAGACAAAAAAATATAATATTTTGTACTTTGGAATTCCATTTAAAGTCGTACTCATACATGCATACATACACACACAAGCATGCGTATGCGTGTATGTGTTCGTATATAATTAAATTATACAATGAAGTTTATGTTGTTCTACGTCATCAATCGCTAATCCATCACTGAAGTGTTAAATGCTTCCATCTAATTTCGCATTGCAAAAAAAAACTTAAATTTTCGGTTTGGTTTCACTTCCTCCTTAAGAGCGCTTTCAGAAGTTTTAAATCATCAATGACTCAGGTCAAGGGAGAGTTTATTTGAAATGCGGTTAATAGCTTTGGAGAACAATTACCATTTGAACTTTGTATGGTTTACTATAGTTTTTTGAATGAAACAAAAAACACATAAAAAATGAACGATAATAAATAATGATAAATGCTTATTTAATGACTTTTTAGTATTTGAGACGACAACAAAGTGATCTTGTATATTTGGAAGACCACAACTAGAACAAGTAAAGAAGCAAGGGCAGATCCAGCAGGGGGAAATGGGGGGAATTAACCCTCCCCTCCCCCTCTCAAGACCACGAAGTCTAATAGATTACTGGTATACCGTAAAAATATTGTATTTGAAATAAATGGAATTCAGAAATTTGCTTTGGAATCATTCAGGAATAAGCTATATAGAAATGTCAATGATATGTAAGTTGCAATTTTAGTTGCATTTTTTAGTGCCATTTAGTACCAAAATTGTTTTGTAAGAAACATGTTTCTGGGAAGTAGGGGAAAAAGGGTATTGTGGATTTTTTCTGCTTTCGATTGAACTTCATACCGACTATCATTCCGAATAACACTTACTCCAGATTTGAGGTATAAAATTATTTCTGGATCCGCTCCTGAAAGAAGTGTCTAAGTTCAGGTGAAACCGAAGTTTAATTACACGCCCAGCGGGTCAATTATCACATATCCAGATGAATGAATGAATGCAAAGAAAGTAGATTGCCAAGGAGTTGCATCACTCCCACCAGTCCTCTAACAGAAAGTCTCGTCCGATTTTACCATACCAGAACTAACTGGACTTTTGCTGATAGATTTTAGAACCAATTGGCTTATGTATGTGATCAAAAGGGCCAGAGTTCTTGCCGCAGCTTCTTCTTTGTAATGTACGTTATTCCTTGATTGCATAAACAAACAGCTTTTGTTCAATTTTCATTTTGTTCCGCATTCAAAGCCTATGTATCAAGTGGGGTGGAGTTTGATAGAGTAGTTCATCGTTTTTTGGTTTAAGATCATACCCACATATTTGTCCAAAATAGCGGGTGACACTAGTCCGATCTCTCATACAAAACATGAACTTTAAATACCCGCCGTACGTTTTTATATCAAATAAATAGTATTTGTTGTATGCTATAAATTCAGTTAACATATTACTTTTGAAAATTTAAATGAGTATTACTTATTGAAATATAAACAAAAAAAATAATGATTATGCTTCTGCCGTACTACACCCATTTCCCAAAAGTTTGATTTTTGAGCATTTGCTCTAAAGTGGGTCATGGCTATTGAAATTACGCCTTTTTAATTAAAATATAAATCGTGCACCAAAATTGGGAAGAGAGTTTCCGAGACATACCTATTTACTCCAAAAAGGGCGCTGCCACGCCGATTAAAACAAATTCACCGACATATTTCACACAATCGTGTATGAGAAATTTGAGAAAATTTTCTTTTTTAGTTACTGAAATATCCCGTTCTTTTGATTTTCATATAACTCGGTTAAGTAGGCGTGGTATGTAACAGCGTGGTTATGGCGTGGTTATGTTTATTGTGATATATACAATTATAATAATAGCTAGCTTAGTAACCGATTAACAAAAGAAGGGTCCATTCCGACCTTGTTGGAATCTTTTATGAAAAATGTGCATTTGTTTGATGCTATTTAAGAACGGAAATATCTGTGCTGGCAAATTTTTTATTGATTTGGTGTGGTGTCTTAAAGAAATTATATAATTAAAACAGGATTGGGTGTTATATTAAAATTTCTTTTTTAAAATCACTGGATATTGGATATCATTTTACCGAGTTGAGTCAACTCGTATATTTTTCCAAGTTGTTGTTGTTGTTATCCTATCTAGTCTGCTTTTGTTAGTCGGTTACAAAAAAACTGGCATAATAAAAATTTGGCGCTTACATCATAAAGCTCGATGTTTGGCCGAACTTCTCCTACTATTTCTGGTGTGCGTCTTGATGTTGCGATAGTCATAAATATAAAAATGTAAAATGAAAAACATATGAAAAATATATATAGCATAGTAAATAGTATATATATATTTAAACAAAAATTTTTTTATACCGGAAAATTTACGACAGTCAGTTATTTTCAATAGCGGTTATCATAAAGTCTCTCAGTTTTAGAGATATAACAGTATAACTTGGTAGGCAGTTGCATCTCTATAATGTATTAATTATTTCTCTAAATAGATGAGGTCGGACCTTTTGTAAGTTTTTCATTGTAATTCATACACTACAGCAGCTGAATTTTGGCTGTAATTTGGCATTCCTTAGACATACCATGTATAGAATCTGTAGAATGAAAATCACCAAGATCGGATCACTATAACTTATGGCTCTAATATAAGTGATTGTTTAAATAAGAGGTTTTGTTTAAAAATTAGATCATTTAAAGAGCCAAACCAAATACAAGATATACTGAAAAAATCATCAAGAATTTGGTTGGAGACTTTAACATTGATAGCATTCCTTGGAGTGGGATTGAGCCAACTTGGACTACATTCATGGCTAGAAAATTTCCCTACTACAAAGCAAAAAATTGTGATTAATTAATAATTGAAGAGTTTGTCTGCAGACATTACATTCTAATTTTTCAATAAAGAGAAAACTTATTCTATCATAATTACTCTACTTTAATTTATTTCATATGAGAAAAATAAATAGTATTTTAAAATGGAGCATTTTCAAAATACATAATTTATCTTCAATATTAATTACAAGAAGGCGAAGTTTAGGTTCAAAACTTAAAGTAATTTACGTTAAATCGAATATGTTGTTAAATTTTCTTGTCAAGTCATATAGGTTAGGTTAGGTTACTGCGGTAGTTCCCGCAGTGGGAACTCACTTAGACTTAGTAGAGGAGTCCATTGTGATACCACCTGTGTTATGAACGGTAACGTGAATCGGAAAAATCAGAAAAGATTAACCTGAGAATTGTTGCGTACCCCCAATGAAGTCACGGAAATTACCAATACCCACCCCAGAGAGCTCCTCTAGAGTCCTAAAGAAGTACGGGCCTAGGTACTTGAACCTCAGTCTCGCAAAGGCAGGGTAGCTGAAAAGATGAATCCACTTCATTCTCCTGCATACAGCTGCGGCAGAAAGGGTCAGAGACTATCTTTAGCCTAACCGCATGAATACCCAACGGACAATGCCCAGTCAAAACACCTACGAGGGTCGAGAGTTGCCGTTTAGTAAGTCATATAAAAAATTAAACAATTGACGAGACCATTCAGAAAAGGAACAAAAAAATGAAATAATAAGAGCCAAAGCGCACCGTTGCATTAAATCAATTTTAAATACTAAACAACCATAAAAGCAAGCTGAAATATATAGTTCCTGTTTGTAAAAAGAAAACCTTTTAAGCAGCCATAAAAATAACTCTTGGTTTCGAAGTTTTCTATAAATTCTATAAATTGCCATTTGTTTATGTTGCTAATTCAAAACAGAGCACAATTTTATTTAATTTAAACTATACTAGTTAAGTTAAGTAGCCTCCTATTTATGACATGGTACGAAATCGTTTACTATTTATAAATGAATCAAACACTATTGACGGATTACAGCTAGTCCCTTGGTGAACCTCTTAATAAACCTAATATTACATAAAATAGCATTCGTTTCGTTATATTAGTATTTAGTAGTTTTGCGGTTTTTCTATTATGAAATCAATTGAGATTCAGAATATTAGGCGTGCACATAAAATTACACAACTTCACTTAGCATACAAGATTGTATGGCCATTTGGAAATCGTTTGAAAGAGTCAATGTTAATGCGCATACTCGAATTAATTAGATATAAATGAAATTCACAAGTACGAGTATAATAATGATCTATGCAGGAAATTGATTACATTCCACACTTGTTTATACGTTTATGAGTTTATTGGTAAATAAATATCTCAATTGTTTGCGGTTGCAGTTCACTGTGCTGGGGCGTGAAACGTGTGCTCTTTGCAATTTGTTTTTTTTTTTTTGATATTTTTGCAAAATATTTACAAATATGTAAATTTGGTCGTTATTGAATTATTGAATTATTGATTAATTTATACATTTATTTCTTATGTAATAAGCATTTAATAGTTATTCTATTCGATAAATTTATTTAGTGTCTTTCATTTAATAAATAAAGTAGTGAATGCAAATAATGTAGTAATTTCCTTTTGCAATTAGGGTATTCAGAGTTTCCTGACAAAGTTAACATCTGGCATCATTAAAGAGATAATACGATACCAACATGTTAGCACCCTTTTATATTTAAACAGCTAACTCGTCAGTTATTTTCATCTTGTGTATACACTAAAAAATCATAAAATGTTATCTGATTTTTCTAAAAATTTTTGGCGCAAAATGAAATCAGCTGATGCGAATGTTTAAGTATTTTAAAGTTAATTGGCGGCCGCCGTAGCCGAGTGCGTAGCGTCTTCGCGCTTCATTCGGTGGGTCCCGGGTTCAAATTCCTGACCGGGCCAAGTAACATTAAAAATTATTAAAAAATCGTTTTCTAATAACGGTTGCCACTCGGCAGGTAATGGCAAACCTCCGAGTGTATTTCTGCCATGAAAAAAAGCTTCTCACAAAATAACATTCGCCGTTCGGAGTCGGCGTTAAACTGTAGGCCCCTCAATTTGTGTTACAACATCAAGACGCAAGTAATTAAGACGGCAACGTTAGCACCCAAATAACACGAATCTTTTGATAACCTGAATGTATATGTTATGTGGTTTTTTTAAATTTGTTTTAAGATATTTTTTGCGCAATAATCAATAATTAAATGTACATAATTAGTCAAGGCCTTAAATGCTTTTGAAAAACTAATTTGTCATCATATTATCACGCTGATGAGAGTAATTGAAAATTACAACGTCTTACAACTGGTCAACGTGACTTAGCAACTAATCAGTGCACAGGGAAAAATTATGTTACTTTCTAGAAATTTTATAGATAAATTTTTGTTTTTTTTTTGTTAAATTGCAAGATAGTTTGGAAAGGTTTCCCTAACTGCATTCTTCAAATGAAAAGTTGGACTGATACCGTTCGCCTTTATATTCTAGATAGTTGCAAGGGTCGAAGTCGCTGCCTTGTGCCACAGCGATCGCTTCTGAACACTTGGGAATGGTGATGCACCAGGAAATGAAATTAGCTAATATTTTTTAAAGAAAAATATCAAGCACCAAACAAAACTT
This sequence comes from Anomoia purmunda, assembly GCA_951828415.1. Taxonomy (NCBI): domain Eukaryota; kingdom Metazoa; phylum Arthropoda; class Insecta; order Diptera; family Tephritidae; genus Anomoia; species Anomoia purmunda. The sequence continues at coordinate 124,848,504 of OX639993.1, forward strand.
ATGTTATCAAAATCAGTAAAAGGCAGCGCGCTACGACTTATTTTATTGTTCTAGCTCAACGGATCATATTCCTTACATATTCCAATTAAATTTAGCTCCCAAATACGATGGTCTTAAAGAAGAATGAATGAATTTAAAATAGAATGCCTTTTTGAAATTTTTTAGTGACAAAAATTTGAAGACGTTAGCATCAGAGAGCGTCATTTTTTTTTAAATCCATAGAAGAGAAGTGAAATATCTTTCAAGCTATTTGAATCGAAGGACTTATAAATACCAAATTGAGGTTCTGCAAATATTGGTGCTGTGAAAATCCAACGATTGGCAGCAACATTCTGACAAAAGGAATGAAAAGTTCTCGAAAAAGATCAATTTTTGAAAGCAGACTTGGCTTGGCTTAAGACAGGATTTCTTACACAAATTGGTATGGAAAGTGAGACATGTATGTTGAATTGTTTTCTTAATTAGGTTACATTTACACATAAGTGGAGGCCGCAATAGTCATACGAATCGGCTTTAATTATAAAATTGGTTTTTGTTTTAAATAAAAACAGTTTGGTAGAATATCTTAGGTCAATTTGGTAGAAAATACTTTATGATCGTGAACTTGTACTAATTGACAGAAATGTTCTATGGTGTAAAAGTTGTTTATAATGGTGAAAAAAAAACTACTTTTTGCTATGCCAATTCGCAACTTTTTACTACTGAACATTTTTGACATTTGCTTTGATATAGAAGGAGGAGACCAGCAAGTTAAGCCAGTAATAAAAGATAGCAATTATGTTGAAAGTATTCGGCTTTCCTGATTTCAATTCTTATGCAACTGAAATCCATGTATTTATCAGATATTTTACCAATAATATCAGAAAAAGCACGAACCGTCAGGTGTCAGGTATGCATTTTCGGCCTTCTTCTTGATTATGCTTGCTGTTTTTGATCAATTGACACACATACAAAGAATCTCATATAAATTCTGTTAAGGGCTATTGTGTAAAAATAAAACAAGCACATTGAGACTGAGAAAAAAAATTAAAAATATTAAAATGAAATTTTCAAAGTAAAAAAGTATTAAAAGTCGAGTGAATTTTGAAAAAGGGTCAAATTTTGAATATCTTGAAAAACGTTGGACCCTCTGGAATTTACTATCAAATCAAGCCACTTTGCGACTAAAGTTACTCAACGATAACACTGTGTGGCGCACTCTCGAACTTCATCACAAACAGATGTTAGTATGGGCGTAATGTAGGGAGAAATATTTATTTATTTATTTATTTAATAATTTATACAACAACAACTTGTTATATAAATACATGGGAACGCAGCACTGGCTACGAGGCCTTCAGCCGCCTTATCAATAATTTTTTTAATTATAGTTAGTACATTTTCTTAACATATACCTAGTCATTACATCAAATAAATTTTAATAAATCATTGTCTTTTAGGAATGTGTATATCAGAAGAATGATGTTTTCAGATGGTACACTTAACGCTTGCTTTACGTCAATGTTATTTGTGGTGCTTGGAATATTCAAATATGGACAGGGAGAAATATAGAGAATACCACATCCGTTGCACTACTTGCGTCACAATTTTTCTAACTATTTTATTTTACTAACTCATTTTCATATACATATCGGAATGCCATAGTGTACGTATATATTCACGTCACTACAAATCATTATTATGCACAACAAATTTCTGAATACATTTTGACTTTTTTACCTATTTCAATGAGAATATCTACATTTATTAAATGAATAGTTATTTGCAAAATTTTTTTCTATAAATAACCTAAGCAATTTTAAAAAAATGATACATGATAAAGTCGCAAGAAGAAGAATGCCACTATTGTTCTATCGTGCGATGAAATTATGACAAAAAAAAAAGAGTTGGCAACAATTAACTTTAAATACTACAAATATGGAGATATAAACGCTATACATATGCGAACACATACATACATATGATATATGTATATATGTGTATATGTGTGTTGCTTAATCATTTGGCAAATTCAACATACGTGTACAGATCGTATCTGTAGCTTGGGGTGTGGCATTGTACATCCTTATTGTTTTTTATTATTTATTTTTTCTATGTTGTGTGACATTTTTGCTTTTGGCAATCACACGCTTTCGTATACAATATCATAAAATCTTTCACTCTTGAAGATCAGCTATAAAAATATAAACTTATACATATGTATGTTTGTATTTTGGATTGTTTTTGCCTATATGCCTTTCTCATTAGCGGAAAGGTGACAAAATTCACTAAACCTAAGCTCTTCGATTAAATTAACTGTTTAACTATTGATCACTGTTTTATAGCCTCCAAATTCTAAGGTATTACGCGTGTTTCTCATTCCCAATTCAAATCTTCTTAGCTTAAAATTTCAATGGTAACAGAGATTGAGTTATCAAAAAACCAAAAGTAGCATTTACATATGTACATATATTATGTATTGTAAATATGTATATGATCAGCACAATTAAGAATATTTCTATAAAACACAAATTTTTAACAAGGTAGAGAATAATTGCCAATTTATCAATACATACGAAAATAGCATATGCATGTGTGTGAATGTAAAGAAACTGTATAAACATATATACTTTACTTCTATAAAATAGATTATATGAAGAATGTTTGAAACGATTTGGAACTCAAATAACTGAACCTATTTTAATAATAATTATTTTTTTAAATAAATATTTGCTAAAAACATATTTTTTGTTTTCTGAAGAATATGCACATTAGGGTGCATCACTCCCCATACATAAAAATTTCTATCGGAATTGTTAAACTCATAATATTTTACGACATTCACCAAAATATTTCACAATAATATTTGATGAACTGGACAAACTTGAAATTACCTCCATATTTGGGAGTTTTTATAAATAAAAATAGCATATATGTAATACTTCTATATTGCGGGTGGGATAAGCACGTAATGTGTTTTGAAAACGAAACCAAAACGAGACAGACTACATCAATTTTTGAGCTTGTAGTAGTATAAATGTAAACTTGTAAATTGTCAAATAGACTGAAAATTCAAATCATTACAGGGGCGGTTCAAGTACAAAAGGGGCCAAGAAAACAGCAAACTAAATGAAAGTGGCCTATGAGAACATTTCCATTAAATGAGAACATATTTATTTATGATAATAGAACAATTTTATTATTCAAGGCATGTTATATACATAAACATATATTGGGATGGACATTATTGATTTGCAAATAAAATTAGTTTTGTAAATTTATTTCGTACATATTCCTTATCTGCCGTTTGCTTTGTACTCTCGTAAAAAAGGCGTGTATCAATATACATGCTTATTATGCACTTACAAAGCTGCAATCGGTGGTCATTTAATACATCGTTGCTAAAAAAAGTTTCAGCTTTTACGTGATCTTCCATAAACTCGTTTGTAAATACCTCTCCAATATTGCGTAAAACTTGAATCATTAAATACATTTTTATATTAGTTCTATCAAGTTTTTTCAAGTTTTGTCTAATAACTTTCACGCTGAACAAACATAAGCTTATAACGACGTTTGAAGGTGGAATAAATGGACCCTGATTTTTTAATGCTGATAACCTAGGCAGCTCACTACCAATAATTTGCTCTCTACAAGTTAAACATTTTAATTTGCGATATACCTTCCACGACACAAAACCGGCTGTATAACGCACGTCGACAAAGGGAGATAATCGCCATAAAGTATCAATGTATTCACAGTCAGGCGCGTCCGTCATATCAGGTTGCATATTAAAGTTTTTGTTTACGCCAGAAAACTCGCAGTCTCTGATCGACTGTCATCGTGAACGGGCTTCTTTCAGTTCATATTTTTCTGTGCTCGGTGTGCATTATACAGTTGGGTTTCTAAACCAGTGAATATTACTCACGTTCGCTCTTAATCTCTTGTCCTAACAAGTAGATTCTCATTATCTCAAGTGAAGTGTGATTCAAAGTAAAGCAATGGCCCCTGGCCCCCCCCCCCCTCGTTGGGGGTAACCGATTTGCATTACTTGCTGACGGTCCCCACACTAAGCGAAAACGTTTAAAAGAAAAAGAAACTACAGATTTTCCCGGACTTCCTAAAATAGTGCTACCAAACCCAAAATATATTATAATCTCATCAATCAATGAAAAAAAAAACCCTAAGTGAATACTCCTGCTTCGCAGTGCAACGAGCTCTGCACTTGATTAGCAAAGATATCGTGTCTATTACCGAATTGAGGGATGGTAATCTATTACTGCTAGTTAAAGATACAACCACTGCAAAAAAGTTTATGGTATATAAGAATTATTTGGTATATGCCCCATCAAATGTAATTTCCACAGCTCCTTAAATTTCACAAAAGGTACAGTATATGCTCCTTATTTAAACAAAATTCCAAATGATGAAATCATTAAAGAACTTAGCGAACAAGGTGTCGTAGACATATACAAGTTCACAAGAACATCAAATGGAAAAAGCGAACACAGTGGAGGGGTTTTACTTTCATTTGGCCTCTACCACCTACCTGAATCCATCAATATCTCTTGGCGCTCCGTTCATGTAAGAGAATACATTCCGAATCACATGCGGTGTAAGAGTTGTCAGCTTCTTGGGTATACAGCCAAGAATGATAGAATACAAGATTGCGCCTTCCCGCGGTGAAATGACAGATTCGCCTTTAGTAAACAAGAATACGGGAGAGAGAAAATTGAACAACTTCCAATATTTCATTGAAAAACGTGTTCTAATTGTTCTAAAGTCTAAAGTGTAAAATATGAATTTATAGGCAGACATTTAATAAATAAATTCGCAAAATACTAAAAAAAAGTGTCTCTTTTTCTTAATTTGTGAAAAAAGCTTTGTCTAGTTGAAGTTGAGAATTGCCAAACCCGGCAAAACCAAAGTAGCGGTACTTCTAAAGGCGTCTCCTTCAGTATTCAGTACACCGTGGTATACAGCCAAGCGCTGCAAAAATAGTCCAGCCTGTGTCGTATGCAACCTACCCCCTCACTCCCCCACTGAATGCATTCGAACTCAATGCGCAACCTGCTCAGAAAAACACTCATCCTCTTCCAGAGATTGTTCTAAGTTTAAACAACAAAGAGACATTCTGAAAATAAAAATAACAAACAAATGCACTATGCGAGAAGCTAAAGAGATTCACCGAGCGCTCCCCAGCACAAGCAATACAAATATTTCAAGCAAAAGCTACGCAACAATTACCTCTCAAAACGAAAAAACTGACAAAAAAGAAGCCGATAACTCTTTCACCGCAACCTCTTCTGTGAACAACTTCGCTAATACATCAATTAACTCTAGCTCTTCGGAGTACTCCCAAGCAACTAAACAAACACCAATAACTCCAACTACAAGCAAAACTAGCACCAACTATACCAAACCGACAACTACAAGCACCATACTATCAAATCCACTCACCTCTGTACAAGATTACTTTAATACCAAACAATTCTCTCAAGTTCTTACCGCCAGTCTATATGCAAAAAAAACGCAACTACACTCTAAACACATAGAAGTCGCACCACTAAGCCACTCAGCTTCTCCAAATGACGATGACTCAATGCTAGATACCCAACTCACAATCACCACCCACAATCCAATCAGAAACGAAAAAATCTAATTTTAATTAATAAAGAACCGATTGTAAAAAATTAAAACTCCCTTATTTCTTTTCCAATATGACGTTAAAAATTATTCAATGGAACATAAAAGGCTACACAAATAACTATCAAGAACTTCAACTCTTAATTAACGAAGTTTCCCCGGACATCATTTGTCTACAAGAAACCCACATTTCCGTTAATGACAAAAACGGGTTTGTTAATAAGCAATACACTGGATATTTCTATAACTTACCATATAATACAACTTCTAAGCAAGGCATAGGAGTTTTAATTAAAAAACACTTGCCACACAAATCAATCTGTTTACATTCCACTATTTCTACACTTGCAATTGAACTCAATACAGGTTTCTCATTCACTATCATTAACACATACATTCCACCTCAACAGAATTTTACGACACACGACATCTTCGCCATATTCCGTCAAATAAATGGTCCTTATATTTATGTAGGAGATTTTAATGCCTGGAGCCCTCTGTGGGGGTCCCCAGAATGCAACAGTAGAGGAGCCATAATCGAGAATATAATTTTTGCTGAAAACTTAATTGTTTTAAATGACGGTTCCCCCACCCACTTCTCCACACACAATTCCTTTACCCACGTGGATATCTCTCTATGCTCTTCACATCTCGCCCCAAAATGTTCCTGGAAAGCCCTTCCAAATTTACATGGTAGTGATCACTTTCCGATCGGGATTGATATAGCAGGAAGTCTAAAATTCGAAACTGTAAAACCTAAACAAAAATTTAAAACCGATATGGCTGATTGGAACGTTTATCAAAACATCTGCACCGAAAAAAACGGCTCCTTTCAAGATTCCCCCAATATTAATCGAGAGGCTGCAAATCTCTCCAAAATTATTCGAGCAGCAGCAAATATTTCAATCCCACAAACGAATGCCTTTATTCCAAAAGCTTCCATACCATGGTGGAACTCGGGATTAAGTAAACTCAGAAAACAAAAACAACTAGATTGACACAATTACAAACGGTGCAGATCAATCTCTCTTTTAATTTCGTACAAAAAAAACTAACGCATTATTTAGAAAAGCAGTAAAGACGGCAAAAGCATTAAGCCTGGAAAGGCTAACATCACATATCAACCCGAATCCCAGTACAAAAAAAGTCTGGGCAGACATTAACCGATTAAAAGGCAGGAGACTTAATACCCCAATTAAGTTCATACATTCGGAGGGGAACATTATAACATCATTTTCCGAAATTGCAAATACATTCGCTTCGACCTGGTCAGATCATTCAAACGACAATAACTTTCAAAGAGACTTTGTAGCCATGAAATACAATACCATATCGAGTCAGTACCTACCTGCCTCTCTTTCCACTACAGCCAAAAAACTAGATAGGGAAATTACAATGATAGAATTTGAAAATACCTTACATAAAGTAAAAGGCAAAACTCCTGTCCACGACTGGATATGCTATCCCATGCTAGCGAATCACCTTGCTTCACACAGTGACAACGAACACTATGAAACGAAAGCGTGCATTCAAGATAAAATCCACTATTCAGCGCTGCATTGATTTTGCGACACAAATAGACCTAGATATCAAAATACAACGGTTGAAAACTAAGGTTCAACCGCCTTGGCTTCTCAGAGAAACATCGTTTATCACTGACTTACAGAACCTCCCAAAACAGTCAACAAACAGCACGGCCTACAAACAACTCTTTTCTGAAATATCTAAACCCTTTGTAGATGCAAATTGGACACCCCTGTATACAGATGGCTCCAAAAGCCGAGAACACACCACCTTCGCTCCGCAATATCCGCTGAAATTCTTTTAGTTCATGTCGAACTAAGAGGCGTTTATAAGCACTCTTAAACTGCTCAGAATTGGGGTTATTGTTAAAACCACCTCTTGCGCGAATAGCGCTGAAAAAAGTCTCTAGGAAATCCTGAGATAACTTGTACGTTAACAAATAAGATTGTCCTAACGGTTTGAGTTTTGTGTACAACTCTAATATGTTTGTTAAGTCAATAATTAGACCAAGGAAACCAGTTTTTCTTGCAGTGAAAATCATAGGAATGTCGTCTACGCTGCGCAAAGATAGTATATATTCTATAAAATTGTCTACATGCTCCTTTAATTTTGGAAAGGTCTCCTCGGTAATAGGTGCATCAAATTCTTTTTTTGAATATCTGTTTTAACAACTTAAAATGTCCCCAATTTTATTAAAATTGCTACAAAATTCTGCAGTAGCTTTACTGCCTTTAAATTTTTTATTAATCCTGGTGTCCGGTAAAATATTTTCTAAAAACAAAAGTGATTTGCTAACACTTTCGCTTAGTGTTTGTATAGCCAACTTTACGTTCATAACACTGTTTCTAAAATCAATATGCTTCTTTGTTAACTTATTGGCGGTACGAAGTCCTTCTCGTTTTTGTACGTCAAATAACTCAACCAGGTAATTCCATTTTATTAGTTGTCCGTCCTTCGTCTTTATAACTTTTTTGTCTCCTAAACAGTTACGTACCAGTTTTATCATGTGGCAGAAGTCAAGAAACACATATACTTTATCTTTTGTAGCAGGGTTTGTGAAGGTTGGATTAAAATTTGGTCCGTAATTAAAATTTGCTCCCAAACTAGTGTTTATTACATATATGAAAAATAGTTTTTAAAAATGTTTTCTAAAAAAATCCCAAAAATTAAATTTAGATCTTCACAAAAATATTAAGAAATTGGTTCAACAAAATTATAATAATGTACTTTTACATGATGCTTTTGATTTTTTTGGGAAAAATAAGCCCATTCACGGTTCATTCCTGCAAATCATTTCATTATTAAATTAGATTAAATTTAAAATCAAAATTAAAATTAAAATTAAAATTAAAATTAAAATTAAAATTAAAATTAAAATTAAAATTAAAATTAAAATTAAAATTAAAATTAAAATTAAAATTAAAATTAAAATTAAAATTAAAATTAAAATTAAAATTAAAATTAAAATTAAAATTAAAATTAAAATTAAAATTAAAATTAAAATTAAAATTAAAATTAAAATTAAAATTAAAATTAAAATTAAAATTAAAATTAAAATTAAAATTAAAATTAAAATTAAAATTAAAATTAAAATTAAAATTAAAATTAAAATTAAAATTAAAATTAAAATTAAAATTAAAATTAAAATTAAAATTAAAATTAAAATTAAAATTAAAATTAAAATTAAAATTAAAATTAAAATTAAAATTAAAATTAAAATTAAAATTAAAATTAAAATTAAAATTAAAATTAAAATTAAAATTAAAATTAAAATTAAAATTAAAATTAAAATTAAAATTAAAATTAAAATTAAAATTAAAATTAAAATTAAAATTAAAATTAAAATTAAAATTAAAATTAAAATTAAAATTAAAATTAAAATTAAAATTAAAATTAAAATTAAAATTAAAATTAAAATTAAAATTAAAATTAAAATTAAAATTAAAATTAAAATTAAAATTAAAATTAAAATTAAAATTAAAATTAAAATTAAAATTAAAATTAAAATTAAAATTAAAATTAAAATTAAAATTAAATTTGTAAATATTAAAAAACAAATTATTTGTTTAATAAAAAACAACTACATTTCTGGACTAATTATCAAATCGATCCAGCTCACTTAATAAAACGAAAATCTTAATGTTTTAATGTACACACATATGTATGTATGTACATATATGGATCTTTTTAAATATCAACACAACGTTTTCGAAATATATTGTCTCAGTATACAAATACGCAAAATTGCGTTGTACATATGTATGTACGTAACAAAGTACGGGTATGCGCTAGTAATTATATATATTTGTATGTATGCGTAGAGCCATGGCTACGCGCCTTTCAATATGCTAATGAAGTTCGGTACTCACACTACAGACATACTTTGCTAATGTGCTTTGGTTGTTCACTTTTTTCTGAGCTTTTTTTTTGAAAATTTTCGTTCTTAATTTGCCTTTGAATAGCACACTTTGTTATTTCAGCACTTTTACAAGTGGTTACTTCTAGCATGAGAAAAATTAAATGAAACTTTGTGTTTCTGCAAAGTTTTGGCAATTCGCAATATATTTATCTATTTGAAATGCTAAAATTTCAAATGGCAAGTGTTGTCTGTCAAGCAAAATGACGGGCTCATTAAATACATTCAACAAATATACCCTGAGGTAAAGTTGATTTGTGGGGCTTTGGGAATATAAATAAGCAAAAAATGGCCTGTGTAGAGAATTCCTGTAAATTAAAAAAAAAACCATCTGAGTGCCTTACTTTGCGCTTGTGACTTGTAAAAATAGTAAATGGTTATTCAATTGGAAATGGTGGGGTATTTTTAGACATTCACGTACAATATTACAGCACACTTATCTTCGGATTTGAAAAATATTTACAATGCTATATTTTGTATGCACTTTGGGAGACTCGTTCTGAAAGATTTGTGTATAAAAATCGAAAAATATAATATATGCCATTACTCAAACAATTGACTATATAGTAATTTTTTATAATATTCGCAATGTTTTTCATGATCATTTTTCTCGTAAATTTTTTATAATTGTTTGTTCTATAACAAAAACCATATACATCAAAGTTTCAAAATTTTGTACAAAACTTATAAAAATTACATAAAAATCGAAAAATATAATATATGCCATTACTCAAACAATTGACTATATAGTAATTTTTTATAATATTCGCAATGTTTTTCATGATAATTTTTCTCGTAAATTTTTTATAATTGTTTGTTCTATAACAAAAACCATATACATCAAAGTTTCAAAATTTTGTACAAAACTTATAAAAATTCTACAAATTTTAATTTTGAATATTTTGTTTTGCATATCTTCCGTTATACAAACCGCATGCGTTAAATATAAAAATGTTTCCAAGGCCAAAATTTAAAAAGAATCATAAAAATCAAAAGCAATTTTCAGCCTCTTGAAGCCTTCATAATACTAAAAATGAATTGGCTACTGAACTTGAACTCAATACCCAAAATTTTTCTAAAAATTCTGATTAAAAAGTTTGACCTTCTATAATTTTTGTATAAATTTATATAAATTTTGAACAAAGTTTTAAATTTTAGTTTATGTTTTTTATGTTATGAAAAGTACTATATTTTTATAAAAAATTGCCCTAGCCCTAAACCACTACGATTTCGAGAATTTCGAATTATTTTTTCTATAATATTCCAATGAGCTCAGTCTGCTTGAAAACCTCAAAACAGAAAATGAAAAGACACTGATCACCATACTTGCGAATAACGACCGGATCATCGTGTGCAAAATGCAATTTACGATTCTGAATTCTTAGTGATTTCTAGATGTTTCAATTAAAAAATGTTAGCTATATTTATATTTAAATACTATTATAAAACTAACGGAGTTTTGTATAAATAATGGAAATTAATTAAAAGTACTAAGCACACCTGCGAACGACCTTTCTGGGTTTATTTCAGTTAAAAACTGTTTACCAAGGCCACTTTTTTCACATTTAAAAGAACTATCTATGTAGTTAGAAATTTCGCCATTCGCTTTTGATCTCACAATTATTTGTATCTTTATTTATATTCCTTGGATATAATAAAAAGTTTTCCAAATTTGATTGCTTATCTTTCTTATGAAAATATAAAAACAAACAAACTTTCAGTTTTTAGATTCACAGCTCGTTGCATTGGCAGCATTTAAAGCTACCATTTGGCCATCGAAGCTTTCAAAGCAAACGTGCGTTGGGCCAGCATCTTTATTGTAGTAAGCAGTAATGTCGAAGCAAAACCAATGCTAAAGCGACGCGAAAGTTTTATGTATGTACATAAATTAGAACGCCAAAAAGTTGCCAGCTCCATTTGCTCAAAGCGATTTTCAGTTGCACACGGATTGTGTTCTTTTATATGAAAGTTGTTGTAAAACGTGACATTTTAATAAATATAGGTACTAAATTAGTTACAATATTTACCTGATAGTAATGTTTGTACTAGAGAAGCATTTCTTTCGAATTTCACTTTCAAAATTAATTAAATGTGATGTGTAGGTAGAATTTATACAAATGCAAGGTTGTGCTGTAAAGAATTTAACCGGCAACCAACTTTGTTGAACATTAAATATTGTTTACACCAGGCGTTTGTTGCATTCGTCTAAAAGTCGCTTTCAGTCAGACAAGCGGGGTTTCTTCGAAGAAAAATCAATCTCCAAAAAGCTGAGTGTTATTTTATCGCTTAAAAATAAAACTTAGCACTTCTCACTCACTTCATTACATGGTACTACATCGCCTTCGTTGCATAACAAATTTCTTCACAAGAATGATAACTTACAAAATGGCGCTGATTGATCTGAAATGCACAAAGTAACTTTGCTGTGACGTCACACCAGTTTTACGGTGGAAAGAAATAAGAGGAAACACACTAAAATTGTTAAACACGTTGGAAAGTACACACATGATTGCGAGTATACAAACATACACGGTTTTTGTAAATAAAATCTGCTGTGACGTAGAAATTTTGTCAAAATTTCCAATCTGCACTACCTTCTGTATTCTTTTCACCATGATTTCATGATTCAGCAAAACGTACGTGTGCAAGGTTATTGGTTATATTACGAGATTATTTGAAATTTATTGTTAAAACTTTTTCTCTTTAATAGACAATTTTTTGAGTAATATAACGATTGACGATCACTGATAAATTCAGTTCAAAAACGATTTTAATAATAAGGTAGATGAGATAGATAACTTAAGCCAAAGCCAGGATTTGCTGTCATTTATATTGGACCTCTCTACTCCAACGATTTCAGCAAGTAGTGCCATATAGTGACATCCCAAAGTTTTACTCGAGGTATGGAATTAGACAAATAGTTTTAGCAGCTAAATACATAAATTAACCAGTTTTTGTCGGCAGCAGACGTCGAAAAAGTAGCAAATTGAGTTAAACTTACATTTAGTATACCCAAACTTGTAATGCGAATTAAATTTTTCTGCATCGAATTATTCAAGTGCAACATAATAGAATATTGTCATAGGTTTAAGTTATTCTCCGACTGCAAAACATACTTATGGTTGGTTTTTACCACCTCAAATATTTGACGACAAAATATGACTCGAAATACTAACATGTTGCCATTTTATAATTTTGCATTGGCGTCAAATCGAAATATGTCCAAATTTTGACTGTTTTCAATCAACTGACGATATTCGACGTCAAATTTGATATAATGGAAACCAAGAATTATGTTCATGCTATGAGTGTTGAGTACAGTTTAATGAACGGCTGATAAGTCTGCTGAAACTTAAAACAGTACAGCGTATGCCATTTCCTATGTACTTGAGAAATCATTCAACCATTTGTCATGTACTTGAGAAAACATATTCTTATTTCATTCTAATATTTTTTTTTTTTGCAAACAAATTTTATGAATTGTATAGATAAATATACCAGCCATATTCTAATTACCAACGCATACATTGTATTATATATTCCACGCACGTGAGTAATAAAAAATCCCGAAAAAGCTTAAGTTTTTATGTATAGATTTCCATATATACTAGACATATGTACATACGCATATAATACAGATGAATACGAAAACGCTTTACTAAAAATCATATCACAAGAACATTTACTTGTACGTTTTCAAAATGTTTAAAAAACTTTCCTCTGACACACGCCATTTGCGCCTGTGCAAAATTTAAAATACAAAATTTAAAATGTATACTACGTAGTCATACTATTTCAAACACTCTACACGTACTGACTTAGCTAAGCACAAAATTCTATGCGAATCTTTTACTTTGATTTGTTTACGAATGGCCTATACTACAGTTGGGCCGCTGGTCAAACCTATCCGCGAAAGTTAGCTAATTGGTTCAATTTTGTCTTAAAAAATATACATTAAAAAAAATATTTTTATATTAGCTGGAGGTCAGTTTGGGTTTTTTGAAGTAAGGGCCCAAACGGCACTTTTAAGAGAGTGTAATAGGGTTAAAATACTTCACGAAAATATTTCTGGTAAATTTTTATGTATATGTTTTAACTTAACCTCACATTTCACTCAAACATACATTTTAACCATTTGGTCATTTTTTTAAAAACAACTTAGGGCGTTCGCAAATCTATCAAATGTTGTATAACGGTTGGTTACTGGTTCCAGTTGTTGCACTGTATACTCAAGTTTTTCAGATATATTTAAGCCAAGCAAGTTCCTTCATATCTAGCCTTACTAGTCGAATATTTTGAGTTTTAACGTGAAGCTTTACAGCATTTTTGTTTGGTCTTGCTTCAAGTGCGCCAATGCCTTCGTTGTGGAGAACAAGGAATCTACATTTTTTTCCCCCCTACTTCTTATAGGTAAAAGCCTCACTTTTTTTTTAATCAAATGCTCTTAATATAACCTCCTGGCATTTTACTTGATACAAATGAAAGCTGGGTTTATTTCTGCCAACTGTAGCTACAATATTTTTTATTAGAATGCGCTCCCACGCTGGTGCTGCAGTTCCGGTATCTCTTTAAATATCAATAAATGCTTTCAAGTCACCTTTGTCAAAATTCACAATGTTTTTTTGTCATCTTACTGCATTGAAAATAGTCAACTTCAATCTGTTACTGAGATCAAAGATCTAGGTGTGATCTTTGATTCACGTTTTTCATTTGTTAGTCCCATTAATTTTATTATGTATATCTACTTCTTACTTTTCCTTAAATTTTGTGAGGCGAAAAATTACTCTTCACTCCCTTCGTTCGTTATAGGTTGGAATAGACAGCTATCCGGAGGCCTTATTATATACCAATTTAAAGTTGATGGAATTTAATAAGTGCAAAAGGTTTTTCTTAAATTTGCATTTAATCAGTTTAAAGTCTCTAGAGAGTAGGAGGTCGATACTCTCTCTGACTTTTGTACATTCTTTAACTAAGGGAGAAATTGATTGTTCATATCTATTTCAAAGCATTAATTTTCCTATTCCAGTAAAGGCTCTATATAATTCTATAATTTTTATTGGAATGTGCCTTACACGAATTTTGCGCGTAATACTCCTATCCCTCGAATAGTACGTGAATATAATTAGATCTAGAATTCTACTCCGCTTGACTTTGCGGTTTCAAGAATAGACGGTTTCTGAATTGTTAAACATCACTTTTTAGTAGTTCAATTTGTTTTAGTTATATAAGTTTATAGAGTCTTAAAAAGTCTGTAAGAACTGCTATGTTTTTAGAAGATATGGAATAAATAAATAAATAAAGAAAGTGTGTCTCCTTCTGGAAAATTGGTATTTTCATAATGAATATTACATATGTAATGATTCATAATTCTCCTTGCTGGATTTGAATTTTGCATAAACTCATAGTCTAAAGTCACTGCGCTGTTTCTTATCTTTACTGCACTTATATATCTCATATATTCTCTATTTGATACAACTCGCCAAACCAAAATGTCTGAATATTCGTTGTCGGATAGGCGATAAACACAAATTATTTCACACTCATTTCCCCGAGCGGGTGCTAGCCGACATATTTCTTTCATTACCGAAAACGATGCCCGTAATTTCGAAATGTAGTTTCGGGAACCACTTCTTGGGTGTTTATTAGGGATAGTGATATAATGTGACAGCAAAACCGATACACTCATGTCTGACTGTTCCGTTTAGTTATTATTTCAATAATAATGATTTGCAATGCAAAAAAGATATATAACATTATTGTAGGCATTAGCTTTGGAGTGGAAATTTATTTTAACGAAAGTGTTTTAAATTTCTGCAATCTACCGAATGTGCATATGTAATTTTCTGAAATAATGTTCCACTGCACATTTTTCCATATAAAGGTCAAATTTTACATTTTGAATATGGCTCAGCACACAAGTAACCCATTGTTGAGCGAAAATCTACGATGCTGGATTACATACATATACATATGTACATGTACTAAATTTTATAATTTACTTAAAAAAAACGGTGTCGTTTGTTTTTTTGCAGACATGAGGTGCGAGGCATATATTATTAAATACACTTTAATATTAATAGTTTTTCTTTCTATTTGTCTGCCTTAGTTGATTACAGTCGTTAAAGGAGCGCTCAACAAACGACACTTGACATCGATCATAATGATTGCAACATCACAGCACAGTGGCAGCAGTATTCGCAACAGCACAATAGCCCAATACATGCGCACTTGCATGCCTACGTGCATTTTTTGTTAACTGCTAGTGTGGCACAGTGTCAAAATCCAGAAATGCTCGCTTGAAATGTAAATTTCCATACAACGATTTCTTATTTGAAAAACCTTCAACACAAAAATATTTAAGGTTTTAGAAAAAAGCCAGTTATTGTAGAAAACATATGCCAATTTGAATACTACTCTTAATATGTGGTTGTATTTTAACTACCGAGCGCTAATTGGGCTTTGCAGCCTTTAAACGAAACACATCAAACGCTTAGAAATTTTGTTGGCATCCTAAAAACATTGTGTATGTGTTTTATAAATTCTAATGATATTCATAAGATATCTTGAAAAATTTTGAAAAAATTTGTTGAATTTCTAAATAACTAATTAATTAATTTTTTCAACAAAATTTTGTAATTTATTAAATTTAGTTGTATTTTATTATTTTGTTTTAATTTATTTTATTTTGTAAACGTTCATTTATTGTATGCCATTTATTTTTCACCTATTTTATTTTATCTTATATTATTTTATTTTGCTGTGTGTATATTTCGGATTATTTCACTTTTATTTTTTACTTTACTTTGTTTTATATTATACTAATATATTTTTATAGAATCCTTAATAATTTGTTTGAGCTTAAGTCCCGTCTCTTTTTTAAAGGTATTTCGAATATCAACACAACTCCTTATCAAACTTCTTCTTTTTCAATCAACCCTAGCATGCTATCCCCAGTATCTGGGTTCGAGTCCCACTCAAGTCGAAGAGGGAGAAAGCCCCATGAGGAGGTGTAGTGATCTACGAAATAGCAGTTACCGCTTTGGTTGTTGTTGCTTCTTCCAATACTTCCAAATAAAAACTTGCCTTAATCTAAAATCTTGTTGATACTATAATCAGTAAAAACAAAAGTTTCTGATTTGAAATATTTTATTTTGATTTCTTTTATTTTAATTTATTTAATTTTTTCGTTTCATTTTTTACTTACTTTCTTAATAACTTTATATACTTTATGTATTTTTTTCTTCTTTATTTTACTTTAATTTATTTCTCTTCATTATTTTTTTTTTATATTCAGTGACATTTGTAGCCGAAAATGCACCTACAACTGTGCTGGTTCATATCGCTTATCGCAACATTTTCTAACGTTCACAACTCAATCTCAGCAAAATCGGATCACTTTAACATTTCCGCCCACAAGTGCAATGGGCGTGTAAAACTGAACTTTACCATATTTCATATTTTTCTAAGTGCGAAGTATCAACGAAATTGAAGCACGTTAGGTTATAGTTTTTGTACTTAGCATACTATATGGGAATGTTACACTGTATACCGTTTATCGTATACGCTTATGCTTCGCGCTTACTTCTCACTTCTGTTGTCAGCAAGCAATTCTTTGTTGCGACTGCATTAATCACCCAAAAAGTAGCGCAGCGCATTCAGCCGACAATGCTGATGACGCCGAGTGGCTGTGGCAAAAAAAAACACAAAACAAAAAAAACCAACAAAACAACAAACAAACAAAAAAGTGTTGTAGCAGTTCAGGCGTTTGCACGTGGACCATGATGAATTGCGATTTCTGATTTGCGCCTTTGCCATTTTACATGCTATTGGGTTAATTTAGTTTGGCTAAAAAATCGCAAATTCGCACTTTCGGCAGTGAACCGTTGCTCCAAAACATATACATATGTACATACATTTTATGTTGTTATTATTGCAGTGGGATGGCGATGTGACGACAAAGAACCTAAATTTTATTCGATCTGCAAGTTGTTTTTTCTTCGATTATTATACATATTTGTTATTGCAACGAAAAAAAAAGCGAATGATTCTTAAACTTAATTTTTGATTATAGTTATGGTTTTTGCTTAATTTTTAATTTCACGCTTAACTTGAATTTTGCTTGATTTCAATGCGTGTGAGCATATAGTTTTTGATGTTCTTTTGGGTTTTTTAATTTAGTTTCGGTTTAAATTATATTGCTTACATTCATATACAGTCATGTGAAAAAAAATATAGGGACACGACATTTCGACCAATTCTGATTATTCTTCCTTTTTGTTTGTTATCTTGTTTTTATAAAAGTCTAGCTCATTATAAAACTAACTCCATGTAAATCCACTTTTGAAACTTTGTAGAAAAAATAGGGAAACTAAAAAAAATGCAACTAACTTTTTATTCAGATTTAAAAAAAAAATCTAAGTACGCAGTTGTATCCATTGCCCATCGAGTCTTGAATTTTTTTTATATAGATATAATATAGTGTAAGTTTCAAGTAGTTAGATGTTGTTGCAAACGTTTCTTGAATGTTCCTATTTTTTCTACAAAATTTTAAATGTGAATTTGTAAAGAATAAAAAAAAGAAACAAACATAAAGCAAACAAAATAAGTATGCCAAAACCGGCCGCTGTAGCCTAGTGTGTACCTGCATTCGGTACGTCCCGGGTTCGAATCCTGGCCGGGACAAGTAACATCAAAAATTGTAGAAAAAGTTTTTTCTAATAGCGGTCGTCTCTCGGCAGGCAATAGCAAACCGCCTAGTGTTTTTCTGCCATGGAAAAAACTTCTCACAAAAAATCTTTTGCTATTTGGGGTCGGCTTAAAACTGTAGGCCCCTCAATTTGTGTTACAACATCAAGACACACACCACAAATTATAGGAGGTGTTCGGCCAAACAAGAAGCTATGGTTTAAGCACGAAATTATTATTACGAAAACTGATAAAAATGTCGTATTTCTATTTTTTTCACATGACTGTGAATACATATATCTTTATATAGATGAGTATTTATTTTTTATTTTTAAAATTTCATATATTATCTTCTTCGACTTGTGCTTGCGTTTGTGTGACATTGTCTCAGTTTACAGTTTCGACAGAAGTATCAACGTTTTTACGCTTTTTTTTTGGTGTTTCGACCTCTTATGTTGCTTTAGTTTTCCATATTCATAAACGTGCAGTAAATTGAGTTTATCTATCTGTTTAATTTAAGCCCGCGATGAGTTGACTTAGCGTTGACGGTGCGTACCTATTTGCATAAACGCCGATTGTGACAAAGCGATCGGTTTGAGTCTAGTTTTGATCTTCTGTGCGTATTTTATGTGTTTTTGCCTAACTGCTCGTATTAGAGGGCTGTTCAAAACGTGGTGTTGTGTTAAAAATATTGGAAATAGACAACATTAGCTAATATTGTGTGACTGCTTCCAGATTCGTACGATCAGTCTTAACGTGGTTTTAAAGCTGTGCGGATTATGCAACTCTGAAAGTTCTTACTGTAATTCGATATTCGATTTAACTGATTGCGAAATAAATTTCAAAATAATTAAGTGATACGAAATTAAATTATTTTTTATTTTTTTTTAAATTCTAATTATCCATGTACGTACTGCATAGCATAGTTAGCATAACCAAAGCCTCAAAATTACTTATTTTTTTAAATATGTGTTTTTTTAACCATTAAGTTTGTTTGCTGCCGAATAAATTCTCTAAAAAAAAGTTTAAAATAGTATTTAAAAATCCGAAATTTACAAGCTTTTTTGTAAAAGCACTGTAGAGCATTTCATTTGCTTCCTCTGTTAAATTGGCATGCGATTTAAGGCCTTTGGTAATGAAAACGATGATTTTTATGCAAAAACATATTTTCTTAAATAATTGTGAAAGAAAACAAAGGTCAGTGTATGGTCAATGTTATAAAAGAGCTAACTCAGCAGCATAGTGCACGTAATAATAATAACCGTGCAAGCAACTATTTTTCGCCCTCGCTGCTTTCTACTTTTCTTACTCTTGTTTAATTTTGTAAGTGAACAGTAGAAGTGCAAATACTAAAAAATTAAATAAATATTTTTTTTTTAATATTGTGCTGGCCCATGTGCAAGAATTTCGCATGGTTTGGGGGTTGTATTCTACCAAATATCCTTAGAATAATAAATAAATTACATTACATTATACTTATGCGGATTTAAATTTTTCACGTTACTTCTTTTTTAAAAATGCGTTATTTAATTTGTTATTCCTTATGGCTACTCATTTGTGGAATTAAATTTAAGCAGTAAATATTTAAAAATTCATCACATTTAGTGCAATGAAAACATCAAACACACTTAGTAATCGGTCAACAAATTAACTCTTCGCGGTACTGCAAAAACTCTAAAACAATTTGGATATTAATATTAATATACCGATGAATATTAAACGAGGCTAGTCTATTCAATCGATCTGCAGTCATTGTTGAGAAAATAACGCCATAACTCATTGCAAATAATTGGATCAAGCACTTCGAGCGAGTTCTTAACTTCTTTGTCGGCAACGCTGGCACGGAAAAATATATACATACATACATATCTATCATGAAGATCATTTTACAAAATATTTTCTAGTATGGCTCAAATAACCGAGCACATGATGGTTAATCAAAACCTCTAATTTTTCCCACAAATTGGCAACCAAAATTTGATCAACTTATCCGATATTTGTAAAAGGCGGTCATGCAAAGGGACTAATCGGTTAATCAATTAGAATTTGTTGAAGCACCCCAATCACTACCTGGCTAAGGACGAACACCACCCGGCAATGCATTTAAAAAGGCAAGAGATTGTGACCAAATAGGCAACAAGTCTGATATCAGACTTATAAATCGATGTCTTGCCCCTCCTACTAAAAAGATACACCAACAGTTCCCCAGTACTTACACCGCGCCGAGTCTAACCATTCGGTATTTAATCCACTTGAGAATAACCAGCTAAGACCACAGATGGTTCAGGCCCCGTTAAGGCAGCTTCCGATCCTTTCCTGGCCAGCCCGTCTGCGACCTCGTTACGTACGATCATAATCTGACCAGGTACAACTCAGCAGAGAATAACTGCATTTATCGATAGCAGGAGTTGTAGAGTGTCATAACACTCCTTAACCAGTTTCGTCGTAAACATCCGTTTGTAAAGAGCTCTGATGACCGCTTGGCTGTTTAAAAATTTTAATGCACCTTTTTTGAGGCTTAGACTGGTGCGGGCCGAGACAGCCAATACCTCAGATGGTTAGCCATTTGCCCATCATGATCAAAAAGCTTGGTATCGGGCACACGTGTCCCCTCATCCATATTTCACTCATCAGTGCATCAATTTATAGATCTGGAGTCAAGAAGCGCAACCAGTTTGCCCAAATGACTCGGTTAGGAATTTTGGCAAACTCTTTTCGGCATTTTCTTTGAATATTAATAATTAATTTCAATTCAAATTTTCAATTTTCCGATAAACCCCCAATTTCAATAGTTTTCTTTATAAATTCTCCGGATAAAAATGTGCATGCCATATAAGTTGGCTGAGGACAATGTCACAAATGATTTTGACAAAAACAAAAAAATTAAGGCGTCGTGGCACGCGTTTGGCATAGCTATTAAATGAATAAATTAAATAATTATTACCTTGATGTTTGGCCGAACTTCTCCTATAATTTGCGATATGTTGTTGTTGTAACACAAATTGAGGGCCTAAAGTTTTATGCCGTCTCTGAAAGGCAAATGATTTTATGAGAAGTTTTTTCATAGCACAAATACGCTCGTTTACCATTGCCTGCCGAGTGGCGACCGCAATTAGAAAAAGCTTTTTCCATACATTTTTCAAGTTATTTGCTCCAGCTAGGGCTCGAACACGGGTCACACCGAATAAAGCCAGCAGACGCTACATTTTCGGCTACGGCGGCCACAAAAAAAATATTGAGGTTGCTAATCACAACACACTCAAAGTGTCTTCTGTTTCAGACACTTGTTGCTGTTTCATACCTAAATACATCAACATTGTACCTTAACATATTGAAGAGCCTCCTGAAATTTCATGAAATATTACCAGTATTTGTCGAAGTTTCTAAGCCGCCTTTGAGAACTTCGTGACTATAAAAGAAGAAAAAAGCTATTGATTGATATATGTAAAACAGATTATTATACATACAAAATAAAACGGAGCTTCACATTAATTAACAATTAATTAACATATTTATACACCCAATTTTCATTTGATACAACAACTTAAAAAAAAAATTAAATTAAATTAAATTAAATTAAAAAATAAATTATAATTGAAACTTCAGCTATACAAGAGTAGTAAAATATCCCTAGGGGAAATACACAAGCGCATTGGATTTAAATATAAACAGTTACTTGTATTGTTTTTATGTATCTGCCATCAGCTAGCAGCCAGCGCCATTTATTCGTCTATTGAGATTATTTTATATGTATTTAAATAGAAATTATTAACTAAGTATTTACACGATTTAGTCATTGCTTTAATCAATTGATTATCATCCAGCGATGACTATTAACAGATATCTATGTATGTATGTATGAATATAGTATACGCCTCTTGTTTATAAGTCGTATAGCAGGTAGTAGTTAACCCCCTTAAATATTTACCTACAGACCTCACTAAAAGTGTTGTAAAAAAAAAAAATTTTTAAATAACAGTAAATTAAACTAAATGGCATTTTCAACAGAACCTGTTTATTTACCTACGTAATCAACTGTAGTATTTGCTAAACAAATGTTTTAAGTGTTCTAACTGTTAAAAAAATAAATACGAATATTTCACAATCAAATATTTATTTAAGTATTTACACAATGCAGTTCACACCAAATAACACAAATTAAAGCTAATTAATAGCTAAATAACAACTTCTCTATTGTTACTTTCAGAAATATTTCCGTTTTGCACAAATTGCCGGAAGTGCGCTCAGGAAAATTTGCCTAAATCCAAATAACAGTTAACAACAAATTGAATTCACAAAATGTCTGCTGTTAGAATGAACGAGACCGATACAATTGTCGATCGTATGGTCAACTTTTTGGTAGAACATGAGGATATGCGCACGAAAAGTTGGTTCCTGTCGAATGCGCCTGGACCGCTATTTATGATTTTGGCTGGCTATTTGTACTTTTGTTTGTATGCGGGGCCACGTTATATGCGCGATCGGAAGCCATTCGAGTTGAAGAACACACTGTTGGTGTACAATGCAGTGCAGGTGATACTCAGTTGGGTGCTCTTCTATGAGGTGTGTATGTGGGATGGGATGGTAGAAATTTAATTGAGATGCTCAAAGAATTTTTAATTGATTTTATACATTGCACTTCCTTTTGCAGGGCTACAAGGGCGGTTGGGGTGGTCACTACAATTTTCGCTGCCAACCCGTAACCTATGCCACAGATCCAATTTCGATGCGGGTAAGTAAAATTTGAGCAGTGCTCATTGTACTTAACTAATTATCATATAAAAAAATTTTGGATATGTAAGCTGGACAGTAAAAAGGCGCCTTACGCCCAAAATGAAGTTTTCGCTAAAAACGTTAACATATCGATACTTAAAACGTGTTACTCGAGGTTTTTGAGGTCACAGACTGAAAATCTAACATCCCTGGCGAGAGATGACGAAAAATCGTTATAATATACATGAATCTGCCATTAGATTTGTAAAATTCAAAACGGAGGATCCTATATGGCAGACAAAACTTAAAACTTTACAGGATTTGCTTGAATTCCTCTATTCGGTGGTTTTGTATAATTCAAAATGGTGGACAAAATTTATAATTTGATCATATTTACTTTACAATTGTTGCTTGGGGGTTTTGTGAAAAAATGTTTGATGTGAAAAACGAATGAAGCTAAAGTGGTTATATTCATTGAAAATATCATAGTTTTTTCGATAAGCATCAAAGTAAAAGTGAAAATCGAGTTTTTCGGACCTAAGGTCCTTTTTAACTCTCCAAGTCACATATAGTAAGCCGAAACTCACTGCGAATTGTTACAAAACAACTAAATTGTAACTCTACAGAAAAGAATTGCTTCGCTTTGCGTGACAGGTTTGCTTTGACAGCTAAGTTGAATACAAAAGCTACGCTGTGAAGTTTGTCAACTCTCATCTGATTTTCATATTTCTTTTGTTACTCACATTGACTTAAAAGCAGATGATATATGTACTTAAATTTTCTACAAAAAAACAAAGAATAGTTTTAAACTTAAACAAAACAAATACTTTTTATAGTTTTTTAACCTTTCAGTAACTAATAACTTTTTAAGGAACCATCAGGACCTAGAGTTTTTAGCTAAACGTCTGGAGGTAGCCATATGTCAAATATCCACATATAAAGGGTGTTTTTTTTTAGACTGATAGCACTTTAAATTGAAATAAAACACATAAAAAATGAAGTATGATGCCATATCTGATCTGGCATATGTCCGCCACGACTAGCTTTGGTGAATCGGATGCGATCAGTCCAATTTTGAACCACTTTTTGGAGCAACTCTGGGCGTATTTCGTTAGTAACACGAGTTATGTTGGCTTCCAAAGCTTCAATTGTTGCTGGTTTATCAGCGTAAAACAGAGTCTTCACAAAACCCCAAAGAAAATAATCCAATGGGGTTAAGT
Source organism: Anomoia purmunda (assembly GCA_951828415.1). Taxonomy (NCBI): domain Eukaryota; kingdom Metazoa; phylum Arthropoda; class Insecta; order Diptera; family Tephritidae; genus Anomoia; species Anomoia purmunda. Next base: position 124,872,684 of record OX639993.1, read on the forward strand.
CGCAAATTGCTCTTTCAACAAATCGATAGTTCGAGGGGCAGTATGAGGTGTGGCACCGTCTTGTTGGTACCGAAATTCTTGCAGGTCGATGTTATGCAAATTTGGAAACAAATAATCGGTAATCTTTGATCTGTAATGATCACCATTGACGGTAACATTCGCTCTGGCCTCATTTTCAAAGAAATAAGGATCGATGGTCCCTCCGGCATGTAAACCCCACCATACGGTGCATTTTTCACGATGCAATGGTGTCTCGAGAGTTTCATGAGGATTATTCTCACTCCATATACGGCAATTTAGTTTGTTCACATATGCGCTTAGTCAAAAATGGGCTTAATCATTAAACATAATTTTTCCATAAAACAATGGATCAATTTCCAACTGATTCAGGCACCATTCAGCAAACAAAGGACGCATGTTATGGTCTTACGGCTTCAGTTCTTGAACCAGTTGGATCTTTTATGGGTGTAGACCAAGGTCTTTGCGCAAAATTTTCCATGTTGTGGATGGACAATTCCAATTTGTTGAGCATGGCGGCGAATAGACAAATTCGGATCTTTTCCAACACTATCACTTACAGCACCAATATTTTCTTCTGTACGTACAGTTCTATGTCTTGTTGTTGGTTTTCCATCGAGCAGAGTAAATGTTGTTCGAAATTTATCAACAGTTCGACGAATAAGCTGCTCTGATGCTCGATTATGTGGACCATAAAATTCACAAAGTGATCTATAAGTTTGGCGAACAACACACTGATTTTTAAAGTAAATTTCCACAATTTGTAAACTTTGTTGCGGCGTCATTCTTTCCATGATAATTTGTCAATGCTTACTGAACAGAAATGTCAAAACGAAATGTCGTTTACCAGCTGTCAAGTGACAGCTATCAGTCTAAAAAAACACCCGTTACCTGTTCACATATATTAAGCAATGAATACTTGAAGAATAATTAAACGCTTTCTGTTTTTTTTTTATTTATTTCTAATTACAAAAACATTAACCTCATATTGCAAAAATGTGCCACCCTCATGATTGAATTAGTGACATTCTAGTTTTGACACTCCCTAATCAAAGGTTGTTTTCATGTTACCTAAGCAAAAACTCCCATGAACATCATCGAAGAAGTTTTCATTTGAAAATTGTTCTAGTAATTTTTAATGGTTAAATATCAGATCAAAGAAAATTGAGAGCACAATGTAACATTTCATTTTGAGGAGAAGTTGCTAGTTTCTACTAGAGAAAGTTGCTAGTTTCAGCTGATTGCAATGTAGGCAAACAAAGTTGTATTTGTTTAAATCTCAATCACTGCGTTCGATTTCTGTCATACTTTGTCAAATTTGGTTTGCAGAAAAGCTGATTTAGACAACTGCGATTGTGAAATTGTCTGTGTCCTGTCATCCTGTTCAGTTCAAGTATACTGGGCTGAACTTATCGAATTGGCAGTTTGAACAAAGGCATATGTTGGGAATGTCCACCTATTCACGCAGGAACTAGTTTGTCTCCAAAGTGAATTCGATAAGGTCTAATGAAAAAATTTTCCAATACATGCACATTAAGGTGGCCCTCAAATGAACGAAAGAAATTTGAACATCAAATTTCCTAAAACATTAACATCTGATTCTGAACACTTTGGCCGCTACTCGACACGCCTTAGTCGTATCTAATGAGTACCAAAATGTATATGGAATATCTCCGATTATGTAGCATCTTTGACTGTGGTATTACCGATTGAGGTAGTGAGGTTGAAAAAAATGGTTCAATTGCTTTTTAAGGGCTACGCATATGTGCTTCCTACCATCTGGAAATGTAACATTTGCAGTGACTCACAGAGTAAATAACCAATGTTATTTTTTACAATATTGCAATTTGCAATATATTTTCCACGTTAAGTTTCGTTCATTAATTTTTTTAGAAAAATATTATACATTCAATAACATAAATCATAAAAATCAATATACGGAAAATATGGTCGATATTGCACAATATATGTATTACAGTGTTAGAATCATAAAGTATCTAAGCTTTCTTTAAGCAAACAATAGTTCATGAATGTCATCTATCTACTTGCGATTTTCGTTCTTTCCGTAGATGGCGCGCGCTGTTTGGTTATACTACATTGCGAAACTTACCGAGCTGCTAGATACAGTATTCTTTGTCTTACGAAAGAAGCAACGTCAGATATCCTTCCTGCATTTGTAAGTATATTTTGATTATAAACCTAGTACGCATTTGTTATCAGCAAACATTTATGGCGGATTTCTCAGACACAACTCAAATATTTATTTTTGAAATGTCGCTCAAAGTTTTTCAAAATTTTCTCCGTATTTGGCCAAGAAATAGAGAAATAAAAGCCATCAGGATGTCATGGGGAAAGAAGAAAGGCGAATAAAATGAAAGAATAAGAAATCAGCCGTTTCTAATATACTAAAGAGTGATTTTTTTAGACTGATAGAACTTTAAATTAAAATAAAACACATAAAAAATTATGTATGATGCCAAATTTTTTTTTATTTGAGAGATATTTTCATGATATTTAATATTTAAAAACGATTATGGTCTTGCGGCTTCAGTTCTTGAACCAGTTGGATCTTGTATGGGCGTAGACCAAGATCTTTGCGCAAAATTTTCCATGTTGTGGATGGACAAAATCCAATTTGTTGAGCACGGCGGCGAATAGACAAATTCGGATCTTCTTCAACACTATCACTTACAGCACCAATATTTTCTTCTGTACGTACAGTTCTTTGTCTTGTTGTTGGTTTTTCATCGAGCAGAGTAAATATTCTTCGAAATTTATCAACAGTTCGACGAATAAGCTGCTCTGATGCTCGATTATGTGGACCATAAAAATGACGAAGTGTTCTATAAGTTTGGCGAACAACACACTGATTTTTAAAGTAAATTTCCACAATTTGTAAACTTTGTTGCAGCGTCATTCTTTCCATGATGATTTGTCAATGCTTACTGAACAGAAATATCAAACCGAAATGTCATTTACCAGCTGTTAATTGACAGCTATCCCTATCTAAACTTCTATCAGTCTAAAAAAACACCCGTTACCTTGTATGGATTCGCCTTTGATCTGGGTATAAGTTTAGCGGTAAGAGCAAGGCGAGTTTATATAAAGTGATTTGATTTTCCGTTCCCGTTAAAATTTTGCACACGAAGGCTAATAGCCTGTATTCTTCTATTCACTTTTATCGTAACATCCTAAAATTTAAAAATTTTTATGTGCTACCTTGTTACCTTGTATGAATTCAAAAAAACCGCCAAAATTTCTAAAAATGATTCAAATATATTTATCTTGAAGAAGAAGAAGACATGTACATATGTATGATGTATGTTGAATCTATTTCGCATTCAAAAATCATAGGCGCTCTAAGAAAGTTTGCTGAGTTCATATGTATCTGCTTAAATAAAAATATAAATATTTTTCAAATACTTTCTTTCAGATACCACCATACGTTGATGCCTTTTTGCGCTTTCTTGGGAGTTAAATATTTCGCCGGTTAGTTCTTTTTAGCTTACACTTTTAAATGCATTTCTCAAGTACTTTTGTTAATTTGTATTAACTATCTTGAAATTTCTCTTTTTGTTTAATTCTCAGGTGGTCACGGCACGCTGCTCGGTTTCATTAACTCCTTCATTCACATCATTATGTACGCCTATTACCTGCTCTCTGCCATGGGTCCCAAAGTGCAAAAGTATCTGTGGTGGAAGAAGTACATTACCATTCTGCAAATCGTAAGTTGTTTTTGGCCTGTTTTTTTTTTTAATGACTGCACAAGTATACAAATGTATTAATTCTTTATAGATTCAATTCCTCATCATTTTCGTGCACACGCTCCAAATTCAATTCCAACCAAATTGCAATTTCCCAAAAATTATTGCCGGTCTGCTAACCTTCAACGCCGGTCTGTTCACCTACATGTTTAGCTCATTCTACATAAAGAGCTACAACAAGGAAGCTGCGGCTGCAGTGAAACCGAAATCGAATGGCGCCGTTAAAACTGATTGAAGTGCTACTCTCATATCCTTTACTAATCCTATACTAAATTCATTATTTGCTGTTTTGGCTGTGCTGTTTCTTTACACTGAACACTCACTCCAATGGAGCATAGCCATTCTATATTTAATGGTCTTCATAATGATTAGAGTTCTTCCGTCGCGACTTACGTAATTATTATGCTCCTGGAGAAGCCATTATCCGCTTTTCGGCAAGTGACGAAGGGATCCCATGTGCTTTTACTATTTAATATTTTGCGGAAAATATATAATTTAAGACAAATTCTGGTAGGGTGGTTAGTGGGAATACTAGCCAGTAGATATGTAGATATTTGTACGTTTGTACATATTTAGGTAATAATGAATTAATATTGAATTTAGTTATAAGTATGAAATCTAATTTTAGTAAAGTCTTGTAATTATTTAGATAATTTGAAATATAATTATTATATTTGTACAAGTACAGAAATAATATGTAAGTTCCAAAACGATCAATGCGCTTTTTTCGCCAAGAAGCCGATTCGCCCTAATCCGTGTCCAAGTGTCGATATTAAGAATCAAATAATTTGAAAAGTGCAATTGAACCAAATATTATGCTTTAGTTTGAATATAAAAAATGTAATGATTACACCTAATTACATAATACATAATGTATTGTAATTAATACTTGTGTATAATACATAAACACACACACACACACACACACCTGCCTTTACATATAAACATATATAATTATGTACATACAAATACAAATAAATAAATAAAATTATTTTTGGAATATGTACTTATGTCTGTATGTATTTAGTATTTTTTATTATTAGAATAATGGTAGGTATAAGTCAAATATGAAAAGTAGAATATAAGTGCGTGTGAAATACAAGTTCTGAAATTGAATCAAATTGAACTGTGAATATAGGTTTTAGAAATTTCCCACCCATAGGAATTTTTGTTTGCACAATGGACAACTCTGCATACACATCCTATAAATTTGAGCTCATTCGGCTCAGTACTTTTCGAATCTATAAACCGCATACCAACAAATACACATATATATATTTATAAGATATAGGAAACCCTGGCAGATGTTGTCCTGTTGCCTATATTTATTTATTAATTGCCCTTTGCATATGTAACGAGAAATAGCAAATCGGCTTATCTCACATATAACTAGGAGTGTCGGGAAAAAATTTTTTGCCACCTCTGTCATTTGATATGATTGCAATTTTGTCGTAGGCCAATTTAATGCATTTATTAAAAGGGATATATGTTAATACGTAAAAAGATTCTCGCTACAATTCTCCCATGTTGGCTGCTTTAAAAAAATCGTGTAACATCTTTTTTAATTTTGGGAGTGATTTTTTTGAACCTATTATTAAATTCAACTATAGCCAAAACTGATACAATTTTTGAGTTTAAAACCTTTTACTTTCTTTATAAGTTTGAATTCATAAGTGCCGCATTTGTTAAGCTTTAGGAAATTTTTCTGATGCATACGCACTAAGTGCTACGTTGTAGCGCGGTTATAGCGCCAATTAAGTAAGTAAGTAATCTGATGCATGGACGGGCGGACAGACTGGCATGGCTTAATAGATTTATCTCTTTCATTCTACCCATTTTGGATATGTACATACATATATCTCTATATTCATAACGGTTGCTTTAGATTTACTGCAAAATAATGCAATAATGGTGTTGAATGCTTTAACAGAATGTACCGTCCAATTTTGGTTCGCTCGATTTCGTTCTGGAAATTTCAAAAGTTCAGCTATCAGAAGATACTAAATAACCACCACATGGCAATTTAAAACCATCTAAAAATAGCAGACTACTCAAAGAAGCTCGGTGTTTTGGGGCCACAAGAATTAACGCAAACAAATTTGATTGGCCGTATTGCCATCAGTGCAAGGTTGCTGCAACGGCACGAAATCGAACCATTTTTGAAGCGAATATATACGGGCGATGAAACGTAGTTGCAATACAAGAATCAGAAAAGCCAGCGATCATGATCAAAGACCGATGACCATTCACAAACGACTTCAAATCTTCCCCGGGATTGGCAGCTAACAAGGTTGGGCTGAGCATTTGGTGAGATTGGAAAGAAATTGTCTACTACTATAAACCGCTAGAATGTGGCGAAATGGTCAATTGAATCCTTTGAATGAAGCAATCGAGAAAGAGCAGACAGAGTTGGATAATAGAAATAGAATTTTGTTCGGTCATGACAATGCCAGGCCACTTCTTTGATTACTCGAAACAAATTGCACCGTCTGGCAACTATTTGTTTCTCCCTCTGCAAAAATTTCCTTATGGTAAAATAATTGGCCAACAGGATAGGCTCTGAACATAACTTGGCGAAGTTGTTCTCTGATAAGCCATAGAAGTTTTCCATCGACAGATAATAATGGTCAATATGTAAGTACTTGATTAAAATGGATGTTTAATATGCAAAGTTTTTTTTTACTCAAAAACCGGCTTTTCGTGTGAATAATAAATGGTTTGAAAAATAAACCTTTTCCTGAAGAACTACTATTACTTTTTAGTATTAGGATAGACGCGCTGCACTTACTAAAGGCGATTAATAAGATTCTTTACATTTATTTGTGCGATAAAAGCCGAATTTTATATAAAATAAATAGACAAACAAAATGTTTTTATTTGGTTTTTATTTTTTAAAAACGAAACTTTTAGGTGAAAATATGTAAAAATGATTCTAAAAATGTCTGCTTTTATTCAGCTTTTGTTAGCTCGCATTAGTTTTGTTCTTTGTCTACAAATAGTCAAAAACTGTAAGTAGTGAGAAAAGTAAAGGAACCGACCAACTTATTGTAATCAGCTAAATGTTATCTTTTGATTGAGATATAAAACTTAGCATATATCCAAAAATGCATTAATGCATAGCATGAGTCAGTCTTATCTTACCAAGAATGATGGAATACGAGATTGCGCCTTCTGCGGACCGCTAGTCCATTCATTATCGATTTGACAACATCCAGCCATTCGCTGACGTAGTAAAAGCATTTGGTGCGGAAGACGTCATATTATTTTCTATCATTCTTGGATTATTAAGTTTTATATGCGCAACCTCAGAAGTTTGCTGGTATCTAACTTAGTTGCGCGCACTCGGCATTTATATCTACTATACTATAATATAGGATCGAGAGAGACTGATGCTTTGCATTAATGCATTTACGAATAGAGACATACTTATCGAATATTAAACAATTTGAAAAAATAGTAATGTAATGTGTATTTTTGTATATCTTCATCTTTTGAAATGACTTTTTGGCCAAAAGTCCTGATTTTGGTCATGTGTCTCGTATGATGACAAAAGCACTTCCGTTACTTCGTACTTGCTTCGTTTGACAGAATGACGTAGCAAGATGTTCTGAGTGTTTGTTTACGAATACAGACTGAGATACACAGATTGTCCTTCGTGTTGTTTATGACGCTAATTTTGAAATATTTGTGTAAAATTATCTTAAAAATAAAGAAAATAAAGTGCCGCGTTTTGAATTGTGCAAGCAACGGCAAAAACAAAGATAGAAAGTGCAGTTTTTTCAAACTTCCAGCTGATGATTCTGTGGCTATGTGTGCGTGCAATTCTTTGTAACTGCTTTGTTATTGTCAAATTATCACCCTCCTTTTTCATTATTTCTGGCAGAGGATTTCTGTGACGTGTACGTTGCCGGCGTTGCCGAAATCTTGTCTTCTATCATTCTTGTTATTTTTTAAACCTACATTTTGAGCTACATATGTTTGTATGTATAAGTAGTATATCTCTTCAAAAGTATATGTAAGTATGTTTTCACTTTCGTATTCTTATATGTATGTACATATACATATACATGTGTATGTGTTTTCGTCAGTTCAATGAATTTAGTTTTCTGTCAGATGGAATGCATGATTCGCCTTCATCCGAAAACATAAACTTTTAACTAATTATTTCTCATTAATATTAAAGGTGTCAATTTAGCTTTACAAGTAATTTCAGTAGCGAAGTTTGTTGCATATCACACATGCAGAGTTATTTATATTCTGTCAATATTGATAGCATTCGCTAAATACAATATTTTAATATTCATATAAATATTTCAATATTCATGCGAGTCAATTTGATTTGCTTCCAAAATTGAAGCGTAATTTATATACAAATGGACATACATACATTCTCCTTTGTGGATTTGTATGCACAACATTAATTTTTTTTTGTATACCAAATCGACTTCAGAAATGCGCTGCTAAGTTTTTCATTCGTGCGCAAAGTGACGCTAATTAGAAACAGTAAGCCAAAGAAGACTTAAGTCATTTATCTGCTCAGAGGAGGCCTTCTTTTTCGTTGGTGCCAAAACTGATGCCGTATCGAATATTTTCATGGCTGGAATGACGGATTTCATTTGCATAGTATGAATTACAAATTGATGTTATTTACTACTCTCTATATAGCTAAAACCCTTATCTCGATCACTTCATGGTCGTCGTGCCGATTAAGTATTGCACAATCATCTGCTAGGATAACTATCTTTATATTACATAAATGTATGTTAATCAGTTAGTGATGTTAGTAAGTTTTTTTTTAATATTTTCCGGCAACTGTCCGGTTATTTTATTCTAGTGCAACTCCTATTATGTTCCCTCTTCTTTCGTGGCATGTGAAACCTCCTGTATTAACGAATTCGGGTCATATTGGAGTCAGTGCTGCAGTCGATCTATCTGCTTTCTCGATGAGGAACCTTTAAGCATTTTGTGTGTTAATTTGGCGGTGTGTGTATGTCGGATCATTGTCTGGTGATGATAGCAAACTTTTCGGATGTAGAAGTTCAATGGTCAAAATATTTCCATACTATGCTGCCATCATTTCGTTGTACATTCTGAGGGCATTTCCACCAACCTTGATCAAAATGTCATTCTATATTTATCATGCAAAAACGTTCACGGGTTGGTCCCACATGGCTTTTCACTCACGCCCATCATAGTCTCTTCGGATCAAAATCCTTGAAAGCCTAGTGTGAGGAAGTTTTCTACAAAATAGAGTGGTGTTGCCTTTTAACGAGGCATGTCGCAAAGATCGATGACTGATTTCATCAGATGGTGATATATTTCGATGGGTCTTCAAATATCACAAGAAATTATTCACTTTTGGTAAATACTGAATTTATTGCTTTCATAATATCCAGCATTACCTTAACTTACTTGCTATCAAATTCAATTCTTGCGATTCCTTGTTTTTTTTAGTTACTTAGACTAGTTGGCGAAACGCCCAGAAAATCCAGACTTAGACAATTTCTTTCGCAAGTTTTTGAAATAGCACATTTTTGGTTATTTGAAAATTAGCATTCACAGCGCTTTGAGCCCTTAATTTATCTACTAATTTGAGCTCAAAAGCATTGCTACCCATGTTAGCAAGCAACTGACTTTGGCATTCTTTTAATATTAGTAAATGGCAATTTTTTAATATAACTGTGAATTCCCTTATTATATATATGAAAGGCAAGCTTGGTTATTAACTGAATTCGCGCATTTTAAATAGCGAAATAGTCGCGAAACTTTGTTAGAATCAAACTGTCTGATGGGAAATTAAAACTTTCTTCTATTGTGATGATTTTCTTGTCTTTCAAATGTATTTTAAAACCATTGCTTAGTCGGATCGGACTCGATAAAGCATGTCCACTGCCATGGCTGCTTTTCAAATCATTTTGATGCACATACGCACTTTTGAAATTTTGCACCAAAATCTGATTTGATTTTCTTCAATAATTGTTGGGTATTTTGCATTTATTATATTTTTAACCTGCCATGCGTAGTGGTTTGGTTTATTAATTGTTAATTTGTCACTCTTATTATTTAAGAATATAAATCTGTTATTGTAGTTTGTTTTCTTATCAACAAATTGTAAAAAAAATTATTTGTCATAAACAAATTTTTAAAAATTGTATTCGATGCATTTAATTTTTTTCTATTCTTTCATCATGTTGATTTCATTGCATTTAAAGTCGAAAAGAAATTAACAATTATGGGAAAGCAAAATGCAATAATCATATTTTTAAATAGAAACAGTGGTAAACCAACTGAACTACTACACCCTGAACAAGGTTAATATATTGAATGTATGTATGAATGTATTAAATTTTGCTACGCTATTAAAATTTTAAACAGAGTTATTCATTACTCTAGCTGACGCACACTGGTCAGAAGTCAATAATCTAAAAAAAAAATTAATATAATTTTAACGCCCGTGAGACGGCCATTTTCGAGATTTACCTAATTAAATTCTCCGACCCAATGTGAGCAAGTTTGATTTAGTAAAATATAGAATATTGGACTTTATAATTTTCGAAATTATGCTTCCAGAGTTCAAATGCGAAGTACCTGCGTACCAAATTTAACAGAGTCTGATAGTAGTAGTTTATTGCTCTAAGGTGGGCGGTTTCACCCCCATTTACCAAACTTTTTGATTCCACATCCCATCCCTCATAACAAGTATCAATTTTTTTTATAAAATGGCATATCTGTAATAATAATAATAATATAATAATTTGGCACTTAGATCATATATGTAATTCGATCTTTGACCGAACTTCTCCTATAATTTGTGGTGTGCGTCTTGATGTTGTACCACAAATGGAGAGACATACAGTTTTACTCCAACTCCGAACGGCGAATGATTTTACTGAGAAAAAATTTTTTTTTTTTGCAAGGCGGAAATACACCTGCCGAGTGGCAACCGTTATTAGAAAACGCTATTTTATAATTTTTAATGTTACTTGCCAGGGCCAGGACTCGAACCCTGGACATTCGGAGTAAAATCACGCTACACACTAGGCTGCGGTAACAACCCATGTGTGCCAGTGCCAAATTAGTTAATATTTTTTAATTCTTATAAACAATTTCAATTTCAATTTTTTTTATTTTAATAATTTAATAAATGAAGACATATGTATATTCTTTCTGTCCAAATGTAGTGAGTATTACATTTTACACTTTTTTTACTTGAAGATCATGAGATAGTTGTTTCTCTCTAATAGCATCATATTTGACACTAAAGTGCATTACGCAATATTCTTATATATTCTAATATATAAAAAATGTAAAAAATGAAATTTCGAAAAAATGTTAGTGTGGTTATGCTTGAAATAATTTGTATTTATTAATTGGCATAGCATTTGTTTGTATTTAAAAGTAGTAGGATAACCCATGCGGAAAGTGATTTTTATAGGTAATACGTAAATCAAATTGTTTACGACGTGTGGCGATGGTTTAATTTAAAAAATCGGGCGTAAAAACATTTGTATCCATTTGTTTACGATTGTTCGTTTTCAACTCTTTCGATAAATTTACGGTTTTGAGTAAGCACTGTAAAATTGAACTATAACTATAAATCAAAAAATAATCAAAAATAGGTATAATAAAAGACTTTTTATATGGTTTTCTACGGAGCAAGCATCCAATTTTATATCTAGTGAAATTATTAAAATTGTTGAAGTAATAAAAAGAACAGTCTGTGTTTAGAGTAGTGGTCACACATTTTGGTGTTGCAATCCAAGAATAATTATATGTTTAGATATAACACGAACACAAAAATCTAAATTATACTATTACTAGGAAATACCCATCATACATTGTTACTCCTCAAAAAGTATAACTTATTAAATATTGTGTTTTAGTGTACTGAAACTATTTATTTAAAAAAATTTGGGCAAAAAAAATGTATATATTTATATTTTCATTAGGGTGTATCAACAGAAAAATTTGCGGCGTTTCCAGCGGAACTGTGAGACGTATTATATTTTAAGGCGCCCGTCAAAATATTTCTAAAAATATTAAGTTTAAAGTGAGCTGGATCGATTTGAAAATGTCTCCAAAAATGGATTTTTTTAATATTTTTTTTAAGATTTGCAGGAATTTTCTTTGCTCATCCCAAAAAAAGAACGACCTGGATTTAGGTGGGTCATAGGACACCAAAAACCGCCGGGCAATCCTAAAAGATCCTATACGGTTCCACCTCTATTTAGATTTCGACTACTAAATTTCAGCAATTCTGCTTTTAATCTCCTAGGCGAGGCACACATGTCTAATACATCAATTTATCCGCTGTCTCATTTCCGCAAATTTCCCTATACCAGGGTTGGTCAGAAATCGAGACCAGCTCTCTCCTTCACTCATCCACTAGAAGTATCGGCGTCAAAAAACACTTGATTCGAATGCTTAATATATCTTCGATTAAAATAAAAAAATTTCACGGTTGACATAGTACATAGCTTAGAAAAACGTTTGCCTTGTCATAAATATCAACCTCTATTCAAACAAGTAAAACGCAGTCTAAGCTCGGGTGAAACCGAACTATAAATAAATAACAAGGTCAAAGTTTGCACCCAAAACTGAATAGCGTGATGGAAGACACACAGTCCTGACCATTTTATCTGAACAAAATTATAGTCCAATATTTTTTTGAACAAAATTATAGTTCATCACGTCTCAGTTTCTTTTACTTACATTCAATATTTAATTGGATAATTTGTTTCAAGTTAAAAGTACACTTCATAGTGCACGCCTACCTCCACCGTTAAAAATTTTGAGCAAATTTATATATGTTTTAAAAAACTAATTGAGATAATAAAAAAGTGTAATCTTTGAAGATATGCTTAAAAATATTAAAAACTGCCTTTAACAGAATCAATGGTATTCAATTTAACTTAAAGTTTTGAAAAGCAATATAAATACACAACCTTCCGCATTTCAACGAAAATAAGATTATTGGAATCCGTTGAATATTTTCCATATTACGTCCGGTGTTTTGATCTAACATCCCGATTTGCAGTTTTTTTATCATAACTTCAGATTTCGGGGGCGCGGATACAGGGGGGTGGGGGTTTTGGGGGTCCGGAAACGTAAGTCCGCGGAGTGGTACATTTACCTGACTCCAATTCGTAGCAATCCATGTCCAGAAGAAAAATAGTTCAAAAAATAGTTATTTTGACTTGTGAGTCTTTTTTTTATTTGTATTCAAATTTAAACTACATATATGGGTAAAAGTGACGTGAAAAGTACGTAAAAATTAAATCATTCGCGTTCTTGAAAGTCGATATTCTCTCAATAAACCGCTGCGTAATGTGTATAAGTGCAGTTTGTTCCTGTTTTTTCCAACATTGTTAAGTTGGTTTGGGCTCGAATAGTGGGATAGCTTCCTAGGCTCAGTAGCTGTTGAACACAAATGCCTCTTCTAAAAATCACGTCATTTTTCAAGCCGAAAAATGCACTTGGCTCTGTATGTGAAAATCCGAAACACAATACTTCTGAATATCAGCAAAGAGACCGAAACTTGAAATATCAGATGATTTGAGAACGACGGTGAATAAAATACCAAACATTTTGATTGTATTTACTTAATTATATTTATTTAAAGTTTAATAATTTAATGATGATATGTGTGATAATTTAATTTATTTCCCTTCGTGAGAAAAGTGTTCGCACTTACGGAGCAAAAAAAATCTTGCTTGTCGACACATAACAGAAAGAAGACTGTGAATTGTGCTTATGCCTCGGTTATGCAATCGACGTATATGAAGAAATCAAGGAGATGCGTGCTCGAGCCGACGAGGAATTTCACGAAATCTTCAACTTGCCGTCCAACACTGCAGAAACGATTGGTGCTGAACTGACTGTCCCTCGACGAGTAAGACGACAATAGAATCGAGACAACTCGAGTGGAAATGCTGAAGAGTATTACCGTCGATGAATTTTTATTCCATATTTGGAAAAGCATTCTGAAGAGGTTGAGTCAAGGTTCCTCGAACATCGTAAACTTCTGTCCAGAATACAGAACATCATTCCAGCAAAATGTATAGAACAAAGCAGGGAATCATTGTTCAAAACCGTGCAAATATTCCTGGCAGAGTGGTTAAACGACGTGAATGTAACCACTGCAGACTTTGAAACTGAAATGAAGTTGTGGCAAAGGTAATTGAAGTGTTAAAATCCAATTTGCGTACTATCGAGTCCTACTGTTTCAACTATTAAATTTCATCGAAAAATAGCCTCTACAGTAGAATCGTAACTTAATGTCTTATAATTGCTGATCTTATGCTAGTTACCCACATAGCTTGCGGTGGAGAATATCTTACCAGACTTGGAAAGATGTGAGATCAAATCTCTTCGCGGTAAGCTTTTTTGCATACAATTTAATTAGAAGCGTCAAAAATTCAAGCCAAATATTCCGTAAATTCAAAACTCGACTGAATTATTATGTGACGTTCTAATTTATTTGGAATTGTTAATGTGTTATACATGACAGCTTTATGTATCTTTTTTTTCTAAAAAAACAACCTTACTATCAGAGGGTTTTCTCTTATTATTGATTCAAGTATAGCTAAGTATATGAATATTAAAATTTCATCTCATTTCAGGGCCTGTACTAGAATGCCTGAAAAGAAGCGGCCGATAACGTTCATTGAAGCTCTCGACGTTTGGGACAAATCATACTATAAGATGGTTAACCGGTTTTTCCAGATCGGCGCAACACTTGCAGTAACAGTAGCTTCGTGCGAACGGTCATTTTCAACTCTGCGACGATTAAAGACCTATTTGCGAAACAAGTCGGGAGAAACCCGAGAGATATAGAAGTTACCACTGATCAAATACTTGATGTTATGGCTAAACAAGAAAGACGAATCGACATCACTCTGTGACGGCATTGATTTGTTGAATACTATACATATGTATACTGCATATTCGATTGACATTGGTTATAAATACATATACTTAATATTTGTTCTGTTACATCCGATAATCCTACTTGTTATGTAAATATTGGTGTTTTTATAACAGAAGAAATATTTTTGTGATTTTCACGACGTATTTGGACCTCTGTGCATGTAGGATTTAATCGCATAATTTCAGTTTCATATTATCAGTACATTTAATTTTGATGATTGGCAACAACCATCTGAGCAAATGTAAATGTATGTAACAGTCCATCTATCATGATTTGTCTACAAAAATCGGCACAGCACTTTGAGAGCCAAATCGTTTCAAACATTATCCATCAATCAATTTTATATAGTAAGTATAGAAGTATAGATAGAGATATTTGTACGCATAATTTTTAGAAAAAGATTGTCATTCCACAAAGGATTAGTAACTTCTTTTTGATTTATTTTAAACAAAAAACTGAATAACATACGGTTATCTACATTGTATTTATTTTGGTATATGTAATTAATTTTCACGAGATACTTGCTAATATATTTATATATGAATTTAGCACCTTAATAAATTAGTTTAAACTTATATAATCAAAACGGAGAAGTACGGTAGTGGAGTGCCTGCTCATGGCTCACTATATACTATTTACATACGTAGTGGTTTACGATATGTATTGTAGTACAAAATTAGTGCAACGAATCCAGTTATCTTATAGAATAGAATATTGAGATGGTCGCAAGCCTTACGAGCTTTAAGATACACGAGAAGCTCGTGAGAAAACGGTACTCCCGAGAAATTGCTTCTCGAGAAATTAAAGCCTTTATAGAACATGGAAAAATTTGGGTTGACTATTGTTCCCTAGTCAGAACTGTTGGGTATACAGGGTAGTCGATACTAATAAATTGCACTGGTAAGTTTAATAAATAAAACACATCCCAAAATGAACACAATTCCCTTACGAAAACTATGATATAGGATTGCCTGCAAAAAACCAGTCTCGAATTCCAGTTGTCGAGTTTTAAAAAGAGAAATATTTCTATGAATAATCACGTGCAACAGAGAAGTTCCAGCGAACTATACGGTGAGATAGAAGAGGACACAGCATTGCACCTGTATGTAGTTCGATCAATAGATGAAAGAGAGTGCGCATTAGAGCTGAACAAACAATAGATAGCCTAGCGCACCTAAGCTAGAGACGATGATCCGATTAGAAACGTGTAATGAGGGTGTGACGAGAATAGAATACTTGTGATTAGAAATGCTTTTATAGTTTGATTTAGATGAAATATACTATGTACATGGGCAAAACATATTAAAAATGTATATAAAAATATTTTACTTGGTTCTGTAGCCGAGATTTTTCAAAAATCAGTATTTATGTTCGACTTAGTTCAAATAAAATAAGCTTTGTATAGTTAAAAATAATACTATTGAATCTTAAATTAGTTATAGCTATTTTTGGCGATAGAACATTGAAAATTATGTCAAGAAATTGCTCGACTTCATCTTTGCTGCGATTACGGGACATTGTTTTTAAATTCATCGAAACTGAAATAGATTGCAAAGAATGGTGTTTTTTATTTGGTTCAATCCTTTACAATTTTACTACTTAAAATAACATCGATTGCATTACCACCTTTATTTACCACCGCCTACTGTGTTTTGTGTTTTTATTGTCGGCTTACTGGCGTAAGCTTCACTCTATTAATAACACCACAAAAAGATGTCCGGGGGTTAAATCTAACGATATTTGTGGGCAGCCAATATCGCCTCTTCGTTATCACGCTCCTAGAGAATTTTTGTTGCAAAATCCACATTTTTTGGGTTCTTGTGTGGCACTGAAACCAAAAGTCAATAAGACCTTTTCCACTCATTGGGGGGCACACAAAACGTGCCAACATCCATCGATACCACTGATGGTTTTCGATCATGTCATGTTCATGTCCTGTGTTTCATGAATCTCGTGTGGATTTTCAGTCCCCCAAATGCGGTAAATTTATTTATTAAACCGCCAGAGAGAGTGAAATGCGTCTCGTCGGTTTTTAAAACTTGCATCCACAATTGAACGAAGATTTTCAATGTGCATTCTCACTAAAAGGGTGCGTTCTTTCCAAAATGGGCTTGATAAATCGGTTGACAAATGGCGAATTTGTTCAATGTTTACATACCGGAGGAACAGATAGCGCACCCTGTATATGGAAAAGTAGTAAGCAACGCAGAGAAAGCCGCCAGTATGAAATAGTTTTCATTGGCTATGATCGTAAACGCAATATTTGCGTTACATTCTTGCAGATTGCGTTTCTTAATACACAATTATCTGATTATACTGCTTTGCCATGCCGCTACAACAACAATTGCTTTGTCAATGCGATTGTGCTGCAAAAGATTATTTATGTTTTCGAACTCCAGAGAAAATGTAATTACCTTTTTAATTAACTAATTAAAGAAAAGTAAGAATAATCAGTTCACACGCTATTCCATTTTGATTTCGATTCCTAGCAGCTGTAAAATGTTTACCGCAAAGGCTGCAAAAATTTGCCCAAAACGCTGCCAACTGCTTGCATGAAAAAAACTTTTAACGAAAAGCAGTACTGCCGCATGTTGCTTTCTTCCAGCGAGCAATGCAACTAAAGTCAAGAATAGGTGCATTCGATTCGCAACTTCTCTGCTCTTGATGTCTGAGCTCTGCTAGCTAGATTCGGCGATCGCGAGTACAGTGATACCTCATTAAACTGGTCAAACTGGTTACATTCAAAGCTGCAGATGTTATACCAGTTTTAAGCTGCGCATAAACGACGATCACTTTAGATGAATTCGTCATTTGTGATGCGCAAACATTACATTGAAAAAAAAATACAAAAAACTGTGTTAATACAATTTATACCAGATGTTTCATCGACTCGACGCTCGCTAACGGATTGCGAAACGAATGCGGCTAATGGTAGAATACTCTGCATAGTGAACTAAAGTAGTATATGCCATGAGAGTCGGGTATATGATACCGGAACGAGCCCGGATTTATATCCGACCAAGTACTGACACAAAAAGTTATGTGGAATGTTTTATGCTGTTACAACAACAACAAAAATAACTAAAGTACTGCGTTTACGGTTGAACTCTATTTACAAAAAAACATACAAGTCAATGTTTAAATTTCTGCAGAAAGTTTAGACAAATTCAAAAAATTTTCTAAATTTCTAGCTTATTAATCAGATTTTTGAAAATTTCTTTGTAGTCCATACTATTTTATCTCATTAAACTGCATTTTCCTGGCAAAATTATCAAAAAGAACGGTAACAAATTTATAATACCCTATGCTCGCTTGGGTATAAAGTTGATTTATAGGAAGCTGGTGAAAAAAGAAAAATTCCTGAAAATATTAGACTGCAAGGTGTATTACACATTGCTATGCCTCTCGAAGCTATTTAGCGTTAATTATTTTTTTGCATGGGTAATGGCATTTCATGGTGGTAGCTGAAAATAGATACAATAACAAAAACCACGCAACATTTTATTTTCTGAGGTTTGAACTAATTTTATTTCGTTTTCTATTTAAACATCTACAACTAAAGTTGTTTATAAGTTGTACAAATTTTAGAACTTGATTTAGTTCATTGTAATGAATTTGCTTTGCCTCTTTTGTTGTTAGTTATGTTTTTTTATATGTTTATGTGTATTTTGATTTCAATTATATAAGAAGAATTAAATATAATTAAAAAATTTTGTATTGATTTATAAATTTCGCCAACAGAAAAAAAATAACTTTCCACCAAATAATGAAAAATAGATAATAAACAACATGTAACTACAAAAAACAGCATATAATGGGTTTCACATTTAGCTTTAACCATCAAGCAACAATATGAGCTATGAAGTATAAATGATTAATTTAAAATCGTTACTAGAAATTTGTCTAAAATTCGGCTCGTTTTTTATGTGATTTTCGTTGGAAGCAAGTATTGCAATTTAAAAATTAACAACGTTTTGATGATTGTGTGTCAAACTATGAAATGGTAAAGGTTTTATGTTTTAACTTGGAAAAAAGGGGGAACAAATTTTAATCGATTTCAATAAATTCCATTTATATTTATGTATATTAACAGTGAAGGAATTGAAAAATGTTCCTTAGTTGCTGGATTTAAAATGACAACAAAAAGTGAGGTTGCAATAGCCGGTGTTTTCTTTTTACAAATCTTTGACATTTCCCCAAGCACGGAAAAACTTTTGTTCATATTCACACAAGTGCATGTCCATATATGTATAGTAGGCTCTGTCCGCGAAAAATTTTGCAACAAATTGGCCCTAGTTAAGAAGAGCCAAAATCGCTATCAAAAGTGGGCTTGTTTTTAGTTTTATGTAAAGCTAAATTTTGGAAGGTCTTCAATTTCGTATTACCTGGTATTTTTGGGTTCCTTTATCACAAAGCTTAGAAAGTAAAATTTGGGTTCGTTTGTTTCAGGTTTAGCGGAACCGATTTTAGGTTGAATTGAATTGAGTTGAGCCATATAAACTCGTTTTCTGAATTTTGAATAAAAGTAAGCGACACTCTTACGGAATTAAATTTTTTTTTTTGGTTTAATAGAAATCAACTTAATCCATATCCACTAAACACAATCTTACTTGGTGGCCAAATCAATTGGATTCAAATTTTATATTCTAAGCTTAGAGTAGTTAAAGAACGAATAAATCGCCATTGATGAAAAAACAAAATTACTTTAAAATATTCCATACACTTTGGGCTACTCTATTATGCACACATGCATGTATATTTACGCTAATTTTAAACATTTGGTTTAGTGGTTATTGCGGGAAATTAATTTGCGGAATGCTTAATTATTGTGGCTATAATGAACGAGTGGTTAAAGTATTGTACATTCGATTTGTTCTTAATGCCTATATGTGATGTGTTTTTTTTAAGTATGTTTGTGTGTTCGTGTATAAGAAATTAATAATACCTCAAATTTATTTTGCAATAAACAGGTATATGCCGATAACAGTTAAGCAGACTTAAGCTTTTTTACTACTAATAACTGTAAGTGGATTCGTATAATTTCATTCCAATAGATATGAAGTAGTGTGTTTTACATTTATTTTTCTATTTTTAGGCCATCATATTTAATGTTTCATTATAATGGTATGTTATGAATGATAGTAATGATTAATTTTTTAACTTTCCGCTTCTGCATTTTTTAAGCGTCTGCAGGCAATTTCCTTTGCTATTGATATTTTTAAAACAAAAAAAAATTGGATAAATATATAATCCATAGATTTAGCTTAAGAAATTGTTTGTCATACAATCCATTTAGCTTAAAAAGTAATTGGTTCATGAGGTACAGTGCATTCGCCGACGGTTACTCGGTACATTGCCATCTCCGATATTCCATGGTAATGCACAAATGCAGCCGCAATGACGAGTATGTGAAACAGCTGATGTGATTGGAACTATTCAAGGTGTTAAGGTAAAAGTTATAGTAATAGACAAAAAAAAAAATACAACACAATATTAATTACTTACCCATATATCAAATTTTCCCGGAAACCATCGCTCCGGTACACGCAAAGCATACAAAAGTGCGCCAAGTATATAAAGAAGACCTTCAAATGCATGAAAAAAGTTACAAAATTAAAATTGTATTGTAAGAAAAAAATGCAAAGCAAAGTACTCACCCATTAAGATTAGCCAACCCAAGCTGGCTTGACTTATTTGACTGAACCAACCTTCCATAAGGCTGTAATGAATAGCCGGTATTATGCCAGAGAGACCAAAACTCATGAAAACACCGGCGCGCAGCGGTCTCAAAGCAGGCTCAGAGAATTTATCCCACAGCGAGACAATAATTGATAATGAGCCCAATACACACACCACAGATAAGTAGATCACTTTAGGTTGGTAATGACAATAAAATCCGTAATACAACCAGGGCACAAACGAACCCATTATAAGTAGCGCAATTCCACAGTAGTCTAGCCTGTAGCGTCAAAAAGAAATCAAAAAAAAAAGGTAAGTTTTTCTTCCAATACATATATTACACAAATTGTACGCATTCTGATTCACTTACTTTGAAAACAGTCTTCCAATCTCTACCGAGTGACAGCTAAGCGTATGAAAAGCGAATGAGAAGCCCAAACAAATGATGGCACCGGCAAAAAATGCGCCAAATATGATTTTCTCTTGTATTTGTATCTCGACAGAAGGGCGAGACAAGAAGTACAGAGCCACTCCAATAAAAGCAACACAGCCCAGTAAGTGTGTCCAGATATTGCCGGTTTCGGTATGGACACGAAATATTGACTTAAAGCAGGCACTGAACGAGGGCAGTGGTGGACGATGTCCGCGATGCAGGAAGTCATTATCTTGGAGCCATTTTGGTAAATTTTTATAGTGGCAAACCATCCAGCTAGCTTCCCAAACCTATAACGAAAGTTGAGAGAAGTTGACATAACGATAAGAGTGTTTGAATAAGAACGAGTAAACATTTCATTTTAAAAGACATATCTAAGGCCGATTTCACAGTGGTGCAGAAATTCACGTTCGGCAATTAAGCAATGAATTCAAACAAGACAAAAACATTTTATCACATATACAAATTATAACTCAATTTTTGGTATAGCCCAGATTTGTTCACTAGCTTAATTTGTTAC
Organism: Anomoia purmunda; assembly: GCA_951828415.1. Taxonomy (NCBI): domain Eukaryota; kingdom Metazoa; phylum Arthropoda; class Insecta; order Diptera; family Tephritidae; genus Anomoia; species Anomoia purmunda. Next base: position 124,894,028 of record OX639993.1, read on the forward strand.
AAATATATTTTGACATCCAAAACTTCCAAAAATCTAAATGAATAGCATTTTTATAAAAGGGCAAATTACTTACCTTACGGACGAATTCCTCTGCCTGCTCGGCAGCATTGTGTGCTAATGCACCCAAATCAATCTCATCTGATAAAACGCCAGCCTTCAAAACTTCGGTCATCTGAAATTTTTTTAGCAAAAAAAAAAGAGTAATCATTAGATTTATTTTTAATTTATAAACAATATATATTTAAAAAGTAGATGCCAAATATTTCACATAATATGAAATATAGCTGGACTCTTAAAATTGTAGTATATTTCCCGTATATAACGGTTCATACCTCAATGCATGAAAAACTTATTGGTTTCGTTAGCCTTATACTTTGTCTTGAAATCTCCATTTGGAGCAATAATTTTAGACACTTGTAGAGACCAATAATACAAATGGTCCTATGAAAACGAAGCAATATCGATAATGAGGATACCAGAGGGATACGGATAATTTTAACCAGAGCCCAACAAATAGATAGGTTAGAGAACAATTTGAAAACATGTCGAATTCTAATATATTACAAAATAAATCGATGAAGCATATGGCATAAATTAGCATCAACACAGATTTTATTTTTGTTTCCAATGTAAAGTACGCGCTTTACAAATGACAAATATGCACCAAAAGTGCAAGTATGTCCGCGCTCATGATCGTCGTTTACATATATGCAACTTAAAACTGGTCTAATATCTGCAGAATTGAATGTAATGAGTTCGACCAGTTTAATGAGGTATCACTGTACTCGCGATCGCCGAATCTAGCTAGCTATCGTTGTTGTTGCTTGTGTACACACAAATTTGTTCGGGCGCGAGCAGAGCTTAGGCATCTCGACCAGAAAAGTGGCGAATCGAATTTACCTATTATTCCATATTACTTTGAATAAACCAAGTCCGTTCATAAGTGTCATTCCTAATTTGACTTGGTAGCTCGATAGCCACAGAGTTGCTTTGTTGTTTGATCAAAGGAATAATTGTGAATGTTTTTATTCATTTCAATGTTTGTGGCATTTTTTTTTTTTAAATAAACGATCACGAAAATATTTCAAAATTAATGTTCCAGTTTGGTTATGGGAGAATACATTTTTCGATTATTATCGATAAAATTTGGACCCAACACTGATTTGTACTCGTACATCATTTCATCTTATTGATTGACAGATTTTACAGTGCGAATTACTCAATTTCATCCTAATTTACTCATAGGTTAAGAATTAGCCATAAATGAATATAGCGTCCGGGTTTTAGGGTAGAAGGTTAGAAGAAGATTAATAAAACTGACGAGAACTAAGAATAGCATTATCTACAAAAAGATCGAGAAAAAGATTACATATCTAATAGTTCTCTAACATTCTAAGTGGTTTCTAATGTAATTTTTTAAATGGATTTCAGTTGTAAGTTTAATTATTGTCCGAATTTCAACTCAAATCAAAATCATGCGGTAAGATAAATGCTAAGGATTAATCGATATTGTTTTTTAGTTTTTGTGTTTTATTTAAAAAAAAACTCAATTATAAGCGTTGTGGCAAGTATTTGTTTATTCTTAAACAAATAATAAAACGCAACAAACAACGATTAAAAAGTAATTTTTTAATAACTGTTATAATGTTGTTGTTGTTGTAACAGCATAAAGCATTCCCCATAAAATTTTTGGGGAATGCTGCTGAAGTGACAGTCCTTGGCCGGATATAGATCCGGGTCGTTCCGGTATCGTAGAACCGACTGTTGTGGGAACAAACAGATATCTATCTAACTGTTATAATCGCTACGGTCCCTGATTATATACAATAAATTGTACTTTTAGTACTTTTATTATTTCAAATATATTTGATGGGTTGTTATTATTGGAGTTGGCGTAGATTGTAGATCAACAGGTTTTACTAATAAAACAATATTACTCAAAATTACTTATGTACTATGTCATCATTAGCGAAAATATCTTTTAGAACGCACCCGATTTGACATGCATATGTTATTAATTTGTTAATTATTTTTTACCAACCTTATTCGAAAATTTATTCGGATCGTTTTAACTGGATAAGTGGTCAACTTATTTGAAAATTAAACAAGATTTCAATAAATTATTATTGAAAAAATATTATCTTTGTATATCCGAAAATCCGGATAATTGCACCAACGTTTATTAATCGAATATCTTTACTATACTGATTTTATCCGTGTCAACAGATAATCGCATGGATAACCGGATATTCTAATAAGCTTAGTTTTTACGTACATATTTAATTTAATTTGACATTTTCAATGCAAAGTGTTGGGCATGTTATAATCTTCTTATATGTACATATATAAAAATTAATCTGCGAAATGTATGTATGCGCATAACTTCACCGTAGGTGGCGTTGGAGTCGAGATATATTCAAAAGTCGTATTCATGGGTCGATTTGGTTCATATTCAGTATGTAGATTGGATATGCAAACAAAAAGTGTTTGCAAAAAATAAACTCGGTGGGAAGCGATGGAGTCGAGACATTTCGAAAAATCGTATTTATGAGTCGATGTAGTTTATATTAGGTATGTAGATTGACTGTGCAATGAGAAATGATTTTGCGCAAAAATATACCCGCCGGTAGGTGGGCCATATTCCCAAAAATCGTATTTCTGTTCTGATTAAATTCATATTCAGGATGTACATATGCAGGTGGGTAGGTGGGGCTTGAAGTCAACATACTTTTTTATGGACCGATTTTCTTCATGTTTGAAAAGAAGTATTTTGATTTAAAAAATACCTCGATAGATGGCGATCGAGTGGAAATATTCCCAAAAACAATATTTGTTGACCTAATTGGTTCGTAAACGAACCTATTTAATTTTCTTTGTTACTTTTTTTGTTCTAAATATTGTAGCTGTGTCGCTGATTAAATATTTAAATTCCCGCGTGTAAAGTTCGAGAAAAAATTGTGTAGATTTTATCGAAAAACTGAGATAGTTTATAACAATGAATTTTTAAGTACCTCGTCAGATGGTACAGGCAAAGAGTGATTATCCTCCTAGATACGGTCATTTTGAAGAAAGGAATAGTTATACAGTAAACTCATTGATATATAATCTTCGAAGGATACTATTTGTATATAGAGCGGAGATCCCAAAAAAATGCAAGTCGACGGAATTAGGAAAGTTGCTGAGCAATATAAAAACCGAAATGGGAATGAGCAGAATGACATATTACAAACATGTTCAGCACGCACACAAGACGAAAGGAAGATTTCAAACGAGCATGATATGGACCGAATGAGGTTTCATCGGATAATACAACACGTTCGCGTGACAGATAATATGAATAAAGTGTTAGAAGATAAGCTAATACTGCATCAAATACTCATCGAGTTGACTTCTTTTACAACGCTACAGTCGATTACAGTGCACACCAATCAGTTGTTATTGGATCCATGAGCATTTTGTGCTCGCATTGTAAAGCAATGCAATTCAAAAATGAAGCTACTGGATTATGTTGTGCAAGTGGAAAAGTTAAATCACCATAGCCATTGCGCTCATTCGTCTCAGTAACGGGAACTGACTCCAAAAACATCCCTTGAGTTGCGCGTAACTCACGAGACAGGTGAAGCTCCTCGTCAGCGATGGGGCGGTGGTTGGACTTCTATGACAGCATTCACAGGGCGAGAGTCGATGCATGTGTTTATTGTCTCTGTCAATAATGTTTAAGACCTGTCTGTACGCTGTCGGACTAGCGGTTGAGTCGTGTATGTTTGGATCTAGTCCTTGAGTTCGTAGCAGATGCCTTCTATGTGTCTAGACGGTGGCTCGCGGGCAAAAGTGAGCGTTATATGACTAACCATGCCAAAAGCCTTTGATAAGTCCAACACCACTAGGATTATCCTTTCACACGGGCGGTTGCGGTTTAGGCCGCGATTTACCTGTTTGTTTATGTCATTGAGTGCCCTTGAGGCACTGTGCCCCTTCCGGAAGCCATGTTGATGTTTAGCCGGGCCCATGATATCTAAAGATTATACGTTATTTACCTGTATGTAGACCCGACTGTGGTGGGAACGATAAATATAAAAATAGTTACGTCGGTGTCACGAACTCAGTAAGACATAACAATTACAATGACAGTAACACAATTGTCATACGAAGATTTTTGTCATTAGCAGGGATAAGGTCACTGAATATTATCCACTTTCGAAATAAAAACCTACAAATATTCATTCCATTCTCTACAATTTGCCTATAATTTTTCGGTGATTTCAGAGCTTCGTGCCACAGCAGTAATTTTGTCTGTGGGTAGTGAAAATATAAGTCCACTAGCGGAATGTAAAAAATTTAGTCACAAAAAGATAATGATATCGGGAGTCATTATTCGCTACGATAAGAGTGACAAACCAATTAAGAAGATTGGTATTCCGCTCTGTAAGATTTTTTTAAATTTACATTCATATGTTTCTATGTTTGTTTGTTTGTACATATGGTGATAAGAAAAAATTCTGCGGCGTATTTAACTTCCCAACATGCGACGAAAACAGATTTGACCAAAATAAAACCAGAATACTAGATTATTATCAGATCGAATACTGTTATCATGTCAAAACTACCCTTAATTAATCAGCCGTTTCGCTAAATTCATGGGAAGCCTAATTTAGAAATAATAATCGACAAAGTATTTCCTTGAAATAATTTTTTGCAAAAAGAGTATGAACACACTATAAGCAACATAATAATATGTTTAACTTCAATGTCACCATAAATCGAACGCACACTTTTGCTCCATCACCAGAAACGTTTTTTAATAACTTGTCGTAATTTTACTAAGCTTTTTACCATATCGTTATTTTACTATTGAAACACTTGATTATCGCAGAATTGCACTTAAGTTCAAAAATTAGAGATAAGCAACTGAAGGCTAAAAATTCAATACACTAACAAATGTGGTGTGAACAAATACATAGTTGACATTTGAAAGAACATCTTATTTGGCTTTATAATTTTTGTTTTCAGACCATTAATTAAAGGCTGAACTTTTACAGACAATTTTTTTATTTAATTCAACTTAGATCAAAATTACCTGTTAAACTACAGCCTTACTTAGCTTAACACTAAAATGTTTTCTAAGAACATGCTTATTTCAAGTTTAAGTTGTTTTGAAAAAATTCACATATACATACATATATATTTTGAGAATACCAAATAGTTTGTATCGCTTACTCACCTCGGCCTCAATGAGTTGTGTGTCCTCAGGAGTAGATGGCAAAGGGCATCCAGCGTCGTCTTCCTCAACCAGCTCATCATCATATTCGAGCAAATCCAGATCGTTAGTACTAAGCGAATCTTCGGGTCCCCAACCACGGCGTTTACGGAGTATCATTTTCACTTCTTGGAAAATGATGTCCTCATCTTCATCATCACCATCACTACGTCCAATTGATTCCACGCACGAGTGCAACGGCGACTCAAATTTACAGCCACTTTCTGCTCCGCAGCATGGCATTTGCGACTTGTTGTCGTAAACAAACTCGTCTCGCGAGCCATCACATGCCATTAGGCTTATAGTAGATGCTACGTTCTCCGTATCCTTTTCAGTTTCCGTTTCCATTATATTTATATTTTTAATTGATCGCCACCAAAGATTTTTACTGACTATCCTTTGTATTCAGTTCACCGATATGTCTGAATGAGAGCCAATCAATCTACGGTCGTTTTTTTCTGAGCTGAAATAAAAATAAAACCAATATTTCGTAAATAAATATACGAGAGACTTCTGTAAGAGGCGAGAGGTTAAAAAAAAATACCAACATTTGCAAATGCAGTACATGCGTTTGTTCTATGCGAATATCGCTATTATTTTAGATTTCACTACCTTTTTTGTTTCCAGGATATAATTTTTCTTTACATTTAGCAATTTAAATTACACACATGAATTTGTTCCCTAACTGAATTAGCTACTCGTCCTCATTGCCAATTCTTTAAGAAATTATTTACAAACAAATTGAAGAAAAATCGTTTTTTATAAAAAATTAGTCAATGTCAGCGTGGCAAAACTATCAAGACTATCCTGATGTCTTGTTGTATTTAAAAAAAAAATGTAAGTTAAGATACCCAACTACTTACATATTTATGCATATGTACAGTTCTTGGAATAAATATTTTAAGCTATCATCCGGGTGTGCAAAATGCTTTTCCATGCTAACTTGCAACCAATCAATACTGATTGTGATAAATAATACCTCTGAAGTGTACTGTGATCACATTCATGTTAATTAATTGACATTTCGAAAATGGTACTCTGACTGATGTTGTTTTGGATTTCCCCCAAAAATAGTACATGGGTTACCATTTCGGTGATAGCATTAGGTGGAGAATTACTTATGTACATACATACGACTATCTACTATAACTACATTTTATATTGCATTGCATTTCATTAAAGCTCCATTGATAAGAAAACATGTACAATTGTTGCTATGTGGCAAATAAATTCAATAAAAGTACCACCATCTCACCGATAGTCATGCAATGAAATTTTTAACCATGTTTGTATCTACATATGTATATAGGGAAAGTAATATAAAAATGTATGTACTTACAAATGCACATATGTACATACATACGTAATCTTTACTTAAATTGCATTCCACCTATGTACGTGTTAAGAACATTGATTACTTTCATGTAACTTCATTTACCGCACCATTCACCAAACAGGCACCCATCCAATAATTTGCATAAATTAAAATATACACTAATATTTAATTTGCTTAAATTTACAGTCGCTTCTATGTACATCAAAAAGTAGGACACATTTTTAAAACCTTTTCTTTGTGCGCACTACTTTACCCACTCCCGTTCCTATTAGGGGAACTTTATAAAACTTTACGGCAGTTGAAACCTAAAATTATTAACACTTGCTTTGAAAGGATGGTCGAATTTACCCTTTTACGAAATTCAGCAAAATGCTGATGCATCAAATTGAATCTTAAACGCACGGAAAATTTTCTCGAATTAACGCAAAAAACACCTTCGGTAATCGCAAAAAAGAAATGAATATCAGTAACTAGCCGGGAGTTGCCAACTCTTCATTAAAGGTATATTTATTTAAATCAAATATTTTACTTAAATTAATTGAATTAACTGACCAATTAGTATATGTTGGCTTTCTAAGCTGCAATTTAATATAAAAAAGTTTTTATAATTTTCATCAAATCACACCATTTAGTGATTGATGGAAAACAGAATATGCTCTGTCAAGATGTAAGTTCGATTGTCTAATTTTCTGTTCTGTTGTCAAAGAACTATTTTCGATAACCTTAAATAATATCCAAAGATATGTACGTGCGGCTTTAACAAAACTATTTGAATATTTTCAACATCGTTTTACATTATTACTCAATGAAATTCTGAATTTTGTTTTGTTTCAGTTTCCGACATATCTTAACCATTACGATTTTAAGAATATGGCAGCCATGTAAATGATGAACCTGCGTGATGAACTCACACAGCTGTCGAGAAACAACTGATTTTAGGAGAAAAGAATAGCTGTGTTCCACAACGAATAATTATTCCAAATTTTCAATAGTAACGTTCGTCAGCACGAAAAATTTACAGAGGGGAGGAAAAAGAACGTTAAAATAACGGAAAAGCTACTAATTTCAGTCAGAAGATGATCTTTGCGCTTTACTGAAAATTTTGGTATTTATTATATATTTTAATTTTAATATAACTCGGGCCCGTTTTGTTGTACCCGACTTGCAAAAGAACGCTCCAACTGGGGAAAAATTTTCTATACTTGCAAAAGCAACCCTGTTAGCCTCCACGGTGTACTGAATACTGAAGGTGACGCCTTTAGAAGTACCACTACTTTGGTTTTGCCGGGTTTGACAATTCTCAACTTCAACTAGACAAAGCTTTTTTCACAAATTAAGAAAAAGAGACACTTTTTTTAGTATTTTGCGAATTTTTTTATTAAATGTCTGCCTATAAATTCATATTTTACACTTTAGAACAATTAGAACACGTTTTTCAATGAAATATTGGAAGTTGTTCAATTTTCTCTCTCCCGTATTCTTGTTTACTAAAGGCGAGATCTGTCATTTCACCGCGGGAAGGCGCAATCTTGTATTCTATCATTCTTCGTTAGCCTCTTACATGTACATAAGTTGCGATTTGTTTAGTGGTATTTAGGAACGGAAAATAGGTGTGCCGGCAATTTTTAGGCTTATGTAGTTATATATTTACTAATACTATACCAATAAAAGCGAATTAGGTATTAAATTTAAATTTCCCATGCATTTTCTTAGGGCTAATTAACAATAGTGCAGTTTTTTCACTTCCCAACACTACACCCCAGGTCGGATATCATTTACCCGAGTTGGATCAACTCGTATATTTTTCCCAGTTACTGTTGCTGCTTTACATGCAATTCGTTATCTTGCCTAGTGTTCCTTTTCAACTAAGTTACGAAGAATCGGGCCCAATAACAATTATGAAAATTAATAGCAACTTCCTCCACTTTAGTTTTATGTTACAAATACCGCCAATTATGTTAAGTTTTTGTTTATTTACTTTTTGCTCTATCGCTCTCTTTGTGCCTTGGTTCTACTCTTCACCAATGTCTCTAGAAGTCATTCCCATACGCAGAGAAAAGATAATAGGCAGCGAAAATTGGATCGTACTGTAAGCCGATTTCACCATACCATAACTAATTTGACTTATACTGATTGTTATCAGAATCTGATTAGATCCAATTGATTTCTGTGTGTGGTGAATTGGTCGAGAATTCTTGCCACAGGAAACGAAACGCCATGCATCTTCTTTGTAATATACGTTCTTTGGTAGCATTTCGAAGAAACCACAGCTTGAGCCCAGTGTGGTCTGTGCAGGAAAGAAGCCAATACCAAGAAACGAAGATTACAAAGAAAATGCATCACTTCCACCGTTCCTCTTACATAAAATTTTGTCCAATTTCAACATACCAGTACTAATTTGACTTTTGATGATTGGTATCAGAATCTGATTAGATCCTATTGCTTTCTGGTGTGGTGAAATCGGACGAAAATTCTTACCACATGGAAAGAAACGCCATGCAACTTCTTTGAAATCTACGTCCTTTGGCAATACGCAAGTACAACATACAAGCAACATAAAAGTGGTATTGATGAATTAAATTGTATTGTATTAAATATCAAAGAACGCACAAAGAAGTTGCATCACTCCCCAGTTTTCTCTAACAGCAAGTCTTGTCCGATTCCACCACGAAATTGCTTGCCACAGGAAACGAAACGTCATCCATCCTCTCTATTCTACCTTCTTTGCTAATATCAATCATTAAAATCCCAAAGCTGGACACGTTTAGAAATGCCGTTTCACTGCAAGTTGCCACCTCAATACTCTCTAATTACCAAACCCAGCCCAGGCTCCACGGGAAAGAAACATGACTACTTTTAATTAATTATAAATTTTAACGAATAACAGTTTATGTGAATTCAAACTCATTTTCATTTTGTTAATGCAACCATGCTATTGCGATGTTGCCGGACAGGCGGTTTAAAGAATAATTTTATTAGATCACATTTATTTTTATATAGTCTATAATTTATATAAATATTAGTAATGAAAAAATACGTTTCTTAATTTAATTCTCACTCAACAGTATACATGCATATATGCTTTATTTTTGTTCATAATTTTAGGTAACTAAATTTATAGCAAATGTGGCAACGGTAACCTCGATTTACGACCAATGTGAGTGACAAATGTTTTCAATTTTCGTATGCAGCCTTAGTTGAAAATTCCAAAAGAATATTGAAAAAATAGTAGAGATTTTGATAGAAAACAGTATTGTTAAGTAAATCGTGTATTTTACGTGAAATACTTCAAAATTACTTCAAATACAATTGCAACAGTTGTTTCCTCTTTGCGTATATCTCAGTTATTTTTACACCTGCCACGCCGGTTGTGTGGCTTATAGTATAATTGCATACCTTCTGTCGTGAAGTAAAGAAATGTCTAACATGTTGGAAAATCAATTGTTGACTGCTGCGCAAATGATTGAAAAGCAGTTAGATCAACAGCTAGATCAATTGGACAATTTGGATTCCGATGATCTCAAATCAATACGAGAACAACGGCTCAAAGAAATGAAAGACCTTAATCGTAAAAAGCAGGAGTGGATGAAGAATGTGGGCGTACCCATTAACTTGCTTTTCATGATTTCGAAACTAAGAAATTTTTCTAAATATCTGCTTACAGGGTCATGGAACATACACCGAACTAGCTGATGAAAAGGAATTCTTCGAGGTATCCAAAAAGTCGCCAAATATAATCTGTCATTTCTATCGAGACTCCGCAGAGCGCTGCCGCATTGTTGATATGCATTTGAAAATACTTGCTAGCAAGCACATTGAGGCAAAATTCTGTAAAGTGAATGCTGAAAAGTCACCATTCTTAACGCAAAGACTGCGCATCAAAGTCATTCCTACTATTGCATTAGTTAAGGACAGTAAAACAAAAGATTTCATAGTGGGATTTACTGATTTGGGTAACTGCGATGATTTCTCAACAGATATGTTGGAGTGGCGGATAGCACAGTCTGGTGCCATCGATTATAAGGCAAGCAGTTGATTGATTTTTATAGTGGGTGTTTTCATTATTATTATTGATTTTGTTTGTGCAGGGCGACCTTATGACCCCACCTGATGTGAAAAAGAAGGCGTATATTAATCGTGTCAATAAGACCATTCGCAGCGGGTATGATTCAGACGATTCTGATATAGATTTTGACGATTAACAGCACTTCTGTAGCAGTTGGCAACTGGAGTATCCACAGTGTGTCTTTAAAAAAAGCTATTTTGAACCCTAGCTTGCTTAGTAAATCGAACTCAATCAAAACTAAATTAATTATAAAACCTTATAAAAAAAAATAATATAAAATTTTACAGTAGAAAGAAAGCAACAAGAACCATAAATAGCTTAAAGAAAACAGCACTTGAAAAAATAGATATAAACAAACTTTTGCTCATGGTTGCGTGAATTGCAGCTCAAGGCGAAATCTACAAAGGCACAAACAGGCGTGGCGAAGTTTAACAGAGTATTGTCCTTTATAGGAAACAAATGCGAAAAGACAACATATTAGTACATGCGTACATACATATTTATTCATTCACAAATGTTTTTCTTCGAACTTTCGTAGAATATTTACAATATTTATTTTTTATACTATTACAAAAAGAAAACTAAAAACATGCATGAAGGACCAACTAAATTTTCATCTACGGATTCATCAATTGTGTTCTTACGTTTGTTTCATAAACAATAAAAATACTCATAAATTTTAAAATTAAATAACGGTAAAAAAATCTTTTTTGGGGCGTTTATATACCTGGTCTTATCGAACTCACATTTGCTTTGAGATCACTAAATCCTTAACTGTCAAGGCGAATCCATACAAGGTGGTGTTATAAATACAACTACGAAATTCCTATGTATTTTGTTTTTGTTTCTGCGTAAGAGTTGTCAAAATTTACATACATTTTGTTTTTGCTTTTACGCCTTTGAAAGCTCATACGCAAAAGCAAAAACAAAATACATGTAGGTGAATAAAAAAAAATCAAATCAGCTGCTCTTATGCCATCACCTTCTATAAATTCGCCTTGTGAACTGCTATGTAGCAACTTATTTGATTGTTGTTTTTATCGTGAATAATTTATCTTCAAAATTATTGCAGCGAATAATTGCAACTTTGAAAAAGAAAAAATTTTAAATCGACTAATTGTTTTGACAAAAGTTTAAATATTTCATTAATATGTCATCACTCTTAAGGCGCTGCATTGGGTAGAAACACAAAAATTTTGCGATTCCGAAATTATCCTGCAAGAACAATGCCAGTCAATTGCTAGCAAGAATCATAGAATACAAGATCCCGAACCCGCAACAAAGTGACAGATCTCGCCTTTAGTAAACAAGAATACGGGTGGTCAATCGATTGAAGATCTAAATACGTGCATAATTAATTGCCTAAATATAATGTTATTTCATGTAATATTTAACTTTTAGTACGTCGAATTTAAATATTAACCTTGAATTACGCACTTGAGAGAGTCGAAAACAGAGATGCGGCAAGGCGTTTCGCTCCTATATTAAATACCCATTATATATCAGAGTACTAAAAAAAAAGTCAGTAAATGTACACCTTTTTAGTACTGTTAAATACATAACTGCAATAGAACTGCCGAAAGAAGTTTTTTTTAATTTTTCCCGGCAGCGCCATATTATTGCACTTTTGCTTCGCTTTCGTTTTATAGTACATACTTATTTCGGCATTCTTCTTCATTATACTTGTTGTTAAAAATTTGCAATTGCTTGTCAAAGTTTTCCCTAGCGCTATGAGACCAGATTCTAATATCAATCAGTGAACGTTAAATTTGTTCTGGTATGGTGAAGTAAGCTAAAATATTCAGTTAGAATATCCGTTGAAAGTATGTAATCTATATATGTAATTTTAGTAATCTACGGTCTTTGCCAATTGGATCAAATCAGATTCTAATATCACAAAAATCATCCAAATTTAAAGTAGTACTGGAACGTCTCTGTAACATAAAATCTCGGCCAATTTCACCATACCAGAACTAATTTGACTTTTGCTGATTGATATTAGAATCTGATTAGATCCAATTGGTTTCTGGAGCTGTAAAATTGAACGGAAATACTTGCCACAGTAAACGGAACGCCATGCAACTTCTTTCTAACGTTCTTTGTATGTTTTTTTAGTTTATCATTCTTGGGTTGTGGCTTACACTGTTGCAATTTCTCGTAAATTTAACAGATTTCACCATAGTGAAAAAAGTAGCAACCCTGATAGGTATTTTGCATTTTTGCAACAACAACCAAACAACAACATTGAATTTTCCGTTCATTGGAATTGGTTGAGTCGCTGATTTTGGTTGAGTTTGGTTACGATTGGAAAGATTAGGTTGTTGTGCGGGTGGAAAGAACTGAATTGATATAAATTTAATTAATTTTAAATTAATTTAAGTGCATGCGAAATAGTTGAACAAACGAAACAACATTTGCAAGGTTCCAGAGTATTGTGCTTATTGCGGATAGTTGCTTTTGAGAGAATTTGATCGACCACTGTGTGTAATAAAATCAATATTAGTTAAACGATTTTCTTGTTAAACTAACTGGAAAATAAGCAAGTAAACTCAGTGCCTGGATGTATTGCAGTTTATTGTTTAAAAAGACAGAGATATTTCGACAAAGTGCATTCACTGTAAATTCTAATAATAATAAATAAACTTGCAATTTCGTGTTCTGGAATGACGCAAACAACATCACCCAATGTTAGCAACTTGACGACGACAAGTAGTCCACCAATACGCATTGGTAGCGGCTTGAGTAGCTATCCCGGCAATAGTTCTGTTGCTACTCATCATGCAATAACCGGAAATGATTCATCTTCACCCGGTGGCGGAGGTAGTGCTGGTGCTACAGGCGCAACCATGCCTCAATCGAGTAGTGTACCAACTGGTGCTGCTGAAACAATACGTCAGCAGCTGCAAAGTCAAATTTCATTGTCTATGGGTGCCTCCAATCAATCGCTGGGTGTCAGTGCGGGGGCCGGTGGCGGTTCTAGCATAACACCACCCAACAGTGCAGGACTCCGTCAAACTGGTGGTAAGTTCATATTATTTATAAAATCAGCTAATGTGTGTTAAAATGACTTTTGTCCAGCTTTTTGTGACCCTTTGTTTGCAATTTTATGTGCGTTAATTACTATATATGTGCCTATATTTGTGAATGAAAAAAAACATCCAGCATAACAAACAAAACCTTTTTACCTACATACATATACATACATATGTATGTACACATATAAGTTCAGTCCAAGAATATAGAAAGAAAATAGGACTCAACCACCCGCAATTGAATACACAATTGGCTTATACCTAAACTTTACGTTTTGTGGTGCTTAACCCGCCCCCTAAGCTTATGCAAATATCTGCTACACTGGTGAGAGTAGTTTATTTTATAAAGCTATCGTCGATTTCCGTCAATTAACTCGGTAATTAGCACCATAAGGCAGTAAATTGGCTCATCTCGATAAACTGACGCGGTTGGCTTCTGAGTGCGTAGGAGGTTTATTTTTTTTTAAAGCATTTAAAATTCACAGTGTTTGACAAACTTGCTTACACACTAATTAAACGGGATGTTCTGACTCTTAAAAAATAAATGAACAAAATTTGAAGTGTCGCTGAACTTTACTTTAGTTTCCATACTAGATAATTTTTTTCTTTTTAATAACTGCTTCTTTTTATTTATTTTTGTTTAATTAGTTAGTTTAGTTCATTAAATACTACCAAATATCCGGCGTGTTTTGTTAAGCCTCAAAAATTTATTAAATTGTAAATATGTATTTGGGAACTGGAATATTTTAGTTAAAAAAACTTCAAATTAAAAAAAATATGCATATTATGCTCATTAGGGTGCCTAACTAAAAAAGTTGCGGATTTTCCACTGGTATTATTATGTTTAAGAATTCTGCCGAAATATTTCGAAAAATATTAAGATTTCCGTGAGTAGAATCGGTTTGAAAATGTTTCCCATAGCACGAAAAGCAATGATAATACGAATAGATAATGAAAAAGTTTTTTTTTTTTTGGCGTTGCTCAACACAGTGAAGAAAAAATGCATTGAGGCGTTTGCAAAAATAATATTACTTCATAAAAAGCCTATTTTATAGGCACCCGTGTATATTGATAACAATCATTATCGCTTGCCATATGCACGTGTATATGATTGTACAATAACTTTAATAGAGGTTTTTATGATAGCTTTTAAATATTTGCACTTCTATCATAAATCTACTTAACCTTTGTTCGTGCCATTACCGAAAACAAGAAAAAAATGTGTTTGTAGCAATGTACATACATATGTAGGTAAATAGGCGTGCAAATGTATGCGTTGTAATCGAAAGATAACTTTAGAATATTCGGGCCACACAATTTGTTTTCATCGTTTCAAACGCTGGCATTTTTCCCATGGCTCTCAGGTCAGGTCATGGTCATTGCCAATTGAAAATAACATATTTTGTTCCCAGGGAACTACAATATGCACTGGCTTGTAAAACATGTGCGTAATTTCACCGAAGGCAGCATTTTTGCCCCATAAATATACACCATTTACAAACAAAAATATGTACATATGTTTGTAGTTGGTCTGCCAACGAATGATTGGCATTTAATTAGTTCAACTGCGCTTCTAAGCAAAAGGCTGACAAATTTCTATGCCTGAAGTGCGATATAAAATAAAAATGTTTTTGTTCATCTGTAACTAAATAAGTAAATTTTTGCCAGATGTTGAGTTTATCGTCACCCATTTGGCTTTTTCACTCATATATGTATTTTAGCAGCATACTTTTATTTATACACGCACATCTACACATCTATAAATAGTAATGATCAACATGGACATTCTACCAAATATTGCTATCCTAAAATAACAAGCAACAGAATTGACCAAAAAAAAACAAAGTCAAGTTTTTGAATGATTGACACTAGCAACTGCTTGAATTAAACTGTGATAGAATACAAGATTGCTCCTTTGGAGAATCGCTAGTTTTCTTTGTCCCATTCGCTGACGAAATAAAATCATTTTCCTTTTATGCTGACATTTTTTTACGGAAAAAAGTACTTAAAAAACTTCCTGGCGCAGTTTATTCGCTTTTCCCGCTAATGACGCCGTTGCTTGCGTAATTTTGTTAACGCATTTAGACTCTTCGCTAGAAGGAAATACATGGTTTGCGTTTTAGGCATGTTGTTGTTGTTGTAGCAGCATAAGACATTCCCCATAAACTGCTGCTGAAGTGACAGCCCTTGACCGGATATAAATCCAGGTCGTTCCGGTATCGTAGATCCGACTGTCGTCGGAACGTATTATTTAGGCATTGTGAAAAGTAAAATTTAAATAGAATATACACAAATTCAAGGTGGATCTAGAAGGTGATAGTAAGATAACCTAAGCGAATCCGCTGTGTATTTTGTTTGTGTAATTTTGTGAGCACAATGTCAAAATCTGAATTCGCCCAGTATACTTATGTACAAGGTGGATCTAGATCTGTATAAATTCGCCTTGCACAAATTATATGAAATATTTAACAGAAATCTGTGAGTCAAACGTCTCGGCAAGAAGATTCATTTCGAACTTGTATGAGTGTTGCCACCTGTTTGAAAATTGGAATTTAATTTAATTAAACAGAAGTTACATATGTATGTATGTATGAAATATTAAAATATTCGTTTCCAACGATTCGTCTCACCGAGATTAAGGTCCATACCTACATATATTGGAGAGGGTTGCCACCTGCTTGAAAAGTCGAATTTAATTAAATTACACACAAGTTATATATGTATGTATGTATATGTAGTAAAATCTGTGTGTCAACCCGTTGGTTTCGGTAGGAGAAAGTTTATGAGTAGATTTCGATAAGGGTTGCCACCTGCCAAACTTAGTTTATTAAATTAAATTATATATATTTTGTGATAAGTATTTATATGGCATTTTTTTGCTGTGCCTGCTGAGGGACGACCGCTATTAGAAAAAACTTTTCTATGACATACATATGTATGTATAAATTTTGGTACCGATAGGAGAGGGTTAATACGAGTCGTATAGGGGGGATAATTTCAAATCGGTCATGCTCACCTAAATCTGAATATCATTGTGAAATATTTTGGTTGGTGTCTTAAAATTTATTAAATTTTATAATCCTGATTGAAAAACAGTAAATTTTTTTGTTTGGGGAATGATGCAGCCTAATGCCCATATTCTTCAAAAAATTACCTATGTTTGTATAACACTATTGTGTTTAGCTAGCTTTTGTTTTTAAATAATAATTAAAATCGGTTCAGTACTTTGGGATCCAAATCTAAGCAAACATTCTCCATATAATCAGTTTTATTTAATATGTACAGAAGTGTAGATTTTGCACAATCCATTTTGTAAGACTCAATTTAAAATTGGTCGAATACTCTTCATTTCATTTATTTTCATGTTAAGGTTCCGATATGCACTCTTTATCCATGGGAATATTCACTGCTGTTGTTACTTTGGCTTCTTAAATTTACTGGCTATAAATGATATGAAAATCGACATCTGGCTGACAATATTGCTTGAGGGACGGGAAATTATAGCTTATTTAGACGATTGAAAAAAAAAAAAGGGGACATAGCCTGTTGTCGTTCAGAATAATTAATCAAAGTTGAATACATATAATGAATTAAAATCTACATATACATTTGTACATCTGTATCTCGAAAACTCGCTCACAATAATCTTTGTTTTTTCATTGCGGTTTTTTTTTCATTTGTACAATGGTAGATAATATGTAAATGAAAAAAAAAAAATCCAAGGTAAAGTGAGAGCACAAAATTAGCTCATCACCTTGACCTCTTAACTGTCACTGTGGTGCGTCCAACTTTTTATTGCGGATTTCAGTTGCACTTTTACCGACACACCTACCTACCTACATACATATGTACGTACAAACATTTTTACATTTTAAGATTTTTACATTTTGCTTAAATCATTCTCAACAAATATCGATTCGTTAATCTTATGTACATAGTTCTTTCATTCGCACTCAACATGTTGCACTCAGTGTTTAATTGGCACGAGTAGTTTGTGAAATATGGAAACTTATACAAATGTAATATTCGAGTATGCAGGAAATCCCTTTATTTAAAAAGATTGGTAAGTAGGTAAAATGGCTGCAACCTTTGTCGTCCAAGTAGCAAAAATACTGCCATTTTTGATGCCATAAACTCGAGAAAACCTACTGAGTAATGGAAGGATGTAGATTACAACCAGCCAGAGTGGTTAATGAAGTGTACTATGTTGAGGATCGCGATCTTAGATACCTGTCCTAGATTATCCAGAAAAGGACATCCTCAGGACGTTAGACGAATGCGGGCTAGAACAAGAATTTTTTTCTGCATGCGCGCGAATCCATTGGCCAGTTTGTGGGCAACGACTCTAGACCTACAAAGAAGAACTATGGTCCTATTTTATTGTAGTCCGGCTAGGGGTTCTTGATATCCCCCAAGTAGTTCGTTACGCCTTGTTAAGATAGAAGTTACATATGGGGCATTCCACACAAAATTTGCCTGCAAAATCTTTTTTAGCGTTTAAAATTTTTTCCTTGTTATACAGGCGAAAATATTCGATACGTATTTTTTATAACAATATGTTACGCGAATATTTTTTCCAAATTTCACGCTCGCAAAATAGTACCACTATTCAATTGCATGTACTGCAGTATCTAACGGTGGATGAAAATTTTCGAGGGAGATGAAAAGTGTGATTTTTTCTCAACTTTCATATGAATTTAGCCACCAAAAAAAAAAATAAAATAAAAATAAATAAATCAACTCGTTTATTTGTGAACTGTTTTTTTCTTTTATTTTATTGGAAAATGTGAAGAAAACTAAACGGTAGTAAAATTTGGACATGGGAAAACGAATACTTGCGAAAAAAAATTTTTTGCCAACTTTTGTGTGGAATGTCCCATATATTTCCCTTCGCTATAGCAATAGGTGTACTCACCTCGGTACCTTGCTAGCTCATCGGCTTTCTCTTTACCTTCGATTCCCGATTCCCTCGAACCCGGGCACCCAAATGAGAGAGATTTCCAGATTGGTGGTTACAAGCACCGA
The DNA here is from genome assembly GCA_951828415.1 of Anomoia purmunda. Taxonomy (NCBI): domain Eukaryota; kingdom Metazoa; phylum Arthropoda; class Insecta; order Diptera; family Tephritidae; genus Anomoia; species Anomoia purmunda. The sequence goes on from OX639993.1 coordinate 124,912,744, forward strand.
CTACCTTTGAGCAAATCTTTGATGCCGCTGGTGCATTTATTGCTTCCTGGCTATCGTAGAAAATGGTAAACCATCCGACTACGTTTCTGTCTTCAAGCGATTTGCATGCTGGCAAATTAAGAAAACTTCCGACTCGAACACGCTGCAGTAAAAAGCCAGTCTGTAGCTCCAAGGCTTCGGAGTAGATGAGGGCTCCAACTCCAGATTCCATATTAGAATCGTTAGTTAATATTTTGTGCTGCTATTAGTCAGGGCCTCACCTCTCTTCCATGTATTTCTGCTTGGCAATACAGCCTTAATTCTGTGTTCAAACTTCAACTTGCGAGGGCTGAAATCCGTCCTGATGTTAACTATGTTTGAAGTACTGCCCTAACTGTGTATCCCTCCAGCATATAGATTCTCTCTCCTGTGAACTTTCGGCAGGATGGTGAGTTTGTAGCTCTACCGAGGCTACGGAGCTTCTCATCAGGCTACAGAGCCATAGCTCAGCACCGGTCACACCATCGCTTGGTACATCTCGAACACCATCTTCGTCTTGATATCACATTCCTTGACAACCATCGATTTGCAAGCGTAGAAAGCGACACAGACTCCGTACTCGCTCCTCAATGCACATTTTCCAATTTAATTTGCAGTCTATAATACCTGGTACTGTAAGATAATCCTAAGCGTCGGCAGTTTAGTCTTGGAGTTCTGAAATTAGGCGGTAGGTGAAGAGCAGCAACTCCGTCTTATCCGGACTTTACCTAGGGCCACAACCCTGTTCCTATTTACTTAATTTTGTTTGTTCATTTTCGTTCCTCCTAACTCAGCTGTATTTCAAGATTTAGAAGTAGGGACGAGATCAAATTCCTGATTGGTTCTTCCTTCTTTGTCCTAATGAGAGCTGATTCTATCTCATCAGCCCTAAAGTTGATGAAAGCGCCCTCGACATCAACAAACATAGCCAGAGTGAATTGCTTCTGCAGGAGGGATTTTTCTATCGTACGCACCACATCGTTTAGCGCTGTCTTCGTTGATCTTCCTTTTGAGTACACATGCTGCATCGTAGAGAGTGGAGGTTCAACTAGATATTTTCCTATGTGTAAGTCCAAAATGCTCTCAAGAACTTTATGTGTCTTTTTATCAGATTTTGGAATGCAAACCACCCATGTTTTTCTCCAGGTAGTCGGAATATTGTTATAACGAATGGAAGCAATGAAGATTTTATTCAGTTCCCTCAACAAAGATTTTTGAGTCTTCTGCAGCCTCTTAGAGAAAAACTATTAATCTACTACTCTTCAGTTATAATTTCACCCAGCAGCCTTGTCGGTACAATCTGAAGCACCGGCTCTCTCCTGCGTACTTTGTTTATCTGTCGTTAAAATATTTTTTTCCGTCACGTGTACGAAGTAGCTTTGTATTCACTAGCTTGCGACTAAATTTAACGCAATTTTCAATCTAATACTTATGTAGTAAGCGGCGTTGATACGTTCGTATTCTCCGAAGCTACGTTTACGGTACAAAGCATTTAATAACTATATCCGAAAAATATGTACATACGTATAAAATGTAAAATCATTTAGAAACAAACATTTCGTAATAAAACTGTTGATAATTGAAAATTTATTGAGCAAACGAAGAGTCGCTCTTAATACCCCTATCTCAATTTTTAATACTGCATGAAATAAAATTCCAAAATACATTAATTTTAATTGCACTGCTATGGCGCCTAGATAATCAAGTTTAGTTTGTGCATTAACGTTTGTCGACCTCAAATTTGTACATACATAAATACACACACTCATATACATATGTATGTATAAGTTTATAGCCTTACTTAATTGAACGTTAGATACATACAGCTTTGTGCAACTAATTAGAAACTACACATTCCTATATTTTCGTATATTTGGTTCATTAGAAAATGGTGCTTCTTTTCACTCGTTTACAGTTGATTGACGGTAGTTAGTCGTGAAGTCCCAAGTGATTCTTGATGAAACATTCAGTGCTAGCATTCTTCCTAAAAACTCCTTCATACTACAGTGACACTACCATTGTGAATGAAAACAAGTGAGAAGTCTTCTAAATTAAAGATGGCGGCGGCTGGTATTAAATTTCATAAAAAGCCAATATTAATTGTCAAACATAGAAATTCGCTCAGTGAATGACACAATAATGTTGTGGATTGCTACATCAGGTGATCTCAGCTGTGCTGAATTTTGTCGACTATGGGCTAAGATTTTTCACTTGTATTTATTCACAATGGACACTACGCAATTGCCGTTCACATTGAATTGCAATCAATACAACGCTTAGTGTACGTAACAGTTGTACCCAAAAAAGTAAACATGTGAAGATTTTCAAATTAACAAGTTCATTTCTGATGCCAGATTCCGTTTAAACTGTAAATTACAGTTTTCTACACCATTTCCATTTGTAAATGCGAAGCCATCGATTAAAAATGCGAAAGCGCCAATTTTAAATAAAATAGTAAATTTTAAATGAGAAAGCGTAAAATGTAAATGAGAAAGTGTGAATTGAAAATGAGAATAGTTCGTTGGAAATTAGAAAGCGTCAATTAGAAATAAGAATAATCAATTGCAAATCAGAAAGTGTCAAATGAAAATAAGAACGCGTCAAATGATAAACTTATTTTTATTTATTACATATTTTTCAAAAAACAACTGCAATTTTGTTTTGTGAGCGCAATGCCATATTTTCGTAGGTGATTGCATTGAAATGCTCTTGCCGATTATTTTCCTGTAGTAGAGACCTAATTTCTTCCAAGAGCTTTTTCTAAATACTGAAGTCGCTATTGTCCTACATTTGATTATTCTTGTTTTGATTTGACGCTATTTCATTTATAATTGACTATTTTCATCTTCATGTGACGCTTTCGCAATTCAAAATGCCTAATCCTAATTACACTTGACAATTCTTATTTTAAATTCATTTGACGTTTTCGCATTTTAATTTGAGCCTTTCTCATTTGCAATTGGAAATGGTGTAGATAAGCTTACAGTTTTCTTAAGTAGCCTCATAGTGCAAAATACAGTTTTTCCGAAATTGCTAGCTAACGTTCTGACACTGTTGTAGAGATACTTATCTTTCAAGACAAAAATGGGCGATGGAGCTGCAGCATTTCTTTTTTTGATATAAATGGTTTCAGCCGTCCTTTGGATTCTAGTCGCTACAGCAAATGTGGGAAAAATATTTTTCCAAATCAATTTAAATGAAACAAAAATAAGAAATAAATTAGAAATCCCAGCATTATCTGGCATTTTAAGAACAAAAGATTTCTTAAAACAAAAAATTCTTCAGATTGTACTAAATTTGAGGCGTCAAATGAAATATTAAAAAAATCAACGAAGCAACTTACGACGAATAATGAAACTGAAATTCATTAAAACAATATGGGATTTAACTATTCCAGTATATAAAGATGGTTTTTGGTTTTGTTATCTTTAATTTATATTGTTAAATTGTGTTATTTTATTTAAAATTAATTGGTTTTTGTTATAATTTAAAAAAAAAAAACTTAATTATGTAAAAAAATCTTTTCGTTTGGATTTTACAGTTTTTTGGTCGAAAATACAGTTTTATTTTTGGAAATTTACAGTTTTTTTGTAAAAAACATAAAACCCGGCAACACTGCTTCTATGTCAAAAAGGATATAACTTTTCAGCACTTTCATAAAATGTTAATGTTTTTGATATTTTATTTTTGGTCAGTTTTAGTAGAATTGTAGCCTATATGTATGGACAATCTTTCACTTTTTTTTCTTAATTATTAAATATTTTTTTACGAAAATATAATACATATATTTTCCAAAAAAAAAAGAATGTGTTTATATCCAAGTTTCCACTATTGTGCGAAATTAAAAAAACATCATACAATTTTTCTCAATATTTCCAAGTGCTAAATAAGAATTGTATGATAATTTTTTGTAATTTAAAATTTTTGTTTAAAATTTGATGATTTGTTTTTTGATTTCGCATAAAGACTTAAATTTGGATTTAAACGGGTTTTGTTGTGGAATGCACTATATTTATTTTTATATACAAAATAACTAAAAAAATAATTAAATATTAAAAGGTTAAAAATTATTATTATTTTTTTTTTTAATTTTATATTATTTTATATGCACCAATTTTGTTTCTTAGCTTTTTCCGTTATCTTAGGTAGGCACTTGCTGTCTTAGAACCAATTTTTCAGTGCGCGTTTATCAGTTACACTAAGTTTAAACGCATAATCCTTTAGGGTTAAACTCAATTTAAGAAATTCACCATAGTTAAACTCGCACTGAAAAACAGGCCCTTAATATTCCATTCCAAATTTAAAAACATTAACATAAATGAAGATTTCTTCTGTTATTAAGGCGAAAATATACATACTTTTTGGGAACATCGTTTACAAAGTTTACGAAAAACTCGCCTAAATTATTCTACGATTATAAAATTTCTGGTTGGACAGAAATGTCTTAACATCTGAAACTTACGGTCCCTACCTGACATTTCTGTGCTCAATGGAGGGTTAAATGTGGTATTACAAAGTTCGTGTTTTTTTTATTAAATTTTGCACTTAGGTAAAACTACATAAAAGGAATAAACAGAATCGGTGGAAATCACCAGTGTTATCGTAATATAAATTATAGCGCTGGAAAATATGCTTTCAAGTGCTACAAAATCTTGACAGCGTCTCATTACAATTTTGTTTGGAGAACAACAACACAACTCATATGTATGACGGTTATAAAATTCGATGCCAACATTTCTCAACCCTTTTTGAACACTTTGATTATCGTCCATCATTTTAACTTTTATGAAATGAAAACAAACAACAGTTTGATTGACATGTGTTGTAAGAGGGTTGCATGCAAGATTTTTCTTAATTTAATTATTAATCGAACAATTAAAAATTAATTACTTAATTAAAATGGTAGCTAATTGTACATCGCGTATAGTGGGTCTTGTGTTTTCCTCACATAACTTCAATATTTATCTTCCAATTAATAGGTGGGTTACTATGCTATCTAGAAGAAAAAAATATTAAATATAAGATTCGTACAATAGGACGTTTCTAAAAATAGCTCACCCTAATGTACATATGTACATACTTATGGCTATTGAAAAAGTAATGCAAGTCAAATGAATAATAGAATTTCAACTCGTTAATAATTCATGGTAGACTGTCAATAACTATCCACTCTATTCCTCGCTACGTTCTAGAATGGCACGTTTTGCATTATAAACATACAAATACATATACGAAAACAAAAGAGAAGAAAACGAACGAGGGTTTCAAACTGTTTAGCACGCAATGTTTTGACTATTGCACTAAAATGTAAGTTCAATGCAAATGCCTTCGTATGGCGTGTGTTGCATTGAGCGGACGACGGATTGACCATTGAACACTACACATATTGCAAATTTGAACATGCACTATATAAGCAGACATATATACATACATACATTCATAAATACATACTGTGGGGGCCATGTATTTAGCACCAAAATTCAATATAATGCTGTCTGCCACTAAAATTTACTAATTTATTTTCAACATCATTTTATAAAAATGAACTATACTAATATAAACATAAATGATATAAATCGAAGTCTTCAACCTTGTACAAAATTTACAAAAAATCAATCTGTGTATAACAAAAACAAAAGTTGTCAAATTTACAAAAAATTTGTAGAGAATTTTTGGGTATGCAGTTTTGTTTCAATTTTACTGTAACAAAGTGCAGGTTTCAAGTGACGGTGATTTTTTGCTGTGTTGCGGTGTTGCGCATTTTCTTCCATATAAACATAAAAACTGAATTAAAACTATTTTTTCGGAACTTTATGCCATAGTGAAATATATTTTTCAACATCACTAAATAACTAATATACACCTAACTGCGCGAGCCTGAAGTAAATTTTCTGTGCCGATTATACGAAGAGATATATATGTACATACATACATAAGTAGAGTTTAAATATGTGAGAGAGTTTTAGAAGACATCCTTTTTAGTTTAAGCATGAGTTAAAATAGTCGTAGAAATTAGTAAAAGTAGTAGTAATTAGTAGTAGCATTGATAAAAATAGTAGTAGAAATTATTGAAAAAAGCAGTAGTAGTTAGTAGTTGCATTTGTAAAAATAGTAGTTAAAATTAGTAAATACAGCAGTAGAAATTAGTGAAAAAAAGTAGTAGAAATTAGTAGTAGCATTAGTAAAAATAGCGAGACATCCTGTTTTGTTTTAGCATAAGTGAAAATAGTAATATAAATTAGTAAAAATAGTAGTAGCATCAATAAATAAAAAAAATTAATTAGTAGTAACATTAATAAAAATAGTAATAGAAATTAGTAAAAGTAGTAGTAATTAGTAGTAGAATTGGTAGAAATAGTAGTAAAAATTATGTAAAAAAAGCAGTAGTAGTTAGTAGTAGCATTTGAAAAAAGTAGTTGAAATTAGTAAAAACAGTAGTAGACAATAGTAAAAAAAGTAGTAAAAATTAATAGTAGCATTATTAAAAATAGCAAGACATCCTATTTAGTTTTCGCATGAGTAAAAATAGTAGTATAAATTAGTAAAAATGGTAGTAGCATTAATAAATAAAAAAGTATTAATTAGCAGTAGCATTGATAAAAATAGTAATAGAAATTAGTAAACGTAGTAGTAATTAGTAATAGCATTAGTAAAAACAGTAGTAAAAATTAGTAACAAAAGTAGTAGAAATTAGTAGTAGCATTACTAAAAATAGCAAGACATCCTTTTTTAGTTTAAGCATGAGTGAAAATAGTAGTACAAATTAGTAAAAATAGTAGTAGCATTTAAAAATATTCGGTTATCATTGAGCGGTAGCGATTCCCATCCACAGTAACGTGCCGGTCTTGATCATCACGCATATTTTTTTTATTGACGAAGCCATTCAGCCAGAAATAACGACGACCTTAAATTGGATGTCGCGCTCCGAATTTCGGTAGTAAATTTTAATAATTTCCACTCGTTGTTGGATAGTATGTCTTTCCATGATGAAATTGCAAATCTTACTGAAGAGAAATGTCAAAAAAGCGGGGAAAAATATGGCGTCGTTTGCTGTCACTATCGGTCTACTTTTGTAGCGTCCCTATTGCAAGACCCTTTAGTAGTAATTAGTAGTTGTAGTTTTAGTAGTAGTAGTAATATTTATTAGTAGTGTTAGTTAGCAGAAGTATAAGTTGTAGGAGTAGAAGTAGTAGTAGTAATTAGGAGTGGCAGTGGTAGTTGATAGGAGTAGTAGTAGAAGTGAAATGGTCTTGAAATATCTACTCCGAAAATAATGCCGAAACGGTCCAGGATTTGTCCTCAACGGATCCTGAACTAGTGACGGAATCGTCATACATACATATAAACATATATGCATATACATACATACACGTGTACATACATACATAAATACATATGTACTGTAGTTAGTTATTTATAATTTGTACCAAGCAGTGTAAATAAAAACCACTAACTACAAAAAATAATACTGCAAATAAAAGAAACGAGCAAATTAATAACAAATTCGCAAAACTTCTATTTTTTTAACCAATTTAACCGAAACTTTTATTTAACTTAAGTTATCGTAAAATTCCAGACTAACATTAATTGCCCATGAACTAAAGCTATTAGTTCAAAGATAGTAACTAACAGTACACGACTTGGTCATGTTTGAACTGTATAGAAAAACACCACCACGTTAATGTATACAGTTGAAACCGTTGTTAGGAGATTGTGCGTTAAGTGGCATTGTGGGAAGAGGAACTCATCTTGAACTATTTTTGGGCTAGAGAAATTTGCTACAATGCTGTTTTACGTGTGTATGTGTGTTCGTTTTTGCCCCAGAACCGACCTAAATGCACCAGATTGTCTTCTGTTATGGTGAAATCTAAAAATGCACTTGTACTTACTAATTAATTTTAAAGCAGTTTTTCTATAGCACCTTTAAAAAAATATACATCGCAAAAAACTAATCAAATAAGTTATTATTATTGGCAAATGGTTGATTAAACAAAAAATATTTATTAAAATCGGTTCAGTATTTTGAAAACCAAATCGTTATAAAACATTTTTCATACAATCAATTTTAAATAATAGTATATACCGTGACGACGAATAGCTGTGACCTTTTTAAAGCCCAATTGTGGCAATCACAGCAAGCGTAACATTAAATTTTTTGTTTGTATTGCTTTTAATGCCATTACCGTGAAGAACAAACTGGTTATTCGGTTGAAATTTTTAATTTCTCGATTGAGTTAACACCATCAAATTTGTTGTCGTTTAGTTTTCGATAATCGACTAGCTCACGATAGCTGCTGAATAGCAATATCGTTAAAAGTTTCGTTAAGACGAGTTAGCCATGCGAATATCGCCAAAATAAGCTTCCTCTACTTTTTATTGAGAAAGGCGTAAAAATTAACGCAAATTATTACTTTGAGGAAATTTCCGGCGGCCACCGTATCCGAGTGTGTACGTGTGCGCGTTTCATTGGGTGGGTCCGGGGTTCAAATCCTGGCCGGTACAAGTAATATCAAAAATTAGAGAAAAGTTTTTTTTTAATAACAATGGCAATGAATGATAAAAAAAGAGCTATATATTTTCTTAACAAAATCCTCAGCTGTATTTTATTTTCCAACAAAAAGTTATGTAATAGTATTATATTGAATTTTGGTGCTAAAGATTTGACCACCACAGTACATATGTGTATACATTTGTATGGGTGTGTATGTAGATATGTATAAAATATGTGCGCATTCATATACATATATAGTACATATGTACATACATACATACTTTCGTACATTTGTTGGTTGGTTTGTCGTTTTGTCGATTGCAAACTTTTAACCTCAATAATGATGGCAATTTTTGTTGGTGTGAGCGGAAAATCAATGAATTATGCAAATATTTCAACAAATGCAGAACAGAACTTTGCATTGTTCATTTTCAGTTGAGCTCACCTAGTTATAACTGGTATATATAGATTACGTATCTATATGCGTTGTAAACTCATAAAGTTTTCAATAAATGCATAAATAAAAACTTTCAATAGGCAAAAACAAAAAAAAAAAAGTCCGTTGTGTAAAACTTTGTTGCCCATTTCATACGAGGGCTGCTGCATGAGTTTTATGGGCTATTATGAAAAAAACGAGTTTTTATCACCGAAACCAAACTTCACAGCAATTTTTTATTCTAAATTTGGAATAAAACACTCAAAACAGAAATGGAACTCAGAATCTATTAGTATCCGGAAAGAACAATATCTGACAGCTAGTTTTTAAAAATAATTTCATTCATTTGACTTCACATATGGTATATTCGGTTGCGTATCATTCAATACCGTACACTGAGATTAAAATTTACTAATGGAATTAGTAATAATGGTCTCTGAAGGCCAACCATATGTTCATCGAAGTGCATGAAAAACTTTTACCACAGAACGTTGATTTTCGTAATACAGTAAAATAGTTTGGGGTGGGAGCCTTTCGATGATAAACTTTCAAACAATACTGAATAGAAATTAAATGGCAGTGTGACACTAGTCAAGCGTGATTTATGAAAAAGAAAACACCAAACGAATATACAATAAAAAGAAGCAAAACTGTGCGGAGTATGGTAAATCAATAAAAATAGCCCAACAGTGGTCTTTCGAGCTGCATTGTCGTGATGAAGAATTATTCGTCTGTTCCCTATTGTTCTTTTGTTTTTTCCCCGCGGGCTAAAGATGGTTGACGATGGCACTGCGCCGAAACCGCTTCGTCTCTAAACCAAATTTGACAAGTGATAACGGAAAATCGTTGCAATATATATGCAACAATAATTCGTTTCCTTTTTTTCAATTTCACCAAAGACGCTGCGTGCGACAATGATATAATGGTAAAGTCGATGTACGCCCAGTTTTACCGAAGAAACATCCCACCAATTCTTTGTGCTTTTTCTTTCTAAGTAAACTTATTTCTGCCATTGCGCACTGAAAAATATTTGTTTGGAAGATGTGGTTTAGTTCCAGTTTCAATTGATCTTTTAATTTGATAAAAGATGTTATTCCCGATAGATTAATTTTACAAAATACCTTTGTGGTGACAAAATTTTAACAATAACTGCTGGATTTCATCTACAAAAAGGGCTGCTATACACATTACGATACATAACTTTTTGATTGCGTCCGAGCCGAGTTTTATAAGGTTAGAGACTATTGTGCTGGCATCATTGGCCCATTTTTTCTTTGAATGTGCTCCTGGACACCCTATTTCAATCAACTGTGAGCGCTACAGAACCATGATAAATGATTTTCTGTGGCTGAAAATTGAAGAAATTGAAGACTTGGACTGTGATTATATTTTGCTTCAGCAAGACGCCAGCACGACTTGTCTCACTGTTTGGTAATCGTGTTATTAGCCGACCCGGGGATGTCTATTAAAGGACCGATGTTATGTGAAGAATCCATTAACGGTTCAGACCATTAAGGTAAATATTGAGCAAGTTATTATTGAGATAGAGCCAGAAACCATCACCAAGGTGTTTGGAAAACTGGGTTAACTTGATACACTGCGGCGAAATGGACCGAGGCCGGTATGAGTAAATTTTATTGACCAACCTGTACATTTTTCTTATGCCCAGATGTCTATTAGTAATTGTATCGATGCTAATCTTTGAAGTTCGCTCTATCTATCTATTATGTCATGGAAATCTTGCACTCCCAGCACACGCACCGCGACGATGTTTTCGAACAAAAAAGTCTGTCTTTTTCAGCACAAAAAATGCTTACACGTCAAAATGTTCTGAGTATGCTTATGTGACAACGCTCAGTATTGGCTAACCGCGAAACTTATTCAGCAGTCCTCCTATTTTTTTCAAAACAGAAGTTGTGATTTTATTTATTTACAAATAGGCATAATCGTGTGGTTTTCCGTTCGCTTGTACTATGTTTATTCGTTCTAATAAGCTAAGCTTTAAGCATTTAATCGCATCATCTACTGAAGTTCTTAGCAATCGCACTGACCTAACCCACTCGAGTGAATACTCGTACCAATCGTATTGTTGGTTGATGACCGCACTGGCTGACGTTTGAGCGCAATTGCATTTTAAATGAGGATTATAAGCATGATGTAATCAATATTCGAACATCTGGTTTAAGCTGTAATTTTTTTTTTTTAGTTTTATATTCGCATGCTCGTTTTTGCATTGCCAATACTTCTCGTACTCGGGCGATTCAGAGTATATTCAAAGATTGTAGTGCACTTCTGTTTCTTATATGGCATAATTCATTTACACTTCTATTTACACTTTTATAGACCAATTACTTCCGCTTCTTAAGGTAAAATTATTAGCGTGATTAACATCAATGACGACGGCTTTCAACAATTGTATGCACTTATAAAAGATAGTATCTGGGCGATTTAATTCGACACCGTAAAGAAAAAGCACGATTGGAACCTAAGATGTTGCTCATCGTCCTTTTGTACAACCCTAATAGCTTTGCCGGAAAACAACATGCGTATTTTGGTACTGTCGTCGGCGGCTTTATAATTGGCAAATAGATGATGTGTGGCAATTACTTTTCTCGGGTATTTTCCATGCTATGGCTTAGTTATTTGCTCTAAGGCAGGTTTTCCAGAACTAAAGCCGTTCGTTAGGGTCTTTCATGCGATATTAAGGAGATTGATTTTGGGATAGCTGGAATAGCTTTCAGAGTCACTGCCTCTATAGATTTGTCTGAGTACATTCAAGTCCCAATTTGGCAGATGTGCATTCGTTGGACCATATTCTGTAAATAAACTATTGAATGCATCTTATCAGCTCCTTGCTGGCACATTTGAAGAATCCGTAGCTTTGCCTTTGTAACCTCGTCATACTCGGGTAACGGAGATATTGATTCCTTCCTCAGCTACTATTTTTTCCACAATTCAAGTCACAACGTTGTTATTACAATAATTCGGAATCTTTGAGCGATAGCGGTTCGGGCGGCCTTAATAATCTGAAAAGGATGCTACACGCTACTTGGGGCCTTTCGCCCACGCTCTGATGCTCGTGGCCGATGGAAAAAGTTCAATGTTTAGTTGCACTGTATGCCACAGGAGCGCAAAAAATATTTCGGCCGCCATTCTCGAAAGAAATCACAGTTGACCGCCCATCGACCCATTTGCGGAGAATAATGCAGAGCCTTCAGATCAGGAGGCTTATGCCCAGCTTTTAGCCAAACAGATCAACATAACCAAAGCTAATACTCCGAAACGGATCATTCGCACGTTGATTGCGGTGGAACATAATCGATGTTTTATGCGCGCAGTTTTGCGACAGCTGTCGTGACGTACCTGAAAAATTTGATTCCTCTCGGTCCGCTGGCGCAGGTTTCAGTAATACGACACGTTTCATCCACTTTTCCCTATCGAGGTCTAAAATTCATCTGAAGGGAGACGTTGCTTATCAAGCGACAACAGAATTGGTGCATCGATGAATCAGACAGTAATATGTGGATTGTTCAACAACTCGGAGAGTAATGTAGCATTTTACATACAACTTGTTTGTATACTAATTGGGCGTTTTAGTGATCCATCAAGCTAAATCCCCTAGGCTCCAAACCATTCAGCCGTTTTTTGAACGTCATCCATTGAAGTTTGAATATTTCTCTTGTGTAAGTTGGATATTAATAAAGAGTTTTTATCAATTTCTTTAAGCGCAATATTTTTCTATCTTTCGCGCTTTTCCTCTTCAGCGATCTAGACACGCTTTATCCCTTTATCTTGACTGCAAGGTAGATTTGTTTGTTTTTTTATTTACAAAATTTTTAGGGTCTTTATTGAAAGACGAAGTAGATGCAACAGCTGTTAACATCGGATGAGATGGCTATTGGAGTATTCGAAAGAATGATTTTTGGACCCTTACGACTTTGAAAAAAGGTCACTCAGAAAGTTAGCAAACAACGTGTTGTGATTAAATGTTATATATGCGGCCATGAAGTAGTAATCAATTATAGATAATAAGCTGCATTCTCAGTTTTGTTGCATCATAATTTTTTTGAGATATTGACTTAAGAAATTTTTGATTCTTAATGTGTTAGAAAAACGATCTTTGCCATAAAAACAACTTATTTTAAATTTTTGGTACTTCATTTCTTCAAGTTTCCCCTGAAATTATACGGCGAAAAATTTTGTTGCAAACTTTAGTTCATTAAAGTTCATATTTATTTTCAATTTTATAAATGATGAAATATGTACTTCTTTTGTTTAAGGTCATTGCTTTATACGAGGGGGTTTTGTTTTTAATTTTATCGTGAGCTTATTGTGTAGCTAACAAAACAAATTTCGCGATCTAAAGTGCTTGGTGATTGATACCTTATCTACTTTGATAGTGGCATTCAGTAGTGATATGAATATAAACTTTTATTGATTTTGTCGTTCGTGGCTAACCAACCAATATCAACCAAAACATGATGCATACCAAAAAAAAAAAAAGGCGAGACTACCGTATATTCTATATCTGATTTTAAAAGAGTTACTGGTCTACAGAGTTTTTTAATGACCGTTAAAGGAATATTTGTAACGTTTTTATAAGAATTTGAGTATAAATGCAGTTCGGAAGTCATCAGTTCCCAACTACTCTCGAACGAGTAACAAACCAGTTCTGTACTAATTCCAGACCGATCCCGTACTAGTTTCAAGCTAGTTCCATACTATTCCGAAGTTGTCCCAAACCAGGACCGAAGTAGATTCAAATCTATCATGATTATTCAGATTAAGAGTATTGGCTTAGTAGCTATAAAGTTTCAAACTTAAATCAAATAAAAAACGCGAAATATTTCGAAAAACAAAAGCGAGTAAAATATATAGTTTGTTAGGTCTCCTATATAAATGTATAAACCGTATTTTGAGGAAATGTAAGGTAGGCAATTGAGTTTTGCCATAGTTGTGATTTTCTCCATAAAATAATTCTTAAATCGCTCATCACTTTCTGATTAAAGAGCTGATGACAAAACGTGCAGGTACAAAAACGTGGTGTTATAATTATTAGAATCGAAATCCATCATTATTTTTCGAATGTTAATTTATTTGATATTACTAAGTCTATAATAACTGACCAATTTTACCCCACTTAACGTCGCCAGTTAAAACTATTGAAAAATTTTCACCGTTACATATCAACGATACCAAAAATGTGTCAAAAGTTATCAATAGACCTGTTTCTTTGTATACGAGTTGCAAAAGAACATTAGGTAGGATAAGAAATAGTATGTAAAGCAACAACATTAACTCGGAAAAATTTGCGAGTTGAGCCAACTCGGTAAAATGATATCCGCCGACTTGAGATGTAGTGTTGGGAAGTGAAAAAAATTGCGCTATTGTGAATGAGCCTTAAGAAAATACATGGGATATTTCAGTTTATCAGCTAATCTGTTTTTATTTGCATAGTATTTTTAAATATGTATGACCAGATCAACCACAAATTTGCCAGCACATCTTTTTTCGTTCTTAAATAGCACTAAACCAATCTCATTCTTCATGAAACATGCTAACAGGGTTGCTTTTGCAACTAAAGGAAATTTTCTTTGAACTGGGCGTTCTTTTGTAAGTCGGTTACATAAAACGGGCCCAATACGTAGTTATCGATATTGATAATGTCGACACCAATTCCTCAACGCCAATGTTAGTAGTGAATAATTTATAAGCCAAATTATTTAAAATTCTACACAACATAATTATTTCACTTTTGATAGAATCGGTGTTCGTGGTCATTCAAGGGTTAAGATTTCCACATAACACTGACAGCTTTATTTGCGCACGGGACTTGCTGATTCACGGCGAGCAATTCATTATCGTTTCTCTGCAAACAACTCACGTACTGTTTACTCTCGCTTTTACCTCTAATGTTTTGCCTGCGCTCGTATTTGTTAAGATAGATAACAATGGAATGCCATACATATTCCTATTGTTTAATGCATTCTATTCACTAATTTATTCTACTGAATTTCTTTGTACTACTTTACATTCAGTAGAAGTGTGATGCAGTTTTCTTAAATTCTATTGTCAATTGAATTCCGATTCCGATATGTAAGCGTGCACTTATTCACCGGCAGCAACAATGGAAGCGCTTTGCACAGCTAGAAGGAGTTAAATATTTAGTAGCTAAACTTTACTCAACCCATCATCCTGTTAATTCGATAGCACCTACTATGTAAAATTTCAGATCACTCAATCTCCTTTCACCATCTTGTTATCCTTCGTAGTTATCCAACGTCTACTTTATGGCGCCATACACAATGCTGCTGCACCCATTCGCACCATTTCATCTCCAACCTCGCTATACTCTTATTTTCTACTTAGTTCATAGAAGGTGGGGGTCGGCCTGGTTGCGTGTGTGCATTGAAGTGGGGCACAAGTATAGCGGGTGGCTTTTAATTAGGCTATGAATTGTTTGCAACAGCTGGAAAATTATACTCCAAGTAGGCGGGTGCCGTAAAGCTCACATCAGCACGATATTGTTGCTGTGTAGCGGAGGATGTATGTATGGATGTAGGTCGTGTGTTCATAATTGCCACAGGCGCCAAACAGCAGGCGTTGATAGAGTTTCTCGTTTCATATTTCTTGAGTGGCACATTGCTAGGGTTACTGAGTTTTATCGCACTTCAGGATTTGTTTAAAGCTTTGTATTGTTTAGCTGCTTGTGTGTTTTAAATGTAGCTGATTATGGCTTTATTGTAAACCTTTGGTGTTTAAGTTACGTTATGCTGAAAGAATGTTATTTTTTGCAATTTTACAAATATTCTACAGTTGCAAGGACATACACAAATACGAGAGTAGTCCGATTAGTCCATACATGGGCGCATCTAAATCCAAGGATTACGTGGCGCTCGCTGTAGTAGATGAAGTAAAAAATAAAAAAAGTCACCTGCCACTCATCTTTATATTATAAAACAATTCTGAGACAGCTCTCCACTAATCATTCCCAATATCCGTTCACAGTGTACAAACCTAATCTATTGAAACCTACTGCTCCATTTTTAATAACTCATACCTTTGGTTTACAGTTGGGAACCCTAGTGACTTTCATATAAATATTATTTATAATTTTATTAGCAGTCTGAACTGGCAAAATCGTATTTTACCAATTGTTCGAGTCAAAACTGCATACCCGAAAAGTTTCCAAAAATTGTGACTAAAAAGTTTGAAAATTCAGTGACCAGTTTTTGAAATTTGTTGAATTTTTTTTGAATTCCGTAAAAAGTTTGAACCTTTTTTTTATATAAATCATTAATAGAAACCATAGCCAAGTGTGTAGCATGTGGGCGTTTCAATCGATGTGTTCCGGGTTCGAATCTCGGCCGGGGCAAGTGACATCAAAAAAATTTTAATAAAGTTTTTTCTAACCGCGGTCGCCCCTCTGCAGGCAATGACAAACCTAACAGTGTATTACTTATTTACTTAATTGGCGCTGTAACCGCTTAAGCGATTTTGGCCGAACTTCTCCTACAATTTGTGGTGTGCGTCTTGATATGGTAACACAAATTGAAAGCCCTACCGTTTTACGCCGACTTCGAACGACGAGCGCCAAATGATTTTTGTGAGAAGATTTTTTATGGCAGAAATACACTCGGAGGTTTGCCACTGTCTGCCGAGGGTCGAGCGTTATTGGAAAAAACTTTTCTATAATCTTTGGTGTTACTTTCCCCGGCCAGGATTTGAACCCGCGACCCACCGAATGAAGTGCGCACATGCTATACACTCGGCTACGACGGCAGCCAGTGTATTTCTGTCATACAAAATTTTCTCACAAAAATCATTTGGCGCTCGGAGTAGACCCCTAAATTTGTGTTACAAGCCACAAATTATAGGAGAAGTTCGGCCAAACATCGGGATATATGATGTAAGCGCCAAATTACTTTATATTATACTAGCTGGCAACGGTTGCGCGAGGCTTCGCCACGCACTTTCTGTTTATGGATATGTATAAGAAATTACTTACTATTAGTTACGTTGGTTCTGAAATAGTTTGATTTTGCATTTACTTTAATTCCTAAATATACAAACTCATAAAAATAACAACTTTATGTTGCATACAATTGCAATTAAAACTTTTTATTGGACAAACATCAAACAATTTCTTTGTATACAATATTATGCGTACCTCCCTCTGCAAGGACAAAAAGGTTTCTTTTCGATGTAACACGTGATAGGGCTACTACAGTTGTCCGTGTGAAAAACATGGCTTACTCAAATCCACTCCGGTTACATTAAATGTTTGCCCCTGTGCCTTGTTTATGGTCATTCCAAAACAAACCTTTACCGGAAACTAAAGTCTTTTAAATCTAAATGGCAAATCTGTAGGTATCATCGGAATTCTAGGTATTAAAGTAGACTTTCCAGTACCACAACCTGTTAAAATACTCGTAGTACATTCAACTAGATAAAAATATAACCTTTTTACCTGCAGGCGAGTTCCATTGTATAACAGTGGGGGACTTAAATTTCGCAATAAAATTATTGGAGCTCCAACTTTTAAAGTAAGTTTGTGGGGAGGCATACCGGAATTCATAGAATTTAGAAATTCCGTTGGGTATGCACAGCTTCTTCACCGTCGACTACTATATCCACCGAGCAATATTCTCTCGTTTGTGCGTGGAATTTTACCAATACCATTTCGTTAATTTTTTCGACTTGTTCATTAGTAGGTGTTAATATTGCTCGTTTCTTTAACCAGGATACAGGTTTATAAGCAAGTTGGTCTATTGTGGGATATATATTTTGTCAATCAGTTGTTGATGGTCGGTGACTGAAACGCATATGTCATTATTGATTTTCCCCCAAACTGTTGGAAGTTCACCGTTACCAACTTTTAGTAACATGTCAGCAAACATCCTGTTATCTTCTGAGGCTTTAAGCACTCTCATGCTAATCTTGAGTGCTAATTTTATTACATGGGACCAAAGGTATGATCGTTTTAATGACGCATTCACCTCATCAGCCCTGGTTTCTCTAGATATAACTGGCAAAATTTGACGGAAATCTCCTGAAAATAATACCGTACAACCACCCATAGGTGGGTTCTTACTTCTTAAATCGCGCATGGTAATATCTAGGGTTTCAACTGACGCTTTATGTGACATTGTGGCTTCATCCCAAACTATCAGTGAGCACATCTGGATAAGCTTAGAAGTATTACTTTGCATACGCTAGCACAATCGTCAGAAATATTTAGAGGAAGTTTACGTGCGCCGTACTTCCACCTTCTAAAAGGGTGGCTGCGCAACACCGTAAGCAAAACACAAAAAAACTTTTAAAAATTCAGCTGTAGTTTCTACGTTCTTGTATGATGACAAAGCATCTGAAGAACAAACATATCTAACAGTGTGGATCAAAGTTATCATTTCGCCTTGCATCGGTTTATCAACGAAGTCAACAGCAGAGCCCTCTGCGCATAGCCGAACGAAGTAGTAACGAAGAGCAGTTCGTGTACTACTCACACAACTACACATCTTCCCGCTACGATACTGATTTTACATTCGGTTGTAGCAATGCTGTACTTAGTGTAAATTTTTTTAAAACTTTACACTTAAATATTTCTGAAATGAATGGGCTAATTTTTTATTTAAGTAGCTATCATTGTAGTGCTAACTGCAAGCATTAATTTAAAAAAAAAGAAGCAAGCTGTGTCAGAGACACGGCCATTAAGTTTAACGTAGAATACGCCATCCGATAAGACAGAAAACATATGTAACAATAAATGATAAATAATACAAGCAAATGAATTTCTTTATTTGATAGTTACTTTGGATGATATACATAAGCTTATGATAGGAAAAATACGATAAAAATGTTTTTAAATTATCAATTAAATTTCTCGCAAAAACGAAGTCAATGGCTGTTATCAATAGTAAAGATAAATGATAAATAACATACGCGAATCCATTTTATTATTTTTTTTGCAGTGCTTGGCAGCATTTTCTCTTCTTTTACTCTACTTTAACTTGCCCGCCTAAAATTATGCAATACAAATAAAGGGCTGCACGAGTAAATTTAAATCGCCCAACAGCAAACACTCAACCAAACACCACACACATACACACATATTTGTGTGCATGTGTTTATACAATTTTCATTTGAGAAATTTAAATATTAGGAAGATATCAACCAACATGAAATGTATGTCAAACGAAAGCTAACATCTTCATTTGACTACCAAAAAAAAAAAAAAAAAATTAATCGAGCCGTTTCCTTATAATTAAAGAAATAGAGATTACAACAATAAAAACCTGACATTGGTGCCCATACCGTAAGGTAAGACGTATTCTACGCCAAAAGTTGCATCCCAATCCGTTCTGTAGTGCCCGAGATTAGCTCTTTCCAAAATTTTAGACTTTGTTTTATAATATGTATAGATTATATTAATTAATAGAATGAGCTATACTTTTTTTAATATTAAAAATAAATAATTAAACATAAGTGACAAACTGCATTATGTTGAATTTTGTACAATATGATATGGCTAACACTCCAATAGCTCCAATATCCATACCATCAACAATATAATACACCAAAATAACACATACCCCGGATATCGTAATCTGTTAATAAAAGGCTCATTTCCAGCTACAATTTTCAAAAAAAAAGGCTCAATGAAACCATCAGACCAGAAGGTAATCCCAGGCTCAGAACACAACATGATTGGTTGTTTTGTAACCGTTTGCTTCCTTTGAGACGGTGACTTTGTTTTTTAGCAAAACCGTCTATAGTCGATTTTAATAATTTTTTATTGAGCGCTCGATTGAGATTTAACATACTTTAGTACATTTTAAATTTTCTACATATCTATCAAACTGTGACTGCTAACAGAATAAAACACGGCTATGTATGAAACCAACTCGAATTTGAAACACTGCACTTCCCCCTTTTTTCTTACTTATTTATAACTAAAAATTCAATTATTTTTGTGTGCTTAAAGTTTTATACTTTTCACTTATAACATTTAATGTACTCACTAGGGATGCCAATCCATTTTTTCGGGTTCCGAAAATTCCGGTATTAGCTTGTATTAGTCCCGAGATCCCGAAAAAATTTGAAAAATAAAATTCAAATAAGTAAAAACTTGATTGTTACAAAATTTAATTAACAAATAAAAAAATGAAAATTGTTTTATGGTGTAAATTGAATTGACTTGAAACCTGCACCATTAATATATACCAAGGACCGTAACGGCTCCAATTTTTATTAAAAAAATATCATGACTCAATCGATATTTTGAGATTTGTATTTTCCGATCACATTCAATCGACATTTTGTAAAAATATTTTTTTTAATCAAGTTTGATCGTCATTTTTTAATTTTATTTTTTCGAACAAATTTGGTCGATATTTTGTGATTTTTATTTTTTCGATGATGTTTAGATGTGGAGACTCAGCTAGCCATTCTAACTAAAACAATGTTATTGTCTCTAAATCGGCGCATGTTTATCCATGATTTGTATAAAGCGCCTTGCCTTGTTGGAATTGAACACCCTCTCGTCGAGTGTTCAAAATACCTGTAGGAAAGAATAAAACAAGTTTTTTCTAAGAAGTAATAACCGTCGATCTTTTGAAATGATTTCAACTGAACTCATCTCAAAGTCCGATTCATCGGACCACAGAACATTAGACCAATTTTGCCATGTATAGTGTGATTCCCTGAACAGATTCGCCTATAAAATTTGTTACACATTCCAATATCTAGTACGCGCTTTGGTTGATATGACGTCAATTCTCCATTGCTGTATATAATGGCTTGACTTGAACAACTTTCGCTTAGTTTTTTTGGTAGCATAATCTGGAGGCAGATTCCTCCCTCTTTTAGCGCCTAGCAAGTTGTTTTATTTTAGACTGCTTTTCCCCCCGAATCTTCGCTTTCATCTGGTTTTGCATCCGCACTTTGTGAAGACCGTTGTTTAGATTTTTCTGCTTCCTAAGACGTGTATGCTCAACTGCAGTGTTTTGTGTCATTGAAGTATCCAATAATTTTGCCGCAGATTGTAGCAAATATTTTGCATACAGCTTTATCATAAACTTTGCGTCAGGATTTTTTATAAAGGCATTCGAAGTAAGAATCCTCTTTCAGAAAATAGTCCGTAACCATGGACCTTGGTAGGGTGTACCAAACCAAGCTTTCTTCTAGTAATTCTAAATAACGAAAGACGGTTTATCTGGAAATATCATTTTGCTCCAATCGATTCTGAATATTGGCTTCAGTCAAATTGCAGTTTTGAAATGTGGTCCTAACGGCTGCCTATTTCTGATGGCAGATTCTTTCAATCAACGTCCAAAACGTCTATATTTTTTTAAATAAAGTTTTTGTTTCGCTTGCCTTAGGCTAAGACTAGGATTTAAAAAAAAAAAAAATGTTTAGTGGATTGATCTTCGGGCTTTGAGGTAGTTTTAGTCACACCTCTGCCAGGCTTTTAATCGACATTGGCCTCAACCTTCGACCACTTCTTAACAAGTGACTTGACTTAACGGTCTCAGCTGGGGACATTTTCGTACCTTTGGCATGACTTGCGCGGAACACAGCTTCAAAATGCTTCTTGTGAATATCACTTTAAAAGTAAACACTTCGAAGCACAACACATAAATGAAGTACTCATTGCAATGTGTAATTATAACACTGCGTAACAAAAATTAAAAAAAAAACCTGCGGTCATGATTTTGCTAATAGTTTTTATTAACATTAGTAGCAGGCTTACGAACTGTGTTTTTCCTTTTTTTGGATTGGCTCTAGTTCTTGAGATAAACGAAACTTAAGAAATTAATGAAAAAAAATTATATGACCCAGTTCCAGTTGTATTAATTTAATTATTCCTCAATAAGTTTTGTTATATAAATAATTAAAACAAGTAGTTCGTTGGTTTGAATATTTTATTTCCCTTGCAAAAGAGCAAGGGCAGCCGAAAGAAGAATACGAAAATGTAAAAATTGTTTTAGCAAAGATTTTGTATGCACAACATAAGTGGTCAGTATGCGTGGACTTGAAGATGGTGAATTTTTTATTGGGCCAACAAAGTGGGTATACTAAATACCCCTGTTTTATATGTTTATGGGACAGTCGTGCAAGAAATGAACATTGGATTAGAAAGGACTGGCCGGTGAGAGAAAATATGGAGGTAGGAACAGCAAATGACCAACTGATAAGCCGAGAAAAAATTATTCTTCCACCACTTCACATCAAGCTTGGGCTAATGAAATAGTTCATCAAAGCCCTTGATAAGACAGGTGACTGTTTCGAATATGTGTGCAAAAAATTTCCAGTCCTTAGTATGGAAAAATTAAAAGCAGGAGTCTTCGATGGTCATACCCTTCTAAAAGACACTGAATTCTTAAACCATATGCCACAAATTGAATCTGAAACATGGCTAAGCTTTTTTAATGTAGTCAAAATTTTTTTGGGAAATCATAAATCACCAGACTATAAAAAACTCGCAAACTAGGAGCTAAAATGAGCATTAAACTACATTATTTACATAGTCAGTTGGACAAATTCCCGGACAACCTAGGCGATTACAGTGAGGAACAAGGTGAACGGTTCCACCAGGACATAAAAATAATTGAAGAAAGATACCAAGGTCGATGGGACGACCACATGATGGCAGACTACTGCTGGAACTTAATACGACATCATAGGAGGTCCTACAGAAAAAGTTTTTTTGTAATTTTTTTAAAATTAATTAATGAAAAGAATATATTTTTTTTATTTTTGTATTATTTTTATACAGGCGCGCAATAAAAATATAATTTAAATCCAAATTGGTATTTTTAATTAGGTTTTTTCGTGAAATATTTAAAAGTCTTTATCTGAAAAACTAGAGCTAATTCGACAAAACTGATATTATTTTCGTAATCAGCGCCCCCAAATTACCCTAAATCGACTTAAAAATCTCCGACCGCAAAATTTTGTTCCGCAGTGTAATTTGAATTTACTTACTCCTCATTTAAGGTGGTGTTGAGAAAGCAGCTGCTCGAATTCGCTTGCTGGACTGAATGTCAAAACTATATGTTTGTTGTAATTCTCACCGATTCTCACCGTCACTGTGCGTACATTTTTGTTATTGTACGCTCAACACCACCTGGTATGAATTCGCCTTGGTGAAATATCCTATATGTGATTTATCTAAATTTACGTATAAATTCATTGTTTGTTGAAATGATCTCAGTTTTTTGAATTTTTACTCATATTAAAAAAGTTATGTCGTATGGTGTATCTCAAATCTCGCTTTTAAAATTTTGAACTATTTTGAAAATTTTGGCATCCCTAGTACTCACCTGTTTAATAAACCTATGACCTTGTTCATAAAAAATAAAATAGATTTAAGAAGCTTTATAAAGTTCGATATATATAAAGCAGTTAAAGTCTTTTTAATTTTTTATGAATGAGGCTGGCACCCAAATTTTTATGCATTTAAAATAAATATAACTTTGACTTTGTAGCATACATTTTTATCTCGTTTTATTTTATTAAGATGTAGTAATATATATATGTATAATATGTATATATGTATGTATGTATGTATTTGTTTGTGCACTCGTACTTTCTATCTTTCGTTGGCAATAGTTTTTATTCTAAATATCGTTGCTGTTTCTAATTAAATTAATCTCTGATAATTTACGTTTGAAACGCTTTCGCAGCTTTTGATTTCAAGTTTATGCGGCGTACATCTTCAAAAGTTCTATTGCCAAATCTTCCGTCCACAGATAGCTTGAGCAACAGCCCGGGTCCATCATCGCCAGGTGAATGTTTTCCAAATTTTCTACAATATCAATTCCTATTTACTATTTACTATAATATGTATGCTCAAATAATGTTTGTAACTACACAAACCAATAACAAATACCTAATATTAATTTATAATTGGCAATTAAAATCTATATAGAACACTAGACACTTGAGCAAACAAAAAACTGATATACATATATTACAAACATGCATACATACCAATTCCTTATGTAAAGCTTAATGCACATACGTACAGCTGCGAGCATTGAAATAGGAGCGCAACCTATTGGCAGTGTATACATAATTTGTCTTTATTTAATGTTTACTAATTTGTACTAAAAGAGTATATTGTATACATCAAAGTTTAAAATTTTGCAGAAAATTTAGAAATACATATTATCACAATTTTCTAAATTTTTTGCAAATTTTGAACTTAACTTTATATTTCTTTGCCATCGTATGAAGGTTGATATCTATATTGCTGTCCTTCTCTTTTTTCTTCTAAATTGACACTTTAAACGCCAACATAACGTACTCTAGTCACTGTTCTCTTTTGAGCTAGAGACCCGCAGTGAAGACAAATCTTTCTCCACCTGGTCTTTCGAACATAGCGGAGGCCTTCCGCTTCCTCTACCACCACCAGCGGATACCACGCCGAATACTTCCAAGGAAGGATCATTTTCTTCTATACATACAACATGCCTTCGTACCCGCTGAAACTTAATTCGCTGAACTATAAAGGTAATACGGCTCATCATCCTATCGTCTGCGGTATTCGCCGTCGCAAAGACGTAAGGGTCCAAAAATCTTTCGGCAAATCTTTCGCTCTACGACTCCAAGCGCCATCTCATTCGATGTTGAATACTCTTATAAAAGATAATACCTGACCGGCTTAATTCTGCAGCTCGAATTATCTTTTCTGACTCAACGTTAAAGAAGTCGCACGATGGAAAGTCACCCTGTCTGAAACATCGTTTGGCATCAAACGGCTCGGAGAGATCCTTCCTAATTCTGACTGTGCTGGTGGTATTTTTTCACCGTCATTTTGCATAGGCGTATTAGTTTTGCAGGGATGTCAAATTCAGACATCGCTGCATATAGGAAAGTTCTTCTCGAGCTGTCGAAAACTAGTTTTAAGTCGACAAATATATAGGGTGTGTCGATCCTTTTCCAATATTTGACATATCGTGAATGCCTGGTCGGTGTTAGATTTACCAGGTCTAAAGCCACACTAATAAGGTCAAATCAGTTCGTTCACGGTTGGCTTTCACACAATAAGTTTATATGAAATTTGAAGGAGGCTAATCCCACGGTAGTTAGTGCAAATTACGGGAGAACTCTTTTTGTGGATTGGGCCGAGTACATTTAAATTCTAAGCGGCGTGCACGCATTCGTCCGACCATATAAATAAACTGTGCCATTCACTCTACCATCTCTTCGCCAGCAAGTAATCCATCAGTGCCAGCGATGTAGTTGTTACGTAGCCGCGTTATTGTCATTCGAACTTCGCCAAGGTTGGCTGACGGGATGTTAATGCCACCATTAACGATTTGGAGTTCGGAATCTTTATTTTCTCCCGCGACGCTTTGGCTGTCAGCAAAAACATAAAATACTCTTATTGCGATGAACTAATATATGTACATAGCTCATACATACATCAACAAGTTCTTAGTGTGTTTATAGTAAAATATGTCAAACTTTCCAATATAAATGCCAGACGGCGGTAGACAAGAGTACAAGTCACCAATGTTAGAAATATGAATATAAATTAAATAAAAACAAACATATTGTCAAAACTTGTCAAAATGTCGCGCTACTATTTCAATGCTCGCAATTGTATGTACGCATTAGGGATGCCGAATTCGGGATAATTGCGATCCCGTGATTGCGAGAAATGTATATTGTAATACTGGGATCCTGGAGATATGCTACTTGCGAAGGAAACTGCTTTCGCTTCTAAAAGCTATTACTTTAAGATGGATCTGTCATTGGTGGTAATGACTTGCAGGAAGCTTTGCATTCCCAGTAATTGGTTAAAGAAGCGAAAAAATACGTGCCCACTAAAAGCGATCCCCAAATTGGCATCCATACTTCGTCTATATGTATACTAGCTTTTATGTTTCTTATAGTCCATAGTTAAATACTGACTTATCGCTCTGAGGTACAGTTGACACAGCATACAACTTAATTTAGCAAACATTGTGCCAGTTCTTAAGATTTGCTTATTCTCGTTGCTTATCGCATTTTGCGCACTTTTAACTCCTATGGCTTGCACGCTTTTATTGCTCCTATTGTAAATAAAAGTTTGAACATTTAGTAATATTAATTTTTATTGTTTTGTTGTTTTTTGTATATACATTTATAGAAAATCAAAGCATTAATTTTAACCACTTCTTCATTGTTATTTTAGTCTTATGTAGTTGGGATAATCGTATATTGTACATTTGTAAATTATACTTTAAGAATGGTTCAATGAAATTCACTAAACTAAATGGCGACATTAAAATTAAACATTAAATTAACTACACAGATTTCAGAATAGTTCAATTCAAGAACCTATTATAACGTAATTTTGCCTATTGGAACCCCACATTTACAGCGCAGTTTTATAGCCCATTTAATTTTAGTAGGTATGATAAACTGCCAGATCAAATTTATTTATTTATGTTTATTTTTGAAAGTTTCGTTTCCTGTACTCTTTCGTTAAAACCGCGCTGCATAATTACTAAAAATATTTAAAGCAAAGGTAACGTTTAGTCACTTAAAACTTGCACTATAATTAAATAAAATTCGAATTAAAAATTGTTAAATTTTATGTGAAGTTTGTTGAATTTTTCCCCCATTCTGTTTGTTCCAGAATTAACTATATTTTTATAAAAATAAATAAATCAAATTAAATTAAGAAAAATAAATATTCAACACTTGTGATTATATGACTGTGCTATCGTTATGTCTCGCACTGTATACCTCTCACTATATGTGAATCTTTCTATTGTATTCTTGAACTTCTTCTCCTTATCTTAGTGGGCATTTGCTGTTTAGTTAACATTTCATTCCACGCTAATTAAAAATATGAATAAGACGAAATCGACGAAATTACCAATTTAGCTGCTTAGCAACGAGATTACAGCTCAAGTTAAGATCACCATGTTATGATTTTTTTAAGACGACAGATATGTTAGTTATCTACACATGAATCTTCTGTTTCACACAGCCTTTTTTAACATAATTTATGCTAGTAAACAGTATGATTATTATTTATCTCAACCAACTATCTTTCATTGAAGAAAACAGCCACCAATCGAAAGAAAAATGGGAATAAAATTGAGCTTAAGATATATTTAGGTTAGGTTAGGTTAGGTTACTGTGGTAGTTCCCGCAAAGGGAACTCACTTAGACATAGTAGGAGTCCATTGTGATACCACCTGATTTATGAACGGTAACGTGAATCGGAAAGTCAGGAAAGATTACCCTGAGAAACGTTGCGTTCCCCGAATGAAGCCACGCAAATTACCAATCTCCACCCCAGAAAGCTCCTCTGGAGTCCTAAAGAAGTACGAGCCTAGGTACTTGAACCTCAGTCTCGCAAATGCAGGGCAGCTGAGCAGATAATGACGATGAATCCACCTCATCCTCCTCCATAAAGGGTCAGAGACTACATATCTTCAGCCTAACCGCATGAATACCCAACGGATAATGCCCAGTCAAAACACCTACGAGGGTCGAGAGTTGCCGCTTAGTAAGCGACCTCAGCTCCTTTGAGCGCCCACGATCCACTCTCGGCCAGAGGGACCTTGCAGTTCTGCATGTCGTGGCGATTTCCCAGCTCGCTGAGACGACAGAGAGCCCATCTGTCCAGGAGAAGCCCATAGGCAGTCAAAGGAGCCCCCACCCCCTCCCTACAAGGAGAAATGACTTCCAGGGTACCTTGCCGAGCGAGCTCATCAGCCATGCAGTTCCCTGCAATGTCGCTGTGGCCCGGTACCCAAATTAGTCTCACGTCGAGATACTCTGAGGCGGCTGCGAGGGAAGTCAGGCATTCCCTGACCAGTTCTGATGTCACCATCTTCCATTATGTTATTGAGCGGCCTTGATTTCGTTGTCTATCCATGGATGCCAAGTCGAACGATAACGTGGGTTAACGGATTAGAGAGTGCGGAAATGTTGATGATGAGCCAGAGAGAATAAGTCGATGGTCCAGCTGTTTGCTGACGCCTCTGGTCGGCATAGAAACTGGAAAATGATGTGGAAAAGCTACATTGGCCATCCAGATGCAAATTCAATCGTAGACGTTTGGTCATTAATGAAGTTAAGGCTTAGAGAAAATCATAGTAATAACAAAGCAACTCATTTTAACACACACTAGCGGATGTGGAGTGAGTGTCCGCTGGATATGTCCAGGAATTGAGCCAAAGTTGTACTAAAAAATTGCAAAACCATTAACAACAACAACTGAAACTGAACAAAATATTGACAATAATACGAAAAAGATATTTGCACTCACCTTCAGAAAATATATAAAATCTAACCGAGCAAAATACTCTCACAAATTCCACTTCAATCAGAAAAATTTTTTGCTGATTTTTTTTAGTTAGCTTTTAAAAATAACTAAAACTGCTTAACTAAATTGAAAATGGTTATTGTACTTATCTATGCATAAAGTTTATCACACATCGTTAAACGCAATTGTGTTCTTACATATTTTATTTACTCTAATATATTTATAGCGGGCATATGGATATCTTAAAAAATCATGTATGAACTCATATAACTCGTTTTAACGCTATGAAATTAGCAAACTAGGTTACTGTGCTTGTGCCAACATGACGCACTTTATAATTGCTTAGCTACTTCTGCTAGTCATCAATAATGTTGTTCTCATCTTACAAACTTACCCCAACCCCCCCAAAAATTGTAGTGTAAACATTTGCTAAATATGATGTCATGTTGGCTAGCGATAATTCAATTAATGGTGAAATCGTGTGAAATTACATACATACATACGAGGGGACTAACAAAAGTTCGCTTAAAAACAAAAAAATACCAAACCCTTTGCAATTGCATTACGAGATCTCTTTATAAATTCTAAAAACATCAGTTAAAATGGATACGTGAAAACGAAAAATAGCTGTGGATGGATTAGACTATATTCCTAGTCTAAATTCGCTTTATGATTATCTTCGGCTTTCGGCGTAAACTAAAGCCACTCACTAAAAATGTCCAAGGAATGCCAAATTGCATATGGAACAATTGCATCGTCTCTACAGGCTATTTCCAAGTGGTTCCGAAGGCTCCAGACGGAACATTTTTCTGTAGTGAATGAGCCTCAAATTTTCTATTAATTAAGTCACACAGAGTCACGTGTGTAGTTAAAAGCTGGCGAAGTTCCCCGTTCGATATATGACATAATTGCTGCTGAGTTGGACTTGAATGTCATGGAATCTATTCAATGGCTTTCACAAATTTTAAATGACACCCAAAAAGAGGTTCGAGTGCATTTTGCTAATTTTTTTCTCATAAATTTGAAAATGGACAGTCTAGAATCTTTAGTAAAGTTGTTACTGGTGACATATCTTGGTTCTATAAGTACGATACGCCAACCAAACAGAAGTTCATAGCATGGAGCCAAACAGGCACAAACTCACCCGTTAAAGCTAAGCCACAAAAATAGGTAATGATTCCAATTTACTTCCGCAATCAAAAATTATAGCCGCTATTCCTCTGGAAAAGTATCAAACGGTCACTGCAAAATGATATACCGAAGACTGCTAGCCAAAAGTTTTAATAAATTTGTTGTTTTGAAAAATGCGATTAAGTAGAGGAGATAAAACAAGACGAAGATTAAGAATAAATATGAAAATTTGTGTTTGTTTTTTTTTTTCTGACCAATTAAGCCGACTTTTGTTAGTCCCTCGTATGTATCTTCATGGATATTTGCACTCAAACTTACCGTGCAAATTACACGTAGAAGATCCAAAAGTTTCTGGCCCACACAGATTAAATTTGTCGGAGGTACAAAACTTGAATTCCATTAAATTAATGGAGTTTTTATTTTGGAGTCAGCTGTTACTGGCGTAGAAGTCATGATTCTTTATCATGAACCGCTATCAAACAGGCAATCGATAGAGTGGCGTAGTTTAAGCTCACCTCTACCAAAGAAAGCAAAGGTAACTTGATCTCATAAAAAGAATATGATTAAAATTTTGTGGAAATATTATTGAATTTGAATTGAAATTTGAATGGTGGTTTTAAAGATATCAAGACAACAGTTACTACGTTTATACGCACCTTAAGTCGCTTTAACTCGTTTTTTGCACGAGTATGAGTCGGCACATTTCGTACTTTCAAAGCGAATTGAATTTCAGTTTATACATACTATGTTCTGAGTGATGACCCTTTGAATTAAAGCGATTTAAGTGCGCCCGGGCTACACTATCCCAATTTATGGCTCATTCTTAATTTATGGGAGACTAAGTAATTTCGCCTTATAAAATCCGCCAGTAAATAAAAATTAAAACTTATTTTATCATAAATCAAGAATAAAATCACGAACAAATAGTGTCGGCTCCAAATTTTATCGATAATTATTATGTGATCTCTCATACCCAAGTTGGACGACGCATTTTGAAACGTTCCCATGACAGTCGGTTCTACGATACCGGGACGACCTCGATTTATATCCGGCCAAGGACTGTCACTTAGCAGCATTCTTCGATTTTTTATGGGGAATGTTTTATGATGTTACAATAACAACAACACCGTTTTGTTCCTAGATTTTTAAAAGTATATTCTCATAATAAAATTTAAATATATTAAAAATTTACGAAATCTCTCACATTTTTGCCTTTAATCAAAGAACTAAGCAGGGTTGCTGGCTACAGAGCTGTCAATAAAAATGAGGAATGACAAGTGTGGAGGCACTTGGTTTATACGAAGTAATTTGGACGAAAATACATAATTTGCGTTGTAGTGCGTCCGGCATATATAGCATGCATATAAATGTAGTAACGGGCGATTACTATACTTCTTTACTACCTCAAATACGACATGTTACACTGTGCAACAATTGAGACCAGCCTGGGCGTTCTTAATATTTTCTGGAAGTACACCTATTGACTTATAAAACATTCGACGGACTTGTACAAGTCAGCTCGAATTTTTTGTATGGTCTACTAAAAAGTCGACAAAATGTTTCAAATATATGATGTCGGAGCGAAGTGAAAGATTTTCGTACAATACTCTAACCCATTATCTTTCACTTAAAGTTGAGTTTTACTTCAAGGAGCACTTCAAAAAACAAATTTGGAACGTCGCTAGAGAATTAAAATGTTATAGAAAATAACTCTTCTAAAAATTGTACAATACTATGGGCCTTCTCAGATAAAATCTTTATACAAAAAATATAGAAAATCGTCAGAAAAAACAAGCAAACACATTTGTTGCATTGAAATATAATTTGCTACACTAACATTACCGATTATCTAAATTTGGGAAGACCCCTAGTGAAATTTTCCAAAACCCTCTTGGGACTTAAAAATTCTGTTTTTAGTGGGGTTTCTTAAAGTAAGAAATGATCAAAACGATACTTTTCGGAGCTCCTAGTTTAGGCTAGAAACTTTTGCACCGTACTACGCATAATATGTAAATATTCACTTGTATGTATTTAAAATTACTAATTGCAGTGCATAGTTCACGTGTGAAATTAATAAGAATTTTGATCTGTGAAGCTTTTAGGAAGAATATAATATAGAGCTTAATATAAATTTTTTTTTGGTATGTAAACTTCACCTAGAAGTGCTAGGCGTTTGCGTATTTGATTTACATACGTGAACTTTGTACATCTATTAATACCAGTTTAAATAATTCGTCACACCTGCTTTTGACGATTGTGTCGAGCAGTACAAAAAACGATAGTGATTATCATATCTTTTAAAGAGATCTTATCGGCGCACCTGCTACTTACTTTTCTGTCTACTTGTTATGATAACATTTACCCTAAATGCATGCATGAAAAGCTTTTTTTTATTAGCAGCGCCCTCTATTAGCTCTTTTTTACGAAACTGATAGAATGCCAATTGAAAAGATACTGGGGTATGAAGTTTAGAAGTTTGGGTCAGATAATCATTTATGACGGTGTCCAATACAGAATCAAGTGTCTTTGATTAATCTTTAATAAGTAATTTTTTTGCTGGTCAAATAAATAAGAGACCTGGTTTAATTTTTTTTTTAATATTTGATATATGAGCTGCAGTGAAAATATTAAAGATAAAACTAGTTCACACGAAAAAGTACTTCATCCAAAAAAAGTTTTCTTAGCTAATTTTGAGTCGCTAAACGCGAAAATGAGTTTAATTTATTTTTTCCATAGAAGCGTTTGCGACAGAAAATGTTAAAGTAATTACAAATTGAATAAAAGCAGCCAATGCAAATTTTTGCTCATTCCCAATTTCAGTTTAAAATCTGCCTAAACCTTTCATTTCACGGTGCAACAGCCAGAATGTTCATTTGATGTAATATATATAACATTTTATATGGATTTAGGGCCGCTGATTCAAAATAACCGCTATCACTGCGGTATCCTCGTCACTGTGCTGTTCCTGGAGACCAGGAAAGAGATAAAACATGGGTGTATGAATTAGCCCCCACTGAATTAACCCCCACCGGGCAAAATGACTTAAGCCCCACCAATTTCTCAGTGAATCTTTCCCCACCAAAAATGACGGAATCCCCACGAAAAAAAAATGCATTAAACCCCACGAAAATGATTTTATCCCCACCAATCGAAATGAATTAAGCCCCACCAAACGTGGGTGTTCTTACATGACAGAATCCCCACGAAAAAAAAAGGAATTAATCCCCACGAAAATGACTTTAGCCCCACTTTACTTCATTTTTAATTTATTTTGCTTTAACTTCAAGTTTTTAAATCAAAATTTTAACAAAAATTCAATTATACATATAGTTGTAAGAGATGGATTTTTATTATATGTTTATTTACAAAATTTATGGTTTCTCCTTTTACGAAATGTGCACTATTAGTGATTTTAACCTTTCGTAAAAGGAAAAATCTTTGACAATTCAATCTTAATAGAGTGATTATTAAAAACAGTTCTGCGTATTCTGCATAAAAATGAATATGGAAAAATTGAAACAAATAGAGAGTAATCGTATAAACGCAAGGAAGATCTTACTAAATAAAAGCGATACTATAAACTTTTCTCATGTTCCTGGATTTATAATTGATTCTTTTTTTGGAAAAAAAAGTTATAAGGCGCAATTAATAGTTTGTGTTTTTGCTTTCGTTAATGGAATCAGCGAGTCGCAACTCTTTCAACTAATACGATGGATACCGTTCACAAAAACTCACTACAAAAAAATATCAGATTTACTCTTATGGCTTGAAAATTCTCCAAACGCTCACAAGTACTATAGCTATAATGTTATACTTAATCAAATAGTTTTTTGTAACGGAGACTTACGAAAATATGGAGAAAGAAAGCAAAGAAATTAAATAAAATTTGAAAAGTATTATATTTTTACGTTGCTAACTGTTTGTTTTATTTTTATAAAAGATCACGGAATTAAAATGAATTAAACCCCACGGAAATGATTTTATCCCCACCAATCAAAATGAATTAAGCCCCACCAAACGTGGGGGTTCTTACATGACAGAATCCCCACTAAAAAAAAATGAATTAATCCCCACGAAAATGACTTTAGCCCCACTTTCCGCCATTTTTAATTTTGTTGTAAAATTGGTGGGGCTTAAGTCATTTTGCCCGGTGGGGGTTAATTCAGTGGGGGCTAATTCATACACCCTAAAACATCACTTGAAGCTATAACTGGAGATTTGGGGAAATTTTCAAGAAATTTGAAACACATTTCTTGCATGACACATTTCGTAACTTCAGCTTTGATGAAACAAGACTTGCTCGCACTTTGGTCTATTTTTTTATATGACTTTCCGCAACCTCCCTAGTATCAGCTCCCTTCGAATTTGCGTTCTTCTACCAGTATTCTTGGTATCTATCGGGCGGAAATCTTCTTCATGTTAAAGTTTTCGGTAAGAATACTTTGTATACTTCCGAAAGAGATCCCAAAAAAATGTTTAATGGTCCCGGTGGGTCCCGGGTTCGAATCCTAGCCGGGGCAAACAATGAAAAGTATTTTCTAATAGCGGTCGATCCTCGGCAGACAATCGGAAATCTCCGAGTATATTTTTGCTATGACGAAACTTCCCAGAAAAATCATTTGCCGTTCCAAGTCAGCGTAAAACTGTAGGCCCTCAATCTATGATACACCAACAAATTGCAGGAGAAATTCGGCCAATCATCAAACTATGGTGTAAGTGCCGAATTATTATTATTATTAGAGCGACTATGTGGAATATGGATAGATTTTTTTAGGCAGCGGAACTTAATGACGACTCTTACATAATTTTTTTTTAAATTTAATTTTAAATCGTTGACTACTTGTATTTTAATGAAAGTGTCTTCCAAGAAAGATGGAATAGTGAATGTCCTTTACTTCATGTAAAAAATTAAAATATATTTAATTGTAAGCAACTAACAGACACACCCTATCAATTAAAAATCCATAAATCTTTGAAAAACTGATGCTAGCACAATAAAATGTATTCATTTGAATATTTTTGCGAAATGCGTGACTCACTGTACACACACACACACATACATACATACATGAATGATAAACATCATTTAATGAGCTTCCGTTTATCTTAAATGAGTCGTGTTGGGATTTGTGAACAGTAGAGATTAACATAAAATGATTACTTTAGGTTGACTAGCACCACCGCCTTTTTATTAAATACTATAAATAGCATTTAGGCAAATATAAATTTTTTAGAGATTTGTTTGTGTGCGCATGTATCAAAAATTTGTTTATTTTTTTTTTAAGTGAGGTGCTAATCGCTTGGTCGTAAATTTAGTATGAATATTTTCTGTTTCGTGTGTGCGAATAGGGGTAATGAATGTTGTTTGGTTAGCACAAAATCTTTAAGTGTTCTAATTATGATTAAAAAATTGTAGTTAGGTAGGTCTTCACTGGAGAGTGCTGGAATTAAAACTACATAGCTGCAGTTTATGAATACTTGCGAATGTTCGACTAATATACCGTTACACCATAGTATATGGAGCAAAAATAAACTCCACAATGCAGTTTTTCAGCTTGCTATAAAAAAGTCTAAATTCGGGACTTTTCCTGTTGGCTAAAAATCCAAAATGAGTAATGGATTTCTTGTGAGGAGCTGCTCAGTTTTCTAACTAGCTATATTTTAGGTATCAATGGAATATCGACAAAAAGATGTTGAATTTTTAGCACTAACTAGCTACACAACTCTTGCATTATCATCGTTACTGTTACAAAGTTAATAGCTGACTGAAAATGTATACCTCCTTAGCAAAGTCGGAAGTGCGATGAGAAAGTTTAAAAGCGACTTAAAATTTATTATTACACCAAAATGCATATCTAATTTTGTTATATAATTATTCGATACGCCGTAATTTGCCAAATAACTTCGAACATTCATTCATGTTACATTTTCAAAATCACGTTCTCCTATCGTAACACCCTACCATATGATGATTCTTACGAGTAGTTGCGT
This sequence comes from Anomoia purmunda, assembly GCA_951828415.1. Classification (NCBI taxonomy): domain Eukaryota; kingdom Metazoa; phylum Arthropoda; class Insecta; order Diptera; family Tephritidae; genus Anomoia; species Anomoia purmunda. Next base: position 124,948,087 of record OX639993.1, read on the forward strand.
AAGCTACTGAAATTACCGATCTGGGTGTAGCATTTCGCTATAGGTTTTCATTTCATAGCCACCTAAATTTCACGATAGCTAAATGATACTCTATGCTGGCTTTTATCAGGCGTTTCAGCTCAGATTTTTCTGATCCGTAAGCTCTGAAATTGCTTACACCTCGCTTGTATGCTCTAAGTTGGGCTATGCTGCTGTAATTTGGAGACCTTATTATGGACTGCCAGACCAATAGAGTTGAATGAATTCCAAAAAAATTTGTTAGTTATGCTCTTCGTTAGTTATTTTATGTCCACCCTATTCCCTCTTATCGAAGTAGATATCTAAAATCGTTAGATTGATTCTTTCATCCCTTACTTTTGTCTACAACTTAGTACGTGGTGTCTATATTTGCTTGGGTACAAGAAATCATGACTTTTTATCTTTGGAGATGGGTAGAACTAATTACGTATCTAATGATAGGAGCATTATGGGGCTCTAAAGGAATTCGACTTAAAATTCTCGTATCCAGAAATCCGTTTTAAATCATTAATAAATTAATAAATTACTTAGTTAGTGCTTTTTATTTATTTATAATTCTTTCAAATCTTTACTCAAGGCCAAAAAATATCATCGGAATTTTTTACATTCAAGAATAACGATTACTTTTGATCCATAAAATGAATACTGCAAAATATCGATCAAATTTGATTGAAAAAATAAAAACAAAGAAATTCCAAATATTTCATCGATAAAATAAAAATCAGAAAATATCGATCAAGTGTGATCGGAGAAATGTAAATCCAAGAATAATGATCTTTTATCGAAAAATATCACAAAATATCGATCAAAAAATAAAAATTTGAAAATAGCGATCAAAGTTCATGGAGAAAATAAAAATCACAAAATTACGATTCTCTAATGATTTAAAACAAAAAATATAGTCAGATTTGCATAACGACTTATTTTGAATAATCAATTAATTAAAAAAAACTGGCTTTTACGTTTTCTGTCTTATTTCGACGCTCTTACGCTCCACATCTATCTATTTATATATATATATAATAAAACTGTAAAAAATCGTATCTGTACATTGGAAATTTCCGAAGGTGACCATCTTTCGAAATTTTGTCTGCCTATTGGTTTGTTTGTCCTGTTTGAAGGCAGTAATCGACGAAACTACTGAACGGATTTTCATGAGCCTTTAACTGATGGCTAGACAGTAACTTCAGCGATAACTTGGCGTATATTTTATCAAAATGTTAAATAAGGAAAAAATAATTTTTTCTGAGAAATGTCTAAGAATTATTTTCTTTTGAATAAATTTGTATTCCTTCAACATCTGCAACGTAAGCCGGTGTTTATTTTTTGTTCTGATTTTTTTTTTGAAGTGCATTGTTATAGCTAGTTCTTGTAATAAAATTATCCTTTAATAAACAATTTTTAATTATTTTTTCTTACAAAGTTAATCGAGTAAAAAGAATGAATAAAAATATAAATTTTCGAACAAATTCGATGTCTTTGTGCTTGTAACTCATTTTGATTTTTTGTAGCTGTATCTACTTGCTGAATTTATATTTCCTGTATTTTATGTTATAGAATGTTATAACAAAAAAAAAGTTCCGCTGTCTGTATTTGTAATGTAGATTGGTGAATTTTGTATGAAAACTTTTGCCAGATTCCACTTGGAAACTGCATAGAAAGGCGATGAAATAATCGATTTCGATTTAGTACTAAAGAAAAAAGTATCACGGTGACCGATTTACATATTTTACAAAATAACTTTTTTATGTAGGTAACCCAGTACCGTGGAATTTCCTCGTAACTTTTTCCACGCGTTTCTTGACCCGGAGGCTATTCTAAAAGAAGATTGAAGGTCGACTGCAGACCCTGTAGCTGTGCTTCTCCCGTAGCTTGTCCATTGCTTTACATTCGCAAAATGACATTTTCCACCATTTCGCCTTTTCCATTTTAAAACCATCCGCGTATTTGTGTGTCGTACTGCTTGTCATCCTCACATCCCTGCACTACCAGCCGAGGCTTTAAGAGACTTATCGGAGGTCAGGCACGAGATCGGTATTTTGAACACAAACATACATATAAAAAAGATGCCAAACTTGTGAAGTTCGTGAATCGAAAGAAGTTCTTTTCCCAAAGTTTGTGTTTTTCTGCAACTTTAATAATTTTGTTTAATATAAGAAAAGTTAAATAGCTTTGGTTGTGCGGTACATATATGTATAACTTAAGAAAGAGATCGTTAGAATACATCCATACCACGAAAATATGTTCCTTGTAGTAGAAGTAAGAAATTTCCTCGTTTATATATAAGAAAATTTTGCTATCTCGATAATGTGTATTTATTTTTCAAAACTCGACAGATCACAAATTGCAACAACACACATTTTCAGAGACAAGCCAAACCCAACTCAAACGTTAGCATTCGACATCAATAGCAAAAAATTGGATCCATTTTTGTTCCAGATGTAATCGTTGTTTTAAAGTTTATTTATATTCATATCATTTCCTTTTTTACTCGTGGAGGTTTTTTGAGTTCGGGCACGCTTAGAGCCAGTTTCTCAGTGTTAGTTTAAACTTAATTTAAATTCAGATTACATAAACTTGGTTTAAATTTAAACTCAGTTTAAACTGCAGAACTGGGTTCAGTGAAAGTTTAAGGCCGACTTAAACTTGGCTATTTTGTAGGGCAACTTGTTTTTTCTAGAATACAATGAGACTATTTTTTGAATTCGTTTGATTTAATTTTTTGCTATCAAAGGCGGCGAGGCAGCCGAACAGATTGTCGGTTTAAACTCAGTTTAAACTAGGTTTAAAGTTGACTGAAAAACTGCGCGGTGAGTTTAAACGGCGAACGGAGTTTAACTAGCGATAGCAAACACCTATCATGGAGTTTATATGATATAATACTCTTCTCCCAAAAGCTCATTGTTTTCGTTGGGATTATTGCTGAAGAGACAGTCCTTAGCCGGATATATGTGCATAAATCCAGGTCATTCCGGTATAGTAGAACCGACTCCTCATACAGTGCGGTATCAAGAGTTGGATATGGTTTAACTTTCTTACAAGGATAAATAAAAACAACATTTAACCCGGTAGCAGGGGGAAATCAACCGCATGGAGCATCTCATACTATATTTGTTGACCTATGTATATAATGAAAATGTTTTTTTTTTCATTACCGGAACCATAAAAAACATTAGACTGAATCGATAGTTTTTGTTTATTTAAATGTAATTTGAATAGTACCAAAAATTATTAGGTATTTTTCTATCGAACGAATGCTCGAAATTTTTTTTACTAAAATTGAGTGGACTGTAAAACTTCATGCCTAATATTTTTCTAAAAATTTTGATAAGAATGTTTAAAATTTTGAGAAAACTTTGTTGAATTTCATTAAAAGTTGCACAAGGTTTGAAGCTAATTTGGTTTGTATACACAGTTTTTGTTGTATTGTAGAATCAACTATAGTTTTATAAAAATAAATTAAAATTTAATAAGTAGGAAATAATGTTTCGAAAGTTCTCAATAAATCTCTGACGTACAGTTATTACACGCATATTATATCTACAGCTTTCTTTAAACTCATTTTCATTTTTAACTTATTTTTGACATATAAGTTGATTAATTTTATTAATTACATTTTCCATCACAGATCTTTTGCTAAAAATAGACTACTCGACTAGACTATTAAACACTTAATGATTTATAGTCGAATAACAAGCATTCGATTAATCGTTCGCTTTCGACTAATCGCTCACCAACTAGTAGTCGAACATGGACTAAACGAAATTATTTGACTAGTAACAATAAACTCATTAAAACTTCATAATAGTAAATATTTATTGAAAGAAAATAACTAGTCGAAAAATTTACAACGAACGCTTGGTCGACTTGTTGTTTATTGTAGGCGGTTAGTCGATAAAATCGAAAGAAATGGTTAGTCGGTTTAAACAAATTTTGCTAACCGATTAATATGGCAGAATTTTTTGGCACACATTTTGTAGTGCATTTTAAAACATTGCATCCCTATTTTATTGGTAATTTTTGTGAGAATTTTAGATTGTATAAGTATGGGAGGCGCTACGCCACCTACTCCGCACTAAAAAAACATAACAATCTAAGAAAAATGTTCCTTATTTTGATTTAATTTTGTTTTCAAACTGTTTTTGTTTCTTTCAATCCAGATCATTTTTTTTTTGGAGTGCAATACTTTTTGTTATTAATTACACTGTGATTCAAGATGGAGGTTTATTTCTCCAGAGCTCCACCAAGAGTAAGTTCAAGTAATAATCGACATCAAAAATGAAATCCTCGACTCCATAACTTTTCAGAGTAATGACTGGGAAACCATACAAATCACAAACTTTACATACATACGTATAACAAAAAACCAGATCTATAGACTAAAATCATTTCGGAATTTTGTTATGGAAGTTGTAAACTTGCATTAAGCTATACCAGATTTCAGTAACTTAACGTAAGTGTTTTCGGAGCGAAACAGTTTAAGTGTTTAGATCTGCCGATATTTAGTAAGCAAAAGATGTCACAAAGAGATGCCGTTGTAAGCTAATCGCGAAAAGGACTCGTTACTTTATCTGCCTTTGTATGAGTCCTGTGAGCTCAGACATGTTTTTACCTTTCGAATTTCTTCCGATGTTTCCAGCTGCGGGCTCGGATGCGTAAGTAGTAAAATTGGAAAATCCTAAGGCCACGAGAGAAATCGTTCCAACATGTCCGGCACTTCCGGAATGCGGGCTATATGAACTCAAAAGACTTTATTTCAGCGCTCGCTCCATTGGCAACTGATCAGTTTTTTGGGGCTATCCAGACGGTTTCCCCTTCAATCAACAAGAACCCTGCCACCAATATTCGTCGGGGTATCGTTCGTATCAACATGATTCCATCTTCTTACTCGCCCGAGTTCCTCGATATTGGTAGTTCTGCAGCAAGGAGGCTTCCTTAGCCAAGCGACCACAATGGTGGAGACAGTCCATTTGTCGATCACTCGCTGGACAGCGTCGAACTGTGAAAGTAAAACTTTAATTAGTTCTGCCAAAGGTAGTGTCCCGCATAATGCTAATCGCGGTAGATAAACTTTTTTCACTGGTTCTACTTACGTTTTACCAAAGAAGGTAGATTACAAAGAAGTTGCATCCCATTCCACCGTTCCTCTAACAGAAAATCTAGTCCAATTCATCTTACCAGATCTAATTTGAACATTGCTGATTGATATTAGAATCAGATTGGTTCCAATTGATTTTTATTTGTTGTGAATTGGACGAGAGTTCTTGCCACAGGAAACGAAACGCCATGCAACTTCTTTGCTATCTACGTTCTTTGGTTTTACCAACAATTAAATTTACATTTGTGTTTCATTCGTGTACTCTAACATAGTACATTAAGGCTGAACGTCAATTAGGTTATCTATTCTAGGTCTATATTCTTAGGTATGTAGTAATTACACAGTCCTTCTCACAGATTACGATACTTCTTGTTTGAGAGGCCTACATATCTTCATGAAAAGGGAGAAACTCTGTTTTTTTTTTAATTTGTTCGCTTTAACATATCTCTTTTCATGTTTTAGTGGCTTACTACAAATATCTGAATGATGGTTTAATTGGACGATTCACTCAGATATTTTATACATGCATATGCAGTAACAGTTTTACCACCTTTGCGAAAAACACTCAGACATATTCTTGTCTATGGTTAAAACTTGAATAATTGGAATTATTGCTCTCGACACACAATGACTCTGAAACTGTTGCACAGTGTTATTAACCCCAATGCCAAAAAATATTTATCGATAAGAAACACAGCCGAGGAGCCGAATCGATGTTTAATCTTTATGAGCCATTGTTCACGGTACATTAACTGCAATCATCCTATTGCTGCCGGTATCAACAAAAGCGCTGACGCAATAAAATTCCATCACCTACATATGGAATGAAACAAAAAAGGGGGAAAAACGAGCACAGCATTTTGGCTTTGTCAGCGAGCGAGCAGCTAGTCAATGACGATGTGCTCAGTTTTTATTGTCTGTGCACCCCCAGTTCACACTTGGCGATCGGCCGCGTTTTTTTTTCGTTTGCTTTCTATCTCTACGTACATATTTTGAGAATCTACAATTGTTTCGTACTCTTCTAAGTATTTCCACTTGATTTACTTGAGTTTGCTAATTTTACGTTCTATTAGCATTTATTTTCTGGCTCTTGTGGCTATTGGCGGCGCTGCAGCGAGCGGCTATACGTTGTCTCTTACCTTTCTGCTAGCTCATTCATATTTGGCGCACATTGTTGGCGGCAGTGTGATTGTAAATTTGACGTCGATGTTGGTGGCGATAACCGCCAGTATCGGTATATTCGCCTTTGTGTTTTCGGTGATCGCTGAGAAATTTGGCACTGCTAATTTGCTGCTGTCATGGTTTTTCGACAATCGCACGCTCTGTGACTGAGTCAGTCGCTAACTGCTATCGGCGCCGTAACACGCAAAATATCGTACGCTATAATTGCATATAATTACTGTATCTTGTTTTTTTTTTATTTGCTTGCGGCGATTCTTAAGGCGTATAAGTCGCGGTCGGTGAATGCGTAGTGTTTGAACCGAGTCTGAAAACGAATTCATCATTCCGCTTGCGGTAAACAAAAACATAAAAAAAAACCATTAAGTTCAAGTGCTATTCATTATAAAGCAAAGAAATAATAATAATTTTTGCTACTACGTCGCCTATGCAGCCTGATAATGCAATGTGCAAGCAATACTTGCTGAATGTGTCTCGTCGATCAAGCAGTGCAAAGAACGGGTTAAATGAAGAAGTTTTTTGCAAGTAAGTGAAAGTAAGTGGCGTCCCGTCCGATACACGCGATTTACCTCCCCTACGTGTTGCACTGACAGCTTCAACTAACTAACAGCTGTGCGGCAGTGCTGCTGTGTGAGTGCCACACGTCGCATACGTAACATAATGCATTTCGCCACTAGTGACGTACACGCCTGCTGCTGCTGCGGCTGAACGCACGCCAACAGCCACCTTACTGTATAGCCCCCGTTTGCCTACGTTTTATATCGCTTCACTGATTGTTTTTGCTGTTTCTTTAACATATGGCTTAACGCTTTGTTCCCTCTTTTCTTCTTCTTTGTTTTGCTCTCAGCATTTTCGTTGTGTGGACCGCTCAGGAATCAAGTAATGGCAGATAGTTCAAAGTCGTAAACAAATATGTAAAAAATAAACCTATAATTAATTGAATAATTGCCGAGGCACCACATTTCCATCATTTCGGCTTGCTTTATTTATGCAAATATTTGCCAAGCCAAAGTGTGCGAGTAGCCGTCGTGTGTGTGTGAATGTTACATTTGTGTTAAATCTGCGTATTTACCCTGTAGGAAAATCCATTGGTGCTGTATTGTTTCGGTTCTAGTGAAGTTAGAACCATGACTACTTATATTTTCCATCTAAGCAACTAGTGAATTTAACCAGCGATATCCTAGGAATTGTTGCTTCCCGCTACATTCCCCTTTGATAGTCTAGTTCGAAATTCGAAGTTAATATCTATGTAAAGCTGCGATACAGGTTTGCTCACGATTTTGTAATGATAAAGATAGGCCCTACTGCCGATAAAGAAGGGCCGATGAAAAAGGGCCCTACTCTGTGAGGCGTTACGAAAAAACGACTTTTTGATTTCCTACATATGGTATTCTGTAACTCGATCTCGCAGAATTTTATTATTTAATTTTGTTGGCATCGCAGCTGTAAATGCACAAGAGCATTGCGTATCTCATTTGAGTTTCGCATCGCATCACCTTTCGTAACGCCTTACACAGAGTAAGGACCCAGATCATTGGAATATCAAATACAACAATTACGTACATTTCTTAACTAAAATTAAACAGATTTTTAAATTGTAGTTTTCGTCACTGCTGGTTATTATAAGATCTAATCGTCTACTATTTTTAAGATAAGAGAAAATTAGTTTTTACTTTACAAAAAAATAAGAAATAGAAGGAGAAACAACCAAAATCTCAAATTTGAAAAATTGGCTACTTTTTTGTGCAGTTGCTTAGGCGGTTATTTTTTACAGAAGCAACTTTAACCAGAAGTTGCTAAAACTTAAAAGTTTTGAAGCAATTGCAACAAAGAACTACTTTTTAAAATTTTGTAACGATGTTGAAACAATAACCATGGACATAATAGTTTTAAGTTTAATCTCAACAACGTTGCTATTAGATGAGAAACATTTTTTATTTCATTGATAATTGTTATATCTTCTTAACGTTTATTTTTTACGTTGCCTGCTAATTGTTGTGTCCAATAAATATTTTTTCTGTTGCCAAGAAGAGTTATTTTTCCAACGTTTATTTTGTGGTTCATGTGGTTTGATACCAGGAAAAAACACACAAAAATATTTTCTTATGATGTTTGGTTTCCGAATCGCTCTTATAGAATTAACGACTTTACTAAAGTTGCTGAACCGCCCATTTTCGAATTTATTTAGGAAATTTAGCCAAATGCACTCGATAATCTTTTTGGGCGCAATTTAAAATTCGTGGCACAAATCGAGCAGATTTCCTCGTCTATCTCAGATTATAACTCAATCAATTAATATTCAAACCCAATTCATCAGCCATCATATCTTGGGTCAATCGTGGATCGTCGACAACTTTTGGCTTCACCAGTGCCACAGTGACATAGTGGAAAATATTTGTCGACCTTCTCTGGGACCATCCTCTACCTGTTTGGAATCACTTGGAAATAGTCTGTAGAGGTTGTCTAATCGTTCCATATGCGATTTGGCATTCATTAAATATTTATAGTGACTTTAGTTTACACCGAAACACGAAAAAAGAATCACTAAACGAATTGCGTTGTTGGTGGAATTTTGTCTGTTCTATCCTCAGCTATTTTGAGTTTTCTCTCCATTTTAACCGATCGCTTTGAAATTCAGAAAGAGGTCTTGTAAAACAATTGCAATGGGTTTTGTATTTTTTGTGTTTGTTAAAGACTTTATGTGCACATTTCTCAACTCAGCGAACTTTTGTTAGTCCCTTCGTAATATAAGCATAGCGAAGAATATAGAGTTAAACCTAAAGATGAAGAATCTAAAGATGAATATAAAAATGGAAAGCAAAAAATAGATACATGTATATAAAAAAATATGAATTGAAATATAATTAAACAGATAAGGATAAAGATCCAAATAAAGATGGATATAGAGAATAAGATATAGATGAAGATAGATGACGGAAATAAAGGCTAAAGGCGAAAATAAATAAAAATATGAAGTTAGAAATGCAAATGAATTTAAAGATAAAGTTAAAGAAAAAGTTTTAAATAAACCATTTCGCCAAAGTTCAGTTAAGTGATCTCTTATCACTGAGTTAAACATTTTAGTTCATTGTGAAATTACTCTTATCAGATAACGTAAAAATAAACATTGGGTCAAAACTCTTTATTTACAGAGGCAAAAACATTTCTCCTGTATAACAGCTATGTACCTACTTATCTGTTGGCTTGGAGCTGTTATAATAACTCTTATGAAAACAACTGTTTTGTACATTTTCAGACTTTTTATGCTTACACTGATTTATCATCTCCAGTGTTTAAAAAAAATATAAGAAAAAAACTATTGTTATTTATAAAAAGCTCATTTTTTAAGACATATAAAAATCGATCCAGCTCAGGAAGCCTTAAAATGAATTGCATAACTACTGGGGTTGTTATCTCAATTAAAAGTCGTTTACTCAATTAAAACTGTAAAATGGTTCACTTTTAAAATTTGTTTGATCGTGTGATGTTAATGTCTCCTTCTTAAATTTGTTTATAATTAAATGTTTGCTGTGTACTGCCGCTAGTGTTATTTATTTGGTTACTTTTTCTGGTTAATATGGCAGAAAAAATATAACGGTTGGCAACGCCGCTCAGAATTACGAGGCGTAATCTCTACACACCATGTAATTCAGGAAATTTTTAACATTATTTATTTTGTGTCCTTCCTTAAACCCTAATGTAAAACTAATAGCGTTTTCCTTTCTCGAAATAATGTTGCCTTTATTCTACCCCGTGCCAGGGCTGTCAAATTTTCGTGTTATTTTCTCAGCACTTTCTCTGGCTTGTTTGTTCTTTTCTCAAAGTGTTGCACTCTGGCAGCAACTTCTACTGGTCCCACAACGGTGCAACATGTTCCACCCGCTGCTGTACGTGGGGATAAGCGTTGTACAGCTGATTTTAATTGAGTAATTGGTTTGTTCGTACAATGGTTTTGTACGAAAGTCTCAGTTTTGGCACTAAATGCAAGTTATTTGTATAATTTCCCACTATTTTAAAAATGCGGCTTTCTGTGCCGAAATTGTGCTAACGATGCCCAATCAAAATTAACTATGTTGTGCCGATAATGTGAACATTACACTGAAAAAAAACAAAAGAACCCAAGAAAATGTTTCCTTACTTTGATGCAATTTTTTCTTCAAATTACGATATTTGCTCCCAATTTAGATATTTATTTAACGTTCAGATAAAGTGCTTAAAAAGTCTAAGTGGTTTAATTCCAAAAAAAGGATAGAGTTAGAATTAGATTAGAAAAAATACCACGCAGTTTCTTGGGGTTTTTATAGCATCTACTTTTTTTAATGTGAAATTTTTTCGTTAATTTTTCATAAAATGCATATGAATCCAAGTTTTGCTAAATATAAAAAAATCAACAAAACTTCATTCGAATTTTGAACACAGCATATTCAGTAATATGGACTTTTGTTGTGGACCATTTAATTTTACTAAATTGATTTTCGATAAATATTTTTTTTTCGGTACAAATTATAAAAAGTGCTTCCTGACTTTGGTCATGTGCATTTCCCCAACAGCTTGCAGCTTTTACTGTGGGGCGCATAATCAAAACATATCACGCAAACACATAATCGGGGTACGCGGGTGCCCACTTACTAGGTTTTAATATTTTACAGACATAACAACAATTGTTATGGGTTAAAATATATATTTCTTGAGAGTATTAGCTATGATACCAATTTTCAAAAATTGAAGTGAAGTTCTTGAAAAAGCAATGAATCTTCTACAAAAACCCAGTCTGCCTGGAACATTCGGTGACAAACTGTATGGGTACTCTTTGTGACTGTAATAATTATAATTATTTCCACAAAGTACAATATTTTCATTCAATATTCATATCTTTTAATGTATTCTTAAAAATTGTTAACAAAAATTTCATAATAAAGCATTGTACTGTGTTGACTTTAGGAGCTAATAGCTGCGGTATCACTGAAATCACGTCAAAAAATACTTTAGTTTTCTAGATTCGAAGTTTTAATACTCTACTCGTTCTTTTCTTAGAACAGTTCAAAGTTGCTACTGGACACACTGTGTAACCGGTCGGTTATGCGTTCTAAGGTTAATGCAAGACGATATTAGTTCCATTAGTTCGTTGAAAATGCGCTGATTTATACGCATATAATTTTTTTCCAAAGAAAATGTTGGTTTCGGACTTCATTTTTTAACCATTCTCTCCTCCAATAGCTACATACGTCCCTTTGGTATCCACACAAAATGATTATGGGAAGTTGGCAATTTCGTGCTGATTTAGTACAATAAAAATCGACACTGAACATGCTATTTGCGTCGATAGTGGGATCTTAGTTAAAAACATATATTTTTACGTTTTTGCGGCCTTGAAACAACCACACTTCGAATACAGATGTCGCTAATAGCTGCGTGAATAGCAAAGTTCTACTAAAATTGTTTTTGTTTTTATTAATTTAGAGTTTCCCTGCAGGGCATATGTTAAACCTGTCTATGTTCATCTACCTACCCCAACTACACATACCCCCACCTAAAGCATTTCATATGTATGCAACGTTGTATTCGTGTTGTTCTATATTTTTTTCGATGCCCAGTTTTCATTAGTTATTCGTATTTAGTTTTTAGTTCCGAATTTTTTGATTTCAGTCTGTCGCATGCTCGTTGCGTTGTTGATACATACATATGTTCCTTGTTCGTTGTTAGCTGTGCTGTTTTTGTGCTGATTTATTCTACATACCATATTTACGCTGAGCCGCGAACGCAGAGTTGACGTTTTACCATTGTTGTGCTATTGAAATAAATTTTTGTTTCATTATAAGTTGTTTTTTTTTTTTGCAAATGCGCATTGATTGTTCTACCAAGACTAACACTATATTTAAAACTGTAAACTGTAAATAGTAAACAAACGGCAGTTCATTAGCCAAGTCGTCTGCTATGCAAATAAACAGACAGTCAGAATGTTTGTTGGTTCTACGTTAGATTGCTGAATGTGCGAAATAGTTTTACATAGTTGATTGAATTTTTTAATTGAGCCGACTCGCATGTACTGTGATAATACGAGACAAAAGAGATTTTTTATGCCTCATTAAAAACAACAACAACAAAAAAATAACAATAAAACGTTTTTTAAATATCTATACACATATTTAAAATTATATAAAGTGCAAATATGTATTCCGTGATTTACATAAATTCGCAAAACTAAATGTCAAACATGAAATTTCTTCTAGGACTTGCCAGTTGGGCAACAGATAGTCGTGACAAATACGATGGAAATCAATCAGAAAAGGTGAGTAAACTCTTTCTGTTTCATTTTATTTACATAGTATTATACTCGTCAATATATGTAAGTATGTACATACATATGTATATGAAAATGCTCCCAGTACATATGTAAATACTGTGGGGCCTTTGACGAAACAACTGATTTCTACTTGGCGGTTTTTTCTTGTCTAGGTTTTTGAGAAATATTTAAACGATTAGTTAACCATAGCTTAAGACGATTTGAGAAAAATACATGCGATTTCGACGTAAAGCCCATAAATGGCATACCAAATCCTGCATAGCTTTAAACCCCAATACCTCTGAAAATTTTATGTAAATTGAACCAAGAAGATTTCTCTCACATACATTTTTTCTCTGCAAGTATCCAATCTATGGGGTTTAAGTGGTCAAAGTTAAATTTCCCAAAACTAATTTTTTTTCAACGGCCAAAATACACAAATGTTTCAAACATAGTGAGTTATATAAGATTCACATCATTTCATTCAACACTAGATTTTATATTATTAAAATTTTAATTTTGGCTTTTAGAAAACGTCATTTACAATCCTAAGAATGGGCACTTCTAGGTTAAAAGTTTATATGAGAGAAATGTTCCTGGTTTCGTTTTACATAAAAATGTTGCTATTATATTATATACGAGTTGAGCCAACTCGGTTAAATGATATCCGTTGTAGTGTTGGGAAGTAAAAAAACTGCGCTATTGTGAATGAAAAGAAAACACATACGAAATTTCATTTTAATACTTAATCCGTTTTTATTTGCATAGTATTTTAAAAATACATATATATGTCAATACATCAACCTAACAATTGCTGGCATAACTATTTTTTGTTCCTATATATCACTAAACAATTCGCATCTTTCATGAAAGAACAGGGTTGCTTTTGCAACTAAACGGAAATGTTATCCAAGTTGGAGCGTTCGTTTGCAACTCCGGGTACAATAAAACGGGCCCATTGTTATTTCTCCTTAAACCATCGGTTTTTGGTAAATTTTTGGTCTCTAAGTCAAAAGCGTGTGGTTTTCTTTCACTACAGATTCCAGATTTTGCTTTCCAGATTATATTTATCATTTCCAATCCTCATCATGCACAGAGAGAGAGAGAGTAAAATGGCGTTCTAATACCCGTGCGTTCAAATTTTTAATTACACTTTATCTTCTCAATCGTTGTGATTAGTTTTGCAGGGAAATTATAGTATACACCCGTTAATAGCCAGTGTCATTAATTTAAATACCGCCATCAAGCCTTAACAGCGTGCTTGCTACTTTTTTTTTTAATAATATTATTATTTTTTAAACATAATGTGTCTTTAATACCAATACCAATATACCAATTGTCTGAGGAAATTTTACAATACAACTTATCTCTAGTTTTCACTTATCTCCAGTTAAGCTTAAAAATATAATATTCTGATGAAATATTTCATCGATTATAGTTTAACAGGCAATTGTGGATCAGAATTTACTAATCGGAAAAACTCCAAAACTCCATAGGATTGTTAGGTGTCATTATTGTCTAAAAAAAATTACAATTACAATTATTAGATAGATGAAACTATTTTGAATTTTGTAGGTTAAGATAGCGACATACTCGTCTTTGTCTTCGGGGTGTGTGACATTTGCAAAAAAAAATGAAAGTAACCTGGTACTATTTATCATAAACTTCAATAAGTAATCCGATTCGTTGTCACACATCTTTGCTCGGCGAATAACGGACCCAAAGTCGACATGTATGTCATGTGTGGTGAAATGAGGAGGTTTAGCCTATTCGGTGTGAAAAAATGCGCATGATCTTTTTTGTTGACCAATACTGGGTACTCTCTCTGGATTGCTTCGATAAGTCGCTCAAGCTGAGAGCAGCAGGGATCAGAAATAATCGCTTCATCAAGTCTTAGTAGTTCACAATAGGCAATTATCTTTTAATCAAACTATTCTTAAACTTATCATCACGTTGTTCTGATGGTAATTTGGTTAATCAAATTTTTGTTCCCTTTAATTTATGTGCCACCCAAACGTCAAGCTTCTTTGGGTAGCCAGTATGGTGACATTTTCAAAGACTGCCAGTCAGAGCGAGGTGCATACATATTTCACATTGAAATTTCAAGAAAAGAATCGAGCGAACTAAAACGGGTCGCCTCTCGGTAAGCAATCGCAAACTAGGAGGTATCTTTACCACGAACGAGTTCATCATAACAATCAAACGGCAAATAATTGTTTACACTTATAAGTTATTGTGTTTTAGTTTTCGACTAAATCCACAGTTTAGTTATTTTTGTTTTTATTCATCGATATTTCGACCTCAATTTGAAGTCATCTTTATGAGCTCTTGACTCTGCCTAGTCGACCAGCTCAAAAACTAAAGCACAGTTATAAGCTATCGCAAAACGTTGCTCCATAACAGCAAATATATCAGAAGTGTTTTATATTCAATTAGAGTTAAGGCAATAAGAGTTACTGCTCAACGTTTATTTCCTATGTTGTCTCACAAACGTTATGACGTATGGGTTAATTGAAGATGGAGAACATAAAGTGATGAAAATTAATGAAGAAAATATAAAGGTACAGTAAAATATAAAGGAACATATAAGAGTAAAGATGAAATAACTATTATCAGATAATGTTAAAATAAACTTTGGGCATTAACAACAAAACGGGACAGGATTTTTGTTGTTGCTTTTAGGACTAACATTATACTTTCTCAGAAGCTGATTTCAGTTCTGAAGACAGATTGTTTGTATCAGCTTTAGTTTTTCAGATATAATTAAGAAGCGTTTTTAGAAAAACTACCACTTATCAAAAATTTTCTTTTACAAGATTTTCTTGCTTGACTGTGTTCACATGGGCCCTTTTTAATTCTTCAACAATAGCTTGGCATCAAGTGTGTATTTCATGGACTCTGGTAACATTCCTCCATAGTTCGAATGTCTTGATGGAACCTTTTCCCCTTTTTCTTCACTCAGATCACCAAGATTCTCAGGAAAAAGATCCAAATGACCAGTTCAATATGCTCCGCCTAAGTTTCATCCTTTTTGCTTCCCAGAAATTAATAAGTAAATGCCATTCATTTGGATCATACTTTTGTACTCTCCTTGCTTTCAATAAACCAGGAACAGCTGGACACAAGCCGGCATCTTCAGAAAAGAAGGAAAGCAATTGTGTCTCTCGGTATAGTGTGAAATTCTTGTTTCCGATCCTTTTTTAGAAAGGCCAAGAACTCCGGCCAATGCACTGAGGTCTTCCTGATTAAAGGGATGGGGTTCAGAAGTTGTTCCACTTGCATCACTAGAACGAGAGCTTTTTTCTTCCAATAGTAATCAATTTGATGATTTGAAAATCCGCTACATATTCAGTTTTTGATATTGAAAACTACGCGTTTTCTTATTCGACCTAAGACTCCACACATGTTTGAGGGACCCAGTACTTATCACGGGTATTCAAAGGGAAAAAGTAGTCAAAATATCTCTAATTGAATATACCATCAGCTGATTGTCTTTACTACTTTTCACCATAGTCTTTGGTGAGATTTTTTGAGACTGGCTTACTGAATACCGTCTCAAGTCACAAAAAATGTCTAACTGAAAGTCTCAAATTTAATGACTTGAGATGAGACTGAGTTACTGAATACCGGCATTAGTCTACAATTTTTGAATGTATATTCACCTTTGATGTTACAAAAATAGTTGGGATCGTGTTAACAATATTTATGCGGAATAACAGTTATCAGGAAAAGTAATAAATAAACACTCGTTGTTATGTAACTCTTATAGGCGATATAAAAAAATATTTCTCACCAAATAACTATTATGAAACAACTTTTTCGTAAGACTACAGAATGGGGGCAAATTTTTCAATTTGTATTCTTCTTTTTGCATCTCCAATACCTCCTTACAGTTGTTAAGCGAACATTTTATTGTAAATACCAGAGTACAAAGCCATCCAACTGAATCCAATGATCAAAACTTGAAATTAAAAAATTCACTGTGTAACTGAAAATGCTTACAAACTCAAAGGTACTGTTCCGTTTTTTTCCTATTAACTCTCAGAACTTTTATGTAATTAGAAAAAACACAACCGAATTTAAATACGTTTTTTGCGAATTGTAGCATACTATTTATATAACTGCTTCCGCGATTTGGTCCCAATCACTTTTGTTTAGCACACGCCAATAGAATTTTAATTAATTTGCAGTTAAAAGTAAGTATGTATCACAATATTCATATTCAATAGTCACGTACGCACGCACACACTGTCCGATTTCATTAATTACGTATGGTATTATAAATCTAATGGTTTATAATTATTTAAGTCACGTTAAATTTTTTTTTGTTTAAGTTGTCTAACACGTCTCGTATAGCCTTCAAATAAACAAGACAGAGTTAATTTCCGCGCATTTTTCTACTGCTACATATTAAGTCAAATGGGCTTCCTAAAGTAAGAGAAATATTTAAGTAAGGACTTTTTTTTTAAATAAGTTTCAATATAAAAACCCAAAAATAAATACTGAAGTTAGATATTTGAAATGTTTCACTTCAATCAACAACTTCTTTCAAATGATATATGTACTTCTAGTAGTGATGCCTGTTTTCCCAAGCATACATATGTACATATTTCGAAATTTCAGCGCACAATAAGTTAATAAAATATATTTTTCTTCTCTACTCAACCATATGGTAAGAAAATAACACTTTCGCTTCGTATGACTCAGTGAAATACTTGTAAATATTTACATGCGAACCCAAGCATACATACATCAGCAATTAAATATATGCGATAAGTGCATTGCGTTAATAAGAAAAACCAAATCTTAAATTCATATTAGAATAAGTTTAAAGCAAAGTGGCCGCGATGACTAGCCAAATTTTTCGTTTTATCTGTAGCTGGCTCTCAACTTTTTTGATTGGCCGGTGCCGACCGTTATACTGAGCATCTGCTAAATATTTTACGAGAAGTGTTTTTGTTTTCACATCATAATAATAATTTGGCGCGTATGTACCTCATATGTACTATATAGCAGTTTGATGTTTGGCCGCTACACACACTCATAGAGTTGGAGTTGGCTGTCCAAATGTGCGTTGGCCTTGAACTCACAAATTGAAAGTATGCTCGCTAGTACGAGTGTGACTCAATATGTCTTCGATGCTTTATGAACTTGAAAATGAAAAATTAATTAATTGCGCGTGCTCTTCAAGAAATATATTTTGTAGAAGAAAAAACATCCCTTAAACCAAAAGATTAAGGTACGAGAGATTGTAAATCACAAGACTTGAAAATCGGTGGTGAATTGGCCGCTTCAACGACGCTTTAAAAAAATCAGGTGTGCTTTCACCAAGACAACTCGATTAACACAAATTTACAAACCTTAACAAATTAACTGACCCGTTACGTTTTTAAATTCTAATCTAATGTACAATGTTCCGCTGAGTTCAATTTTGCAAAATATCATTCTTTAATGAACAAAAAATAAACTGAAAGTAACACTATTTCTTTATGTTGATATTGACAACGGAAATAGAAATTTTTTCAGAAATTTGAGTAAAAATTGTGGCTAATTGTCGAAAAGGCCCAGAATTTACACCTAAATTAATCATACGACTAGACAATATTGTTTAAGCAAATTATAGGAAATTTTATTCGCTTTACTTAATAAAAAGAAATTGGAAATCGGCCACCTATATTCAGTAAAAATTATAATTAAGTGGCTTATCTGTTTTCAGATATAAACAAATTTAGCTTGATATCAAAAACAGCTCTTCAATTTTTATAATCTGATTTCATATTCAGATTCAGCAGCAAATTTTGCATATCAATTGATGATTAGATTTCATTGGTCAGATTACTTGTCGGCTAGTGTAATCCTTCATTGGAAAAGTCATGGAATTATTGACCCACCTCCGTGTGAATACATTGATCGTCGTTTTTTTGTTTTTGAAATACACAATTCATTAAAAACTACCCACTAAACAATTTGTTCCGATTTTTTACCGAAGTCGTAACGCCGCGTCTTAAGACTTTTCCGAAATCGGAACCGATTTTTTTACGAAATCGTAACGAAAAATGTATGGGAGGGTTGACACGACTTCGTAAAGAAATAGCTTAACGGTTTCGTAAAGTATGCTCTGTACTAAATCGTAAGGAGTTGCCTTAACTAAATCGAAACGAATTTGTCGGTACGAAATCCGTACTCATTAATCTTTGCGAATTCGTTTAGAAATTTTCGTTTCGAAATCTTTAAGAATCTACCTATTTTGTGAATGAATTTTATTTTTTTTTAATTCATACATTTATATTTTTATTTATTATCATTTGCATTTACATATAGTTAAATTAATTATATAAAAAATTATTCATGTTGTGTATTCGTACGTTTTGTTTGTTTGGCTTTCCTGTCCTTGGCGCCGTTGAAAAATTTTTTGATTGTTTCGTCAATTTTGGAGTAGTTCGTTTGGGGTATGTTCTCCATGCATGAATCTACATATATAAACGAAATAATAAGATATTTGAAAGTACTAACCATTTGTTAACTACAAACCTTTAAGTACTTTTACGAATTTAAAGTCTTTTATTATGCAATATAGAATGTAAAATATTTTTTGTTTGTCTTTTACGACTTTTATGTTGAGCTTGCCGCGACATTTTAATTTGCTACACAACCAGCATAAGTTACCTCTTTTGCGTTTTCACTTTAAATGCGTTCTATTTTGTCATTTTCCTAGAATCAAACCAAAGCCTACTAATTTCGAGTTATTCTTTACGAAATGGTTGCGAATTAGTTAAGCCAGAGCGAAAGACTTTCGAATTTATTTAGAAAAGTCTGATTTACGACAAAGTCGGATGCTTTGGTTTAGTGGGTAGATATTAATTTGAAAATGTTGCAAATTTTAAGCTGAGTAGGGCTACTAGATTGAGAACGAGTTTTTTTTAGTTGATTGTTAGTTGGATTCATAGAATTTATTGAAGTACCTGAACAACGTTAGAGTTCAATATGATGTTTAATGGAGATCTCGCATGTGACACAATTTTGGTCGAAGTCGAACTATATATTTTAAAGATCTGAAATAAAAAATAACACTATTTTATATAAAAAATAGTTTTTTTAGACTCACTTTGGGACGCTGAACACGAAAATGAGTTTCATTTATTTTTCCATAGAAGCGATTTCGATATAGGCAAAAACACTGTTTCGAGGCACTTTTGCGGCTATTGTCAGTGAAAAAATGAAATATTTGTAAACTTGCGTAAAAAAGGCACATTGATTTAAATCACATCCATTTTAGTGCATAACATAAACTTACATATAATTTAAAGCCATTGTAACCATTGTTCTCTAGTAAAATGATAACCGACCTGACACGCGCAATGACTGTGGTTGCCTATATGATAATACAAGGGAAATGTTTAACATCAAATCCGTTTCTAGTTATATAGTATTTTTAAATATTTACATAACAAAATCAATCAAAAATTTGATAAAACAATTATTTTACGTTCTTAAATATCACAACAAAATCGCTAGTTTCACGAAAGATGCTAACAGGTTTGATTTTGTAACGAAGAGGAAATTTTATCCGAGTTGGAGCTTTTTGTTGCTACTCGGTTGCAATAAACTTGGCTAATATTAATAATACCATTTGCAATACGAAAAAACGAAGAAGTGCTTGGTCTGACTAGAGCTGCGTATACCCCCAGTAAAACAGCCGGCCTCATACACCAAGTCTTACCAAGGGTTCTCCGTCAAAACTTTCAGTGATCGATTTAACTTCAGCTCGATGTGCGCTTTCTAAGTCAGTTTCCTATTTACGGTTACAGCGGATTTTATTTGCCTTGTAAACAATACCAGAGTTTCTTTGCCGATGGTGACAGTAAAACCCGGCATAGTACACCATGCATCAACCCTATTAAGGATCCTTTGGAGATTTTCATGACACTAATGCGCGCAAGTTTGAATGTGAACGAAGTTTTGTATTTCCGCTACCAAATGTTGGGAGCACACCGCCCTGCAGTCATTCTTTTCAAACCTATGCCAAGGTGCAAAAGCCATCTTTCTCCCCCACATTCAGCAGTCTGCTACTCAGATAATATGGAGTAGACCCACCTTATAATTGTGTCATACACCCCATACCTTCTGGCCGCTGCACACATATAACCAAAGGTAGTATTGTCAAAAACCTCCCCCATATCAGCAAAAATTCCTATGATGCACTCAGCGGCTGGATTAAGATAGTCTTTACAAAAGGGACCGCTGCGGCTGAATCGAATAAATTCCAGCCGAGGTCAATTTTCGACCACCTTTTGCAGCAGTTGGGGGCGTATGCCAGCAGTAACGCGCCGAATATTATCCTCCAAGGCGTCAACCGTCTCCGACTTATCTGCGTAGACAAACGACTCCACATAACCTCACATAAAGTAGTCCAGCGGTGTTAAATCGCACGATCTTGGAGGCCACGCCACAGTCCCACGTCGGAGGTAATGCGCTCACCAAAAATTTTCTTCAATAAATTTATTGTTTCGTTGGCTGTATGGCATGTAGCGCTGTCTTATTCAAACCAAAGGTAGTCCACATCAACATCCTCTAATTCCACTCGGCAGGCAATGAACGGCAATCTTCCGAGGGTATTTCTGCCATGGAAAAAGTTCTCACAAAAACATTCGGCGTTCGGAGTTAGAGTAAAACTGTAGGTCCCTCAATTAAGACGCACACCACAAATTCTAGAAGAAGTTCAGCCAAAATCGCTTAATCGGTTATAGCGCCAAATAATAAAGTAAGTAATTGGCCTATGAATCCTTCTACCCATAGATCACACCAAACAGTGACTTTTTGAGGATGTAACGGCGTCTCAACAATGGCTTGTGGCTTATTAGCGCGCACTGTACGGCGTCTCTGGGGATGCCCATCATCCACTAAAGTAAACGTGGTGCGAAACCGATCTATGGTTGCTCGATTTATTGACTCTGCTGGGCGATTATGTCGACCGAATTTTTGACGCAGAGCGCGCGCGAACCGAACTTTTATTTTGGTAATAAATTTGCGCGATTTGGAAACTATGTTCCGAAGTAAGTCTATTCATTATTAAATGGCAAACCAAAGTGAATATAAATTAAGTAACAGCTATCAAAAATACCAACTCTGAAAAAAGTATTGCCTCATCGGAAACCTTACCTTACCTTACCTACTATTTTTTTATATATATTTTTTTTTTTACAAAAAATACAATTCATTCTATAACAAATCCCGTATAAATTTAATCTTCAAACTATGTACAAATTTCAACATTTTTATATAACAAAGTGTTAGTTTAAATTTGCTCAAAATTTTCATAGAATTTTGATAATTCTTTTTGCTGGCGGTGTTTATAATTTTTCCCACCGTCAGCAAAAAACAAAAATTATTAAAAACCAAAGCAACTTTGAAGCTTTTTGTTTCTATTATATTGTACTTATAGTTATTTACATTTAAATTTGTTACTACATATGTAAAATAATTCCTCACTATTCTTCTTTTATATTATTTTAGACGCCGGGTGATCCTTCAAAGTTAAATCGTAAGGAGTCCTATAAAGCGCAACGCAAGAATTATCGCCGGGAAAAGAAACGTGTTGCGTCAGAATTGCTGAATTCGCTGCAGGATCCCACAGTCGTTGTATTGGCAGATTGGCTCAAGGTAATTACAACACAAACTGTTGCATGTTGGTTGCAAATGGCAGGCGTATAATAAATCGATACTAAGTAGGCGTTTCGAAATAGCCAACTTGCCTTGGCTTTTGTGCGTGTGTGTGTGCGTGTGCATGTGCGTGTGCGCGTGTGTGTGTGTGTAATCACTCTTTTTGGAATTAGAGTACATATTTGCAGTGAGTGGCCTATGGTGGAATTAAAATACCCTACAATGCTAACAAAAAACTATGCGGAAGCGTTGCTCATATTGTATCTATATATGTACATATGTATGCATACACAAAAAGTACACAATTGTTTTTTTACTTAAGGGATTAGTGGTAGCTTATTTTTATCACACTATATGTTGAATGAACTGATAACATTGGTGACATAAATACTATCCCTCTGGCGTCACATACTCGTATTTCATTTAGTTCACGCCAAAAACAAAACCTATTTGGAGCAGTCTAGCGGACTTCGGTTTTGTATTAATATACGTATGCATGTTATTTTTTTTTATATATGTATGTAAGTACACAAGCACATCATTTCGATAAGTAGATTTATTTGAAAAAAAATTGAAGTAAGTAATCTCATTTAAGTGGCTTTTTGGATGGCTAATTCTCGCGGCATATCTGTAGGTACATGTACATACACATACTTATGTATATATGTATGTACACTTGCGGTCAATAAAAACGCACCACCAAATATAATTGAAATAAGATCACATGAGCAATTTGTTTATAAAGTTAGAATATTAGGGCCATTTTTATTTGTTTGCCAACATAGTGTAAATTAGTTATCCACAAAAATTAAAATTAAAAATAAAAATAAAAAATATTTAAAAAATGGGCATTCGATGACATTCATGATTAATTAAAAGGAGAAAATGTGCAGTTAACTTAAAGCGACTAATTCATTTTTACCACTAACGGTATAGATATAGACTTCACAATAGGCTTTCCTAATAATGAGTCGTTCCCCCTTTAGCCTCCACAACTGCCCTTAATTCTTGAAGGCATGGAATTCACTACGACCTCAATTGATTTCCTTATAACGGGATCATACCAAACCAGTTCTAAAATCTTTATCAATTGACTTTTATTTTTCTGTTATTGGCTTCTGTTTAGCAACTTCACACTTCATTATGTGCCATAAGTGCTCAATAGGGTTTATATCTGGCGAGTTTCCAGGCCAATCCAAACGTTGAATCCCTAGATCGTTAAATGTATTAGCTAAATAAAAATAAAAATTTGAGCTTAATTGGATCATATACACCAATATTTTATAGATGCCATATACACCAATATTTTATAGATGTTTTATACAAGATTTGTTTCCAATCAAAACTTACCCATTTTGCACGATGGCATTGAGTCATCCTGGAAGATTAGGCGATCCGTATAAGAATAATGCTCTTCAATTGCGGTTACTAAAAAATTGTTAACCACTGTCGCATATTTTTGTGAAAAGCAGACCCAAATCATTTGATTGTGAGGAAACTTAACTTTCTTTACTACACAATCATCCTGGAACCTCTCACCAACTGAACGGCGCACGTAAAGCAAATTTTGTGAGCTTAGCAAATTAAATTTGCTTTCGCTAGATCACATAATCTGTTGCTAATCATTTTGATCCCAATTTTGATACTTTTTAGCCCAAGTTGCTTTTTGGCAGGGCGTCCTATATAAACCCACATCTCTAAGCCGTCGGCATTTTGCACAACTTTTCAAATACACAACGAAAAAACAAGTATACCTGAACAGTGTGCAATCCAATTTCATAAAAAATAATTTATTTCTCAGTGCTTACTAGATCTAGTAGAAATTTTTTAAAATTTACAGTTATATAGCTGAAGATAGTCTACCAAAGTGGTGGTGCGTTTTTATTAACCGCAAGTGTATGTATATATGTATGTATATGGTCATTCCGCGGCAAATCTCCGATTTTTTCATAATTTCTTATGCTATAATGCCAATGGATAGAAACCTTCCTGTTTTTTTTACATACATATATGTTTGCTCATTCGTTTTCGAAGTTAGGTTTCAGTTGAAATCAGCATTACAACATGCTGCATTTATCCATTAATTTTTTTTTTCAAATATATTTCTCGAATTAAGCGCTCTTAAACCGTGTTCATTTGAAACCAGTATATTAGAATTTCAGTTACATTACCAATTAAATTCTTCAAAAGATCAACTCTCTACAAAAATGTTTTCGCATCACTTTGCTTCACAGCAACACTATTATACTTCAGTAATCTTAAAAATTTAATTTAATTAATATTGCAATCAATTGGCTACATTCTTTAAATACATTTTCATGATTAAGTTTGCTAACTTTGAACCCCATGCCGTAATATTTCATTTAACTTAATAATTTAATCTAATTCACTTTTTTAAGCAAGTGGCAACAAAGTATTTTCAAAGCACAGCTTTCGTAAACCTCCTTCGTTTGAGAGCCCTATGTAACCTATTATAATTATAATTAATTTTTAAACAGGTAGTAACTCTTTCCAAAAATATTTTTGATATTACGCTTTCTTAAAACTTAGTTTGACGCTCTTATTATAAAATTTCATTTAATTGATTAATTTTACTTAATTTACTTTTAAACATCTGGCAACCTTCTTTCAAACCAAATGAAAAATGGAAATGAATCTTAATTAAACCTCTTTTATTTGTACCCATTTTGCAATATTTGATATCAGTCATTGCTTTAATTGAATTTAAACTTTTAAGCAGTTGACAACTCCCTTTTAAAAATGATTCTATGAACATATGTTATTCCACTTTATAAGCTATTTATGCCCCAATTTATATACAAATTCGCCCAGTCGTTTGGGTGTGAAAAGATAACAAACATGCTAACGCACTCAGCTACACACTCCCATTTATAATGTTAGTAGGAGGCACGATACAGCGAATACAAGGTGACTACAAAAGCTGAAAATTTTTGCTCTACGTGTTTGAACGCTTACCTTGTGAGGACTTCAATAAAGGCAAAAATTTTTTCGGCTATATTGGTTTAGTTCCTATAATTTTTCTATTTAATCTTCGATCTTTATGACTTATACTACAAATCCATATATATATATATATATATATATATATAATATAAGTAAATATTTTTGGTTTCTGTAGCCGTAGCTGTACCCTTCATAAAAATCGAAGATCAATTAAAGAAATTATTGGAAATAAACCAATTTAGTTATTTTTACAGTGTGCCGAAAAAATGGTTTTCCCCATGTTTGAAATCCTTACAAGGTATGTACATATGTGTTTCAACTCGAGGGGCACATTTTCCATTTTTTTTTTTGTTATACGGTATAATGTATGTATAAGTATATACATATATTGCAGATATAGCAATTATCATCAATGTCTCGAAACTATACTGATTGTGTTTGCCGTTTGCATAACGTATTTAAGTACAAGTAAGTACCAGCATGCATTCATTCCTATTAGCGAAAGTTATCTAAACGCCCGGACACAGTCCCGTAATTTGTGGCTCATTATTAATTTATTAGCAAATTACAATGACACTAAGTAATGTCGCCTTGTAAAATCTGCCACTAAATTAAGACGAAATGAGGTATTTTATCATAAATTAAGAACCAAATCTCGAACAAATCAGTGTCGGCTTTAAATTTTATCGATAATAATCACATAACTAAACCGAACGATTATTTTGAAATATTAATGTTTCACTCAACTATTCCTTGATTTTTGTTTACTGGCTCTAAAACTTTTTTTTATGATCGTAAATTTAAAAATAGATATTATTACAATAATATTGCTACAGAACTGTCCAGATAAATTAGGAATGACAATTGCAAACGCACTTGGTGTATGCGAAGTGTGTGCCCCGCAATGGCTGGATTAAACCAAATTTTTTTTAAAATAATTTTTTATAAAAATATATTTCATTTTATAACAGAAACCAAATAAATAAAATTTTCAAACTTTGTACGTAATACACAAAAATTAAACAAAACATATATAAAATAAAACATCCCAATTGGAAATTAAATATTGATCCTAAGAAAAATATTTTTAATTAAAAATCTGTAGCAAATTTTTGGGTATGCAGTTTTCTAGCCTATTTACTTTGAGTTCAATAAAATGGAAGTTTGAAATGGATAAAAATTGCCATTGATTTTTGATATGAAAGGCGTACTACCATCAGCAAAAAAATTATTAAAAATCAACCAGAATTTTCAGTCACTTGTAATTTACACTTTTTTTTTAGTGAAATTGAATGCGCTATAGAACTGCATATCCGAAAAGTTTCTGAAAATTCTCAAATTTTGTAAATTTGATAACAATTTTTTGAAACTTCAAGCTTTGATTTATATCGTTTACTTTTGTAAAAATTAGATTAGTAAAAGTAAGTGGAAAGCTGTATTATATTGAATTTTCGTGCTAATGATATTACAAATACTGTATGTACATACATATGTATGTACAGGGGTTTTCAATAGGAACGCTACAAAAGTTTTTTTAAATAAAACAAAAACGATTTGGGATATGAATTAAATTCTTTATTCCTGTGAAAGTACATTCGATGCCATTATGTATGGAACTCGATTTCTTTCCAGACGCTGAACCCAATTTTCGACGGTTTTCAATCATAAATCGGCCGATACTGCTGCAATTTCACGTTCGATATTCATAGGAAGTTCATCAATCGCCGGTGGCTTGTTGGCATAGACCATAGACTTGACGTAGCCCATTTAATGCCAGGAAATAGTCTAACGGCGTCAAATCGCACGACCGAGGCGGCCAATTGACTAGACCATTTCGTGAGATAACACGTCCACCAAACTTGGTTTTCAATAAATCGATTGTGACATTCGCTGTGTGGCTTATGCCGCCGTCCTGTTGGAACCACATATTGTGCAAGTTCATATCATCCAATTCGGGCCAAAAATATTCGGTTATCATTGAGCGGTAGCGATTCCCATTCACAGTAACGTGCCGGTCTTGATCATCACGGAAGAAGTACGGCCCAATAACGCCGCCGGCCTATCCAATAACGCATATTTTGCTTATTGACGAAGCCATTCAGCCAGAAATGACGACGACCATAAATTGGACGTAGCGCTCTTAAAGTTTTCATGATGAAATGGCAAACCTTACTGAAGAGAAATGTCAAAAGAGCGGGAAAAAACATGGCGTCGTTTGCTGTCACTATCGGTCTACTTTTTAGCGTCCCTATTGAAAAACCCGTTTTATCCCATGGTGTACTGAATGCAGAAGGTAATGCCTTCAGAAGTACCGCTACTTTGGTTTTGGCGAATTTGATAATTTTCTGCCTATAAATAAATATTTTTACACTTTTGAACACGTTTTTGACTGAAATATTGGAAGCCATTCACTTTTCACTCTCCCGTATTATTGTTTACTAAAGGCGAGATCTATCACATCCCCGCGGCGCAATCTTGTATTCTATCATTCTTGATATGCCACTTAAGACAAGACATTTTGTTGTTGTTTACAATCAAAATGTGTTAAATAGAGACAACCTTCGGCAATCTTGGTATGTAGTTTTTTTTTTTTCAAATTGTTATCCCTTAAATGAAATATTGACTTTGAATTTTCAAATTCGTTCAATTTTGTGAAAACAACTCGACTGCGTTGTTAAGCGCCAAATATGAGAAAACAACTTCTTGTGAATTGAGAAGAAAATGACAGCCGACAATTATTATTATTATTGCACCAATTTAGCGATTTGTGCGAATTTGTTTATTTACACGCGAACTAAAAAAAAAAGATTGATTGAAGAAAAATCAATAGACAGAAAAATGGAAATGAAATCGCACTAAAGAAATATTTACTACTTTTGAAGAAAACATATTGCACATTATGTGGATTTTTATTCATTCTAAAGAAACCTTTACTCAATCTAGAGAAAATATCGCAATCCAGTGCTTTGCTGCTCTTCGAGCATTACGACTATTTTCTGTTAACATCCACTTCACAGTAGGAGGATTTATGTGAACCTCATGAAATCTCTGGCTTAGTTTTGAAATGGTCTAACGTAGCACCCAATTCTCGAAGTAATTAATTGCACTATTTAATTCTTTTTACAAGCAATAATGGCAATGTTTTAATTAAACACTAAATTATAGAAAAAATTATCAAATTCCGATGTCAACAAACTAAACGACTCTCAAACAAAGTAACTCAAAACAGAAATTTTAAAATTTAATCTATTGGAATTACAAAGAGCAAAAAATAACACAAATTGCTTCCAAGGCGAATTCACGTCAGACGGTGCTAGGTAAGCGTACGTATAAACACAAAAATATGCTTTAGAAAATTGTACGCACAATGACAGTAAGTATTACAAAAAACATAATTTATTATATTCAGTTCAGAAAGCGAATCCAATCAGATATTTGATTAACAACTCTTTATATGAATTCGCCTTGGTTCCTTCGTTTCTCCATCTGGTGTTTAATTTGTTTTCAGCAGCACTGTATGTCTCTTTTTCCCGCCACCCGCTACCATATTTGGCCTCATCCCTTCGCCTATTTGTAACGTTTTCGGAACGTATTTTTTGAAGGGCTGCAAATATTTCATACTTAATGCAAAAAGAATAATAAAATCTAATATATAAATGTAAATAATCATACGTATATGTATATAAAAAAAAACTGAGATCATATTCGGATTCAAAAGATTAATTTATATAAACATCAGTTGAGGTGGTTGCGAGGGAGGGTATCATCATTCATTTGTTTTCTTGTAGGTTGTCTTCCTGTCAGCTAACCAAAATCATCTACAAACCAACAAACTACTTAAAAGGCGCTACAGACGAACAAATTTAACTTGTTTTATTAAGCGCAAATGCACATTTGGATCTCTCCATAACAGACGACTACTTTGTGCATTTAAATCAATGTCAGGTATAATCAAACGCACGCACGCAAAGTGAGCATTGTTGTTTTGCATGCGAACCTAGCGCACGTGTGAATTCTCCTTCATCTCTGAATGAAAAATATGATTAAATATTATCGGCCTCGCGAGGTAGTGCACTAACATTTTGTACATTTACGGGCATTACATTAGTATGGAGATAATTCCAGACTTTATGCAAATTAAGGCTGTTAATGTCCAGTCCAAACAGTCATCTGTCTTACCTAAAATATTCGTTAATATTCTTATTAAATTAAGCTTCGACAAGTAATATATTTTTTGAAATTTGCACCTATTAAGCTTTTTTGACTTTTTCTCGCCCAATTTATAGGTACGCGGCACGCTGAAATCATGGACGAAGCTATGGTGCGTCCTAAAGCCGGGCATGATGTTGCTCTACAAGAGTCCCAAACTAAAGAGCAGCCACTGGGTTGGCACCATAATGCTGACATCATGTCAGGTCATCGAACGGCCGAGTAAGAAAGACGGTTTTTGTTTTAAGCTTTTTCATCCATTGGAGCAGTCGATATGGGCACCACGCGGACCAGACAAGGAGACAATAGGTCAGATCAGTAATTATATTATTAAAATATAATAAAAAAGATATATTACTCGTTTTAGCTATGAGATAAGAATAAAAAATAAATAATTTAGTATAAGCTATAGCATATAATTGTATTAAATTGTTTTCTCTATTCTATGTACCTCCTTATAGAAATATCTACGACTATTTAGATTATTAAAATATTACTTTTCTTTTATAGGCGCAGTCGTTCAACCCTTACCAACCGCTTACCTGATATTTCGTGCACCCAGTCAAGCGGCTGGTAAATGTTGGATGGATGCACTGGAACTCTCCTTGCGCTGTTCAGCTCTGCTGTTGCGTTCGAATAGCAGCATGGGCGCTGTGCAGGGTACCAGTGCCAACGACAGTGCTCAAATATCGCACGAAACACAGTGGTCAGAGGCCGATTATGAGAAGCACTTCAACGAACATGGTAAGTGTGTGTAGAAGCCAACGATTTCAAATAGAATGTGCAACAAACATTTTGCAATAATTTACATAGTGTAAAAATCCATCTACAGCCGGCGGACAATTGTGACGTCATAATTCCATAAAACCTTTTATGAAAACAATTCAAAAGAAGTTTCTTAGTCAAAGGAATTGGGAAGTTATTTCGAGACAAATCGTTTTCGGCGTTTAGCCATCTTAATCTTCGTGTTTCGTTCCCAATAGGGAAGTTGTTGTTGTTGTTGTAGCGGCTAGTCGCGCCCCGTAAAGAGCGGATTCACCCATGGTCGTTGTCGTCAAACTCATCTAGGGGGAGGCCCAGGAAACGTGCAGTTTCGACAGGGTTGGACCAGAGGGAGAGGGGGGTTAGATGAGTGGGTTTGAGAGGGCATGTGAATAGGTGGTTGGTGTCGTGCGGAGAATCTCCACATGCCGGACATGTGTTGGGTATGTCGGGGTTGATTCTGGATAAGTAGGAGTTGAGCCTGCTACAGTATCCAGATCGTAGTTGTGCCAGAGTGACGCGGGACTCGCGGGGCAGCAGGGACTCCTCATCTGCTACAGGTGGTGGTTGGGCTCCGATGACTGCATTCGCCTGGCGGGAGTCAATGATGTTCGTGACTGTGTCTCTGTGGATGTTGCTTAGGACCCGCCGGTACGCCTCCGGATCCAGCGGTTGTGTGATGAGTGGCTGGATCTCGTCCTTTAGTTCTAGTAGATGTCTTCTAATGTGCCTGGGGGGCAGTTCCACGGCAAGCAGGTGCCCGTTTGGATGCCCCGAGCGGTGACATCCAGCAAGGAACTGCTTGCTGAGCATGAGGTTGTGCTCCTTAACTCGGAGCACATTGACCTCTTGGTGGAGATGCTCCTCAGGCGACATCAGAAGACATCCCGTCACCGTGCGGAGTGCGGCGTTCTGGCAGGTCTGCAGCTTCGTCCATTGTGTCCTGCTGGTTCCCGGCGACCAAACTGGCGCAGCATAGTTTATTACCGGCCGGCCAATCGCCTTGTATGTTGCCAACAACGTTTCTTTGTCTTTGCCCCAAGAGCTGCCGGCGAGCGACTTGAGGACATTGTTGCGGCTCTGTACTCTATTGGCGATTGCGGTAGTGTGCGCGGAGAAGGAGAACAGGCTGTCGAAAGTCACCCCCAGAATCTTCGGGTGGTTAACCGTCGGAATGGGGGTGCCATCGATGTGGATGTTAAGATCCAGCCTGACCTCCTTCGTCCAGGTGGTAAAAAGGGTCGCCGAGGACTTGGCAGGGGACAGCGCCAGGTTTCTGCTAGTGAAAAATTGGGCAAGATCTGAGAGATATCCGTTCACTTTCAAACACAGATCATCAATTGCATTGCTGGTTGCCATTATCGAGCAATCATCAGCATAGGAGACAATCGTGACTCCCTCTGGCGGTTGAGGGAGCTTGGAGATGTAGTGATTAAACAGTAATGGGGACAGGACGCCACCCTGCGGTACCCCTTGTTTAATCCTCCTTGGTTTCGATGTTGTATCTCTAAACCATACCGATGATTGACGACCACACAGGTAATTCGCGGTCCACCGTTTCAGTCCCTGCGGGAGAGTTGAGGATTCCACGTCAGCTAGTAGCGTGGAGTGGCTAACTGTGTCGAAAGCTTTCGACAGATCCAACGCTACTAGGACGGTTCTCTCGCAGGGGCGGTTTTGGTTAAGACCACGGTTCACCTGTGTGTTTATGGCATTAAGTGCTGTTGTTGTGCTGTGCACTTTCCGGAAGCCATGTTGATGCTTAGCTGACCCAAGGTGGTATGTATAGTACGGGAGGAGTAGGGCCTCAAGTGTCTTTACCACAGGTGAAAGCAGGGAAATCGGCCGATAGGAATCACCCTTGTCGGCCGGTTTCCCTGGTTTCAGTAGTGGGACCACCTTCCCAACCTTCCAGATGTCTGGAATGATGAGGGTGGCCATAGACAAATTGAGGATCCCGGTGAGGTACTCAACTCCCGCGGGGCCTAAATTCTTCAGCATCAACACGCTTAGCCCGTCAGGGCCAATGGCCTTGGAGGCTTTCGCCTTCCCGATGACCTCCTCTACCTCGCCACAAGTGAAGGTAAGAGGCGCGCTGTTGTTCGGTATTTTGCGCAGCCTCCTGGTCACCTTCCGCTTGGTCCTATCCCCCGAAGGATGCAGTATAAACTGTCGGCTAAAATAGCTCGCGCATCTCTTCGGGTCCGACGAGGCACGATCCCCGAATGAAATTTCCACTCGGTCGTCGTGCTTCGTCGGGTTGGATAAGGACTTCACGGTAGACCAAAGCTTACCAACACCCGTGACCAGATTACAGGACTTCAGATGCTCCTCCCACTTGTTCCGCTTGTGTTGGTCAACCAGCCTCCGAATCGCCACGTTTAAATCCTGAATATTAGGATTACGGGGATCGGAGCGGCGAAGGTGGTCGCGTTCGTTCGCTAGAGCGGCCGCTTCAGCCGGGAAGTTGGGACGGATCTCAGGGATCCTCCCTGCCGGAATGAAGCGGGCCGCAGCTGACGCAACCACCTTGCGGAACTTATGTTCGCCTTTTCGAACGTCGGTGGGAGCGGGAAGAGACCTGAAGGCATTTTCGGTGAACTCCGCGAACCTGACCCAGTCAGCCTTTTTAAAGTTGATATAGGTCCGATGGTCCGCGGAGACAAAGTCAGCAGGTCTGTCAATCGAGATGATTATAGGTAGGTGGTCTGATGCAAGCGATAGCATAGGTCGCCACGTTATGCTATTTATCAGACCTGCGCTAGCTATCGTTAGGTCAGGCGAGCTGCTGCAACTACCCATAATCCTGGTGGGGGCATCATCATTCATCGTGCAGAATGTCGAGTCGTCTATCTGCTCTGCCAAATCGTTTCCCCTCCGATCAGCTGGTAGGCTTGAATGCCAGAGATCGTGGTGCGCATTAAAGTCACCTACTACCAATCGGTTTTCACCTCTGAGGAGCGCACCTATGTCAGGGTGATATCCTGCCGGGCAGCAGGTGACAGGGGGTATATAAATATTAAATATTTCGAGCTCGACATCGCCTGACCGGACAGCTATTCCTTGACATTCTAAGGTAGTGTCCCTGCGGTCGATGTCTTCTTCAATAAGACGATACTGCACTGTGTGATGGGTGATGAATGCTAAGCCACCACCATTACCTCGCTCGCGATCCTTACGATGCACATTGTAGCCGTTGCAACTCAACAGAGTTGAGTTGCTGTGCAGTTTCGTTTCTTGGATCGCAGCTATTGACAGATTATGCCGACTCATAAAGTCGGTTATCTCCTCAATCTTGCCCTGCAGCCCATTGCAGTTCAGCTGAAGGAGTCTCGTTTGCCTCGGTAGAGTCGTCGCGGAGAGGGGTGTGAGGGAAGGGTGATGTTGCCCACCTGGACCCTGCTGCACATGCAATGGCACGTTGGGCTGCCTTATGGTGTTGTTTGGCAGCGCCGCCACTGGCGCGTGCGGTTGCGAGGCTCTACAACAGGGAGCCAGGTAGTCACCCGACCATTCACGTGTGGTGCGCAGGCCAGAACACACTCGAAAGTGACACCAGCCTTGGCACGAATTGCACCTGACTGATGCCGCATTCCGGTATATCCTAGCCTGACACACGGAACAGACTGTGTGGGGTACCAGGAGCTGCTGGCTATTCCCCACACGGGGGGCGGAGCTAGGTTGAGGGGGGGGGAGGGGAGCGACCATGTTGTTGTGTGCTCCTGCGAACCGTAGAGGTTCTGCCGGTGCTAGGCACCGGTGCACTAGGTGCAACTAGGGGAGCCGTAGAGGCTATGGGCGCCATAGGGCGCGAACAACATGGGGCCACATAGTTTGTGGACCACTCCTTGTGGGTCTTAAGGCCCAATAGGGAAGTCGTTCTTATTAGTTATGACCATTCCTGCTTAGACTTTCGTTAAGAGCATCGTTCAAATTAATGTCTATGATACTGATGGCGACCTTATCAAGTCAAACAGACATGTCAAAGGCTGGTTTACATTGCCTCAACCCATAAATTGTCACTGCAGAAATCGAACCCCCAGTGTTAGGAAATTGGAACTTTTTGTTTTAATAAGCTTTTCTGGTACACCCGTTCAATTCCCAGTACAATGAAATGCAAGTTTCAAGTAGCTAAAAATTACAATTGATGTTTGATAGTTTTTTTTTGCTGACAGTCTTTCATATAACGCATGAACAAAATTTATTTCTTGTGGAAGAAAATGAGCAAAAAAATTTATCAAAAATCAACTGAAATTTTTAGATTCTTGAAAATTGCACTTTATTACACTGAAATTAATCTGAAAAATCTTGGATTAAAATATTTGAGAATTTATGAAAATTTTTGTTTATTTTTTTAAAGCTTGAAATGAACAATATTTTTATAAAAAATTTATTTAAAACAAAAAGAAAAACATGAAAAACGTGCATAATATAAGTATAAAAATAATCACTGCATAAACCATTACGTAAATTCTCCTTTAAGTTTTCATAAATGTATTATGTATAACTATACAAAAATATTATATACGATTTTTACCTTGTTGCACATTCTTTTTTGATCTCGCCTTTTGATTTCGATATGTTTTTCGAAATAAATCTCTCCCAAGACCCACAAATCGAACGCTTCTCACCAAGTGGCAGCATTCAAAAACGCTATGCCCAATATCTAATGGTGCCTGAGTTGAGCAAATCACATTGTAGTTCCGACACAAGTTTGCCGTCTCGCACACAGACTCCAATTTTTCAGCAACTCTATACGACAATGACAAATTGGGAACGCATTGTTGCCAATTCAGCGGAAAAAAATTTACGCAAACTACGCAAATCCAAACATTTGGGCAAACGTCAATCGTTCGAGGGTATGAGTTCAATGGGGGATCTAAGTGATGTTTCTAGTGTAGATTTGCCTACGATGTTCGAAACACATCAGTCGTTGAAATTAAAGCTACGTCGGCAAAATCAATTCATGAAATCTGCTTCACTAGGTCCGATGTCGCATGAGACATCATCGTTATCCGATGAATCGGTAGAAGAATGTACAGGAGACCAAACTAAAACAATTGGATCACGTCCACTGAGCGCACCACCATTTGTGCTCAACATTAAGGGTTTGACCAAATTTGTTATTTCCTTATTACGTAAATTAAATTCGTTCGCATTAAATGCATTGACTGTTAGTTGCTAGATGAGAGAAAATTTGCATATTATGTATTTAGATTTGGGTAGAAGTGCACAACACGGACATACATACATATGTTCAAGTTGTTCCATCAAACTTCATATGTACGCTAATTGCTAATCAGTCAATTTGTAAATATTCGCTAGCACATATATTTTACATACACTTTCACTAATGGTTGCTGAAGGTGCGTGCGCCATCTCGTAAAAAATTAGTGTCACTATTTGAAAAAAGTACCGCTTAGAAGGTTGTATGATTAGACGAATACTTATTATCATATTATCAACCAAGAATATAGTTTTTGTCCGACAATTATGCCCTGTTTTCACTTTGACATTTTTGCCTCATTTCGATTTGACGCCAATGTAGAATACTAATAAATTGCATAATGTTGGCATTTTGTTTATAGTGCTAATAAATAATTATCCGTGATCAATACTGATCACCAGACGACTACGCAAAATGCCAAACACTAGCGCGATACTTGTTTTCGGGGGAAACTCTGTGATGCGATACGCGAAGCAATGCGCTACGAAAATCAAATGAGTTCAATCGTTGTATGTGAACGAAGAAATATTAA
The DNA here is from genome assembly GCA_951828415.1 of Anomoia purmunda. Taxonomy (NCBI): domain Eukaryota; kingdom Metazoa; phylum Arthropoda; class Insecta; order Diptera; family Tephritidae; genus Anomoia; species Anomoia purmunda. Next base: position 124,984,019 of record OX639993.1, read on the forward strand.
GGTAACATTTTTGCGAATGCGAGAAATTTTTCATTTGCATCGCATTACAAAGTAGCCCTACAAGGTGGTCATCAGGAGGCTTCTAAGGCCATTGGCCCTGACAGACTAAGTATGACGATGCGGAAGTATCTGCGTGAGGCGGAAGTAGGATACCTCACCAAGTACAATAAGCTGTCGCTTACCTTTCTAATAATATTTCCAAAAGGGCACATCACTATCACAACACTTGAAGTCATAAAGAATCGGATAAATTGTGGCTAAACCAAGAACGTCCATGTGAGGTGACAGCCACATAGTGCAACATTATATTCCGGGACCAAATCTAAGCCAAGAAGAATTAAACAATTTATATTTATCGAAAGCCCCTCGACCACCAGCTGGAGCCTCTTTGGTTCCAGACGGAGATGATTGCACTGTTACGGCGTCGGGAAATGCCATTGGTTACTTATGTTTAATAGTGAATGGTTATCTTTCGAAACTGCCAGCTTCTTGACTGCGAGAAACCACTATCTTTCCTCTCCCAAAGCAAACTCGCTGACAGTTAGAACGCCGTATTTCGGTCCACCGTTGGCGCCTATTCACCACCTTAATAATAAGACTCAAATGCTTCCCGCTAGCGAGCATAATATGCTTCGCAGGCAGAGATTATCCCACCCGGCACCTGCTAGAGGGCGCGCTGTCTCCTAGACAGGCCTTAAACGGTATTTATCTGGAAGCTGTCAACACTTCCATCACCTCCTGTTCAATGAATACTATCATCGGAGTTGAATCATCACCCATTGCAGACAAGGATTTCGAGTTTTTCTCGTGAGAACCGTGTTGCGTTAGCCCAACAATGTTGTGAATATTGTGGACTCTTAATTATCCAGGATATACCCCAACATATATATCCTATATGTGAAGAGTCCCCACACACGACATTAACCAACTCTTCATATGGCTCCAAAACTCTTCTAACACTCCTTCGAAAGAGCATGTTTCCTGGATCTCACGTTGATTAACGTCTTGTTTATATTACAAGTGAAATGGAAAACAAAACAAAATTTGTCTGTCGATTGGGTAAAGTTTTTGAAATGCCTCTGCCTTTATTCAGATGATTTGCATTACTTGAAAATTCTCGACGACAAAAACATGCAGCTTTCCCTTCAAGTCACTGCCATTTTTCCCTGCCCATTTTGCATACCTTACAAGTTTTTTGCGTACTCTAATGCCAATTATCAATAATTATGACAATCTCTTCGGTTCCATTTTAGTTATTAAGCATTTCGTGTTTTCTTTTGGTTGCCTGTCAGATTCCGATAAATTTTTGATAAAAATTAGAGAAGTCATCGATTTATTCGCATTCAACGGGTTAACTTAGAGCGATTTCCCATTAGTTTAGATGAATGGGAATTAAGTGTCGTGGGGAAATAGTATAAACGTTCATTGATTTAAAAAAATTAAAATACATACATACATACATATGTAGATCACGTGCTTCTGTAATCTTCCTCTCAGATTTCAAAGTTCTAAAATCCAAACATAGCGAAAATATTATAACACGTTTCCATGACTAATGCCAATTACAATCATACCATGTACCGAAAAAATTATTTGTAAAATTTTTTAATTGTTACTCGTATTTTATTACATTACATGGTTCTAAAACATTGAAATGTTGTAAAAAATCAAGCAGTGTTCTTTGGTTGTTTTCTCAGTTGTTGTTGGGAATTTATAAGTACCTGTTTGTGGTCATGGTTTGATGAAACTGAATTGCTTACAATTCATTTACAAATCTCACAGTTTCATGGCAAAGTTAACATCTGCCATCTTTAGCGAGATATACGACTGATCTTTGATATAAACAGCTAATTCGCGAGTTATTCTCATTTAAAAAATCATAAACTTTTTCCACAACTCCTTCCAATTTTGACGACGCAAAATGAAATCAGCTGATGCGACATACCACAAAAGAAATACATAGCATAATGCTAGTTAAGTACCCGTGTTATCTCTTGTTACTACTTTAAACAACAACGAACTAAGTTACGACATGGTTAAGTCTCTTAAATTTGATCAGCGGCAATCTTAACACCCCAGATAATACGAAACCCTAAATATCCTAATTCTGTATGACGAATTATATGACTCCTTACTCCGTTGGAGAGCCGTGAGAACATTGCTCTCTGAAAACAAGCAACAAATTGGGTTGATGACCGAAGTGATTTGTGATGATACTAAGGACATGTCATTCGTAAATCATCCGTTCCATTGACACCGGTGATCGCTGTACTGCTAGAAAAATTAATATGCACATAATTTGAAATTCCCGTAACAAAAAGTTGCTCAACATAGCGTAAATATTTCAACATTTCTATGCGACTCACTTTCACTGTAAATTTCAAAATCTTCATTCACAATTTTTTTTTTTGATTTTGAAAACTGTTACTTGTTCAATTTCTTTAGTAAACTTTTGAAGTTCAGTTCGGTTAAATTTATTAAACGCATTTTGGCAGAAGTTAATTTAGGAGAGCATCTGGTTATTTATTTACCATTTCATCGTAGAATGCTGCCCGTACATTTCAGTAATCATACACCATGTTGCCTTCGTTCAAAAGTAAAACGGAGGGTATTCAAATATTTAACTTTTTCTCTTTATTCATTTCAACTGGTGATAGACCTTGATGGTGATAGTCAAAATGAGGGTGGTCCAGCTGCCATGTCTGGCGTAGATACGGAATCCGAATCAGAGGCGGAAGCTGTACCTGAAGAAGAGCCCGAAACACCATATGTGCCGATCACTGAAGGAGAATTCGGTTCTGTAAGTCAGTCAATCACAAGCAACTTAAAAAAAAATCCAATACGAATTAAAAAATAAAAATTTGCTCACAACATTACTACTTCACTTACATATTAAATACAGGTCGGTGAGCAGGTCGAAGAGCTTGCAGATGAAAATAAAAGTTTAATTTGGATTCTGGTGAAGCAAGTGCGACCAGGAATGGATTTAAGTAAGGTGGTTTTGCCGACATTCATACTCGAACCACGTTCATTTCTGGACAAACTATCAGATTCATACTACCACGCAGACATCTTGTCGAGGTGAGTTCACGAGTAGAAGTGTAAAACGAAAAGTTATAGCATACAACTCATAATAATTTTTATTAAAATTTAAAGAGCCGTCACTGAAGATGATCCATTTACGCGTATGAAAACCGTAGTCCAATGGTACCTATCTGGTTTCTACAAAAAACCCAAAGGTCTAAAGAAGCCATACAATCCCATATTGGGTGAAACGTTTCGTTGCTTTTGGGAACACCCGAATGGTAGTCGTACATTTTATATTGCCGAACAGGTATCGCATCATCCGCCAGTATCAGCATTTTATGTTACCAATCGTCAGGATGGTTTCTGCATCAGTTGCTCCATCTTGGCTAAATCGAAGTTCTATGGCAATAGTACATCTGCTGTGCTTGAGGGTGATGCCACACTCACCTTATTGCCGCGCGGCGAAACGTACACATTGAATACACCATATGCCCATTGCAAAGGCATACTCGTGGGCACATTGTCCATGGAGTTGGGTGGAAAAATTACCATTGAGTGCGAGAACACCGGTTACAAGACGGAACTGGAATTTAAGCTCAAACCATTCCTGGGCGGTTCGGATTATACCAATTTGATAGCGGGTAAAATTAAATTGGGTAAAGAGACAATGGCCACCATCAGTGGGCACTGGGATACAGAGATGACAATCAAAGATGTGAAAAATGGCGAAGAGTCTATATTATTTAAAGCTGATCCCGATACAAAACAAAAACGTCTGGTGCGTTATGTTGTGCCAATGGAAGCTCAATTGCCTAACGAGTCGGAGCGTTTGTGGGAGAAGGTATCATTAGCGATACGGAGTGATGATCAGGCTGGCGCAACTGAACAGAAGACCATTTTGGAAGAAGCACAACGAAATTCAGCAAAAGAGCGAAAGCTTGCGTTAACCGAATGGCAGCCATTACATTTTAACTATGATCCGATAGTGACGCAGGTGAGTGAGATTTTAATTAAAGTAATTAATATATGTACTATATTAGGTATGGTGCTGAAAATTTGATATATATGAAAATTTTGGATATATTTTATATTAAACGAATGTTCTGTTAAAATTTGCGATGTGATATCAGATGGGGATCGAAAGAATTGTAATCAAAATTATATAAGTGTATCGGCATGAAAAGACGCTGGCACTCAGTGCACTTTGTTTTTTGTTACGTCTTCACTCAACAAATAAGAATTGCATTAATGACTGCCCTAATCTAGATGCAGGGCTATAGCAGTATGAGGATGATTGCTGACGCAGAAATCTTAGCAATTATATTGGCTTAGCCCACAGAATGGTGGATACAAAACCTCTAGCACTGAAGGTATTCGATGCGGCACTGGAGGACGGAAATCTCCGGCTAGAAACCACGAACAATATGCGGAGAATAACAATTGTCATACTGTTATTTTATTTTGATGGATACAACTATTTATATTAATTTCGTTATCCATATAAAATAGATTTTCTGTCTGCTCCTTTTAAGCTTTTCTTTTATATTTAAACAAAAGTATTGTAAGTCTCAACCTGAAACACTAGAATCAAATTTCAGCTTTACAGGAACAACATAATTCTCATTTATTCATACAAAACGGCAGCTATTTTCTTCACTCTCAGCAGGTTATCGGGTTATCGATTAGGAGTCATATTTTTCTGTTTCTAATACCGGATACAATTGAAAAATATTAATTTTTCCATTTTTCGAAACTAAAAAAAAATTTACATGTTAACCCGATATTCTGGAAATCGCCTTATTTATAAAAATGCTCTGGCTGCTGTGCTCGTTCTCGAACGAAAATCTTTTTATAGTTTATATTTAAATACATATACTACAAGGTATTGCGCGATAATTTATGAATTGGATACCATTTTTTCGAAAGTTAAGCTTTTTTTGTTCTGGTCTGGTTCACAACGATAAAAAATATAAGTTTGACGATTTTTCGAAATTCGAAATATTTCGGAAGTTATAACTTTTTTCGAAATTATTTGGATTTTATTTGTTTTCTCGTGATTGGTAATACCGAGCATGCAAATTTTTTATACACTTAAAAATTTCGATATTTTCTTGCCATTCAATTTAATTTTTTTTTGTAAAAGTTATTAACATTTAAAAAAAAATATTATTGACTTCTCAATCGCTTTAAAATAGCTTATTGCTAAAAGAACGAGTCTGCCTTAAGGGCTTTACATTTTGCTTATTATATGATGAAAAATCATTTACGAAAAAAAAAACAAAAAAAACGTAGGTTATTCACGTTTTTTCTCTTAACGAGCAACTTATCACCATAGTTTTTTAGTGTTTAATAATTAGGATAATCGGTATAACCAATCGCGGGGAAATAAATTGAATCCATGCAATTTCGAAAAGAGAATTTCGAAATAAACTAGACAATTAAAACAAAAATCCAGGCCGAACATAATACGTATACAATAATGAAATCCAGACCAGATAAAATACAGATAACGTAATATACAGACACGCCAAAATTCCGAGAAGTCTAAATACCGAAAAGACATAATCCAGACAAAAAAAAATTAAAATGCGCCTTACCCTACTTTTTCAATCCACCGAGTTTTGTGCACAAATACTTTGGATGGTGTAAGAGTTGGACCAATCAGATTTTTTTTAACGCGCCGAAATAATTTTTTATACAATTGAATTATGTACTATTTTTGAAATAAAAGACAATAATGACAAATATTCCGACAAAATATAAACAAATTTTCCAAAATCCCTACTTTTGAATACCCGACCAAACATAATCTAGGCAATTTTGAAAAATCCAGACATAACATAATATAGGCATTACGACATCACAAACCAGATAAAATATAAATAATGCAATGTTCAGACAAAACAAAACCAAACAAAATTTCAGTTCGATTGATCTATGTGGTAAAAATCGCGCGATTTTTTAAAACTATTATTGTATTTTGTACAGATTTTTTTTGTCTGAATTATTATATCTGGTCCAGATTTATGAATGTGTTCGGATTATGTCTTTCGGGATTCTGCGTTTCTAGATTCAGTATGCCGGGATTTTCTTATACACCCACCCTTAAACAAAATGGGCGATGTTCTTAAATTATATTTATATCTTTTCGGTATTGCCCGTAATCGATCCAGGGTTATGTATTTCGAGATTTTGTATTCCGAGATTTCCTTATACACAAAAAAAAAAAATCGATTAAGATCGTAACATAAATGTTAATTTATAAGCTACATTTTCGTGTAGTCCTGCTAGCAAATTTTTGTTGTTGTAGCAGCATAAAACGGTCCCCATAGACCTGTGCGGAATGTTGCTTAAATTACAGTCTTTGGCAGGATATAAATCCGGATCGTTCCGGTATCGTAGAACCAACTATCGTGGGAACGCATTTTAGTACTTTTTGCTTTCTCCCTCCTCAGTTCGCTTCTAGTAAAGAACTTCTTATTAGTACAAAAAATAAATGGATTAACACAATTCTAAGATAGCTTTGATATCCATTGTATTGAAAAAGTTGACCACAAATCTTCAAGTATGTAATCTTTTTTTCAAACTCATTATTTTGTTTTAGTTTTGTATGTTGACATTAATAAATTTTTGCTTTTATGTTTAGCTGTCGTAAATAAGGTGTTTTGTGCTTCTTACTTATAATCTTTATATTAGCATTGTAGTTTTCTATAACGATAGCGATGATCGATATTTGTTCGATTCGGGAAGTCAATGGTCTTACTAATTTATTTATTTTCATTCAACAGTGGGTGTACAGGTACGCCGATTTACGACCATGGGATTTACGCAACGATTTGAAGCAATACGAAGCTAATTACAAAGTACTCACAAAGACACGCCATCGTGCGCCAATGGTGCGTAACCCGAGCATCGTCACTGGTGATCCGTTGCAGTTAATTAAATCATCTTCTTTATTGAAGGTTAAACAAAAAAGTCGTTCAATTTTGGGACTATCCCACGATGATGACAAAAGCGATTCCAGTTTATCGAATCCAGAGCTAGGCAAAGTACCAACCAAAGCAACAGACAAATCAATAAAAAAGTGTGTTAATGCTCCCCAAACAAGCACCTAAGAAATTTTTTTGTGAAATACAATTTTAATTCGAATTTTATTTTTTCACAGATTGTCCGCAGCAATCGAAAAGATGAATCACACACTAAATGAGCATACACAGCACTTGCGTGCTATTGAAGCAAATCTGGAGAGAATGCAATATCATCCCCGACTAGGTGGACCGCCGGCATCTTGTGGACGTTTTGCCGATATTGTGCCGCGTACTGTACCACAAACGGTGGTAATTAAATCTATGGTTTATGCATTTGTGGGCTTAGCTGCCTGCTTTTTTATGAAATGGGCGTTTAAATAATTTTTGTAATGCTACAAGATCGTTGGAATGTTGGATTAATTAGTTACGAGTACTTCGCTTGCTGATGATTATTTTTGAAAGTCGGGTGGAGGGAGGAGAGGGAGGGTCACAACATGGAGGCCACACTTAGATAGACTACAAATACGGGTCTAACCGTAAATGTTGCTTAGAATTGCGGTTTCATTGCACCATTTTTTCGATAACTTTAAACAACCCAGTTTTAAAGTAATATGTCACTATAGTATTACCTCAACTTTAAATTATGATAAGCTATTTTTAAAAAACAACTTTTTGATTATATTTGTCTGTTTAAATTGTAAACTTAAAACGAAAAAATATTAACAGCATACAGCTGTACCTACATACATAATTAAACTAAATTACATTTATTATGTAATATAATGCATATTCGGGGAAATACTCGTATATGTTGAGCTTATAAGATGGTAATTTAATTTGGTAAAATTAATTTTGAAATATGCATGTTTATGACCTTTGAACCACATAATGCGAAATATTTGTAGCGCTTGTATTCAGTGCGCCAGTATCGTCACAAGTCAAGCTGTTTGTCAGGTGAGACGATTTTTACGGCAATAGCCGAGAGGTTAGCGCATTGTCGCACCATTCACGAGATCATACGAAGTACACTCTGAACAGGTAGACGTTTCAGTTATTTTTAGGATAACGAAATTCTGAATTCTAAAGAAAAACAAAATGGAATGTTTGTTCATTGGCGACTGTTTTGTTAAATAAAATAAGTGTATTTCCTCCGATGTTTTATTTTAATTTTATAAATTTGTTTGGCTTGCGACCTTGTACAAATCAATTGGAAAATTAGTGACACTTAACGCCAATTCGCTGAATACCAAATAGTTATTGAATCAGTTTCACTACGGAAAAGTCTCTGCTTGTGACTCGGTAAGACTTACTGAATACAGGCTCAAAACCTACAGTGAATGTCAGTGAAAGTTTAAATGCGAATTTTTGACAAGGTTTGTATTTTTTTCGTGTTATTTTTTGTATTTATTAGTTTTTACCAAAATGTAGGTTAAACTTTAAAAATATACATACACTCCGTTGAAAGTTATAAGGCCATCACATATTGACAAATTTTCTCAAATTTATTTTTCTTTTTAATTTCCGCTATTTTTCAATTAAACACTTCTCATTCTCTACAAAAAACTTTGTTAAAACGAAAAATGCAATAAAATTTCATCAAAATTTCAAACTTAAAAAAAATAATTAAATAATGTGATAGAATTTTTGTGAGCATGGAACTTTGTAGCCCATTAATTTCAGTGCATTAAAATGCAAGGTTTTGGTAGCTAGGTATTACCGTTGAGTTTTGAAAATAGTCTTGCCAGAGTTGGTTCGGTTTCCTTCCATATACAAATCAAACCTGTTAAGTTTTGATTACTAATCGTAATCATTAGTAATCTGATTACTTTGTATTTGAGAATGAAATAATTGATTACATTACGATTATCTTGGTCTCAACTAGATTACGTAATGATTACGATTACACATAATCAAAAAATAATCAGGATTACTCTAGATTACTAAAAATAATCAAAAAGAATGAAAATAAATAATTGATTCTTTTTGATTATTTTCATTCCAAAATACCAAACAAATTTTCTCTTTTTGCTTTTTTCATTTTTAAGAAATCATTTTATTTTTAACACATAAATATATTAAAGACAAAATAAAAAAATATAATAACAAAAAATTAACAAAATTCATTTATAACAAAATAACAACAAAAAATTAACAAAATTAATTTATAACAAAATAACAACAAAAATATACTCTAGCTCCATTTAGAATATGCTTTCAATAAAACCAATTTCTCAAATGATAAGTCCGACATTGACTGGCGCGTTGGACTGTTCACTATCCCCGCAAAGGAAAATATCCTCTCCACTGGTGCTGAGGGTGTCAGGGGGGTGTTCAATAACCGTATAAAACTTCGCGTTGAAAATAATTTTTCCAGACACCTCAAAAGACTGATTTTTTGTACAGCTTCCAGAACTTTTCTCGAAGACCCTTCTCCTCTTGCGGGGACTTGGCACGTAATTCTTGTCCAAGATGTCATCATCACTTGAGAAGTTGGTTTCTCCAAATACCAATTGATCATTTTGTGACATGTTATCTTCAAATGGCGCAACAATTTTCAAATAAATATTTTTCAATCACTTGCACACAAAACACAATTAATTACAACTGAATGACACGTGAATTATGAAATATAGATTTTATGATTGCACTTTACAAGCTCTTGTTTGGCTTGTTAACGTTAGCGTACCAACAAGTTAACCACCGTTCTTGCACTCGTAACATTACTCGCTTCAGCATTGTTGTTTTTCATTCAGGTGTAAATATAAGCTATGCTCATTGAAGCTTATTCTGATCAAAGCCTGAGATTTTTTGTTATATTGTGGTATTTATGAATTTGGTATTCATGCCAATCGTGAAAGTTCACAGGGAACAGTGTTTCCAAAAATTACAAGCAAAGCAAAAACAAATTGGGAAATATTAGGCTGATTATATTGAATGGTTAAATTGTTATAAATAATAGCAATAATATCATCAATTATAATAAAATATACATATATGTATATGTAATAATATTATATATACAAATACATGCATATATAGTTACACAACAAAACAAGTTTTAAAAATTTACTAAAAAATGTCTTCAAAATTAAAAAAGTTGTTTGGTATTTTGGATTGAAAATAATCAAAAAGAATCCTGAATAGAATCAATTATTTATTTTGATTCTTTTCAATTCTTTTCAGTAATTTAGAGTAATCCTGATTATTTTTTGATTATTTGTAATCGTAATCATTACGTAATCCCAATATTTGAGAGGCACAATTAAATAATAATTACAATTCTTTTTAGAAAATAATCTTTGTGTATTCGTTATATGAAAACAAAAGCGACAGAAAAGAATTGAAAATTTGAACTGAATGTAAGGTGCTACACAATTACAGGTTTGATTAATAAGATAAGTTTGAAACTTCAGTTTATATGGGTTTTAATAAAGAATAAACTGTGTTTTAATTGAAAAGTAACTAAAACTAAATAATAAAAAAAATAAATTAGAGAAATTTGTCAACGGAATTTGGGAGCGACAACAAAAAATTTAGTAGTAGCAATTGACACTAAAAAAATGCTCTACTGAATTGGCAATTTTTCGGTGGAACAGTGAAAATTCCTAATTTTTATGAAAAGTTTGTGACTTCAGCTCTATAGATTTTTTTACGTAGGCCCTCTATTAAATAAATTAAAAATATTTTAAGTTAAGTTTTATCAAATAAATAATAAATATTTTAAGTTTTTTAGAAAGGTTTAAACGAATTGATTTATTTATACGAAGGTCGATAACCAAGAACTCCTTGTACGTTTTTCACTAACACTCACTGTATATAAAATATTGGCGCATTGCCATGGTAACTTACCCCACTCGGGCACAACAAAATTAGAATTTTACTTAAACAAAGAATTATTCAATACTAAGACAGCTTTTACATGGTTCAAGTCTTGAATTCACGTCTGCCTACTACTATTACCATCTACTATCACAGTAGTTTTCAAGAATACAAAGTCTGACACATTTCAGTAACTACTAAAGTAACATATTGTTGGTAAGAGTTGTTTGACGAAAAACGCGTTCTGCATAAAATTTTGCAAAACGTTCGTGGCACTACCTAATTTCGTCTCAAATTTTTCTATAAATACTTTATTCAACGACCAAAGTTTACAAATTGCATTTGATGTTACTAAGCATAGAAATTGATCAAAACCTCTTTAAGGGGATTCATTGCAGAAAATGTTATATACCTCATGCAAGTTAATTCTATCATGTTCTCAAAGACAAAACTTATTTTCTTTTTCAAGCAAGCGATGTTGCAACATTTCAGACAAAATATTCATCCCAGACCAATAAAAGTTTCTGAAAATTTAGTCTCTGACAAAACGTAATTGTTTTTTGAAATTTGTAGAGGGGTAAAAAAGTTTTTCTTTCGATATTCAATACTCAATTCTTGCTGTTTTACAGATTTAATGAATGCGATTTATTTCACTGCGGACTTAGTGAGCATATTTTTTATTATCCACACTCCATTCTTTTCCTACTTAACAGCTAAGTTTTGTTTTTGTAGTGTCCGAGTTTGCAAAAGAAAAAATTTGCAGATATAAATAAGAAACTTGATGTCCTTTGCTTTTTAAAAGTTGTATACATATAAAATATTGTATGTACTATTCGTAAATTTTATTCCTCTATAAATACTGCAAGAACTTTTTAATTTATGAAATTATTTATTAAAATCGTAATTATAATTAAAAATAACAAAATTAGCTAAGAAATGATCAATTGTGTGTATGTTGATTTATGCGAAATAAAGCAAACAACTAATTTGCGGTTGATTATGAAAACGAAATTTTTAATTAACTAATTTGTATTTTTCTATTTATCATCGTGTGTTATAAGCTATGTATCGTAGTGTCGTGATTTGTATCAACGAAATAAGACATTTAATTATTATCGAAGCGTAAAAAATATTTATAGCATATTTTTGTTTTCTTTCAATTAATGCACCAATAAACGATTGTTCCATTTATTAAATTCTATCGGCTAGACAACGCACTCACATTGTACAACTGAATATTAAGCAAACAATTTTCCAATAATGAATTTAAAGCACCTCGACAAATCGATTAACACAAAACCGCTTAAAAGTCACAGTTAGAATATAGAAATTGCTAAGCGCGTTAAATATTATGTAAAGGAAACAAAACTATTTCGTAAATAAGTACACAAATGCTGTTAACATTTCAAGTCCAATAAACGAAACTCTATACTTTAATCTTATGTGGTTTTATTAATCAAATTTCAAGCGGAAATTATGGTTTTTCGTAGAAATGGTATAAAAACCTTGAAAACCAATATTTTTCACATTTTCTTCCATATAAGAAAATTTCAAGCATGAGTTAGGTGGAAGAAAATTTACAACACCTTCAGCCAAAAAGAATTGACCAAAATCTGCGGTAATTAGAGCCACTTCCAACTTGCATTTTTTATTATACTAAAATTGATTGGGTTATAAAACTCAAAACCTAAAATATTTCTGAAAATTCTGTTTAAAAAGTTCAAAAGTTTGTTGCAAATTTGTTGGATTTATTTTCACATTTGCACAAGGTTTGAAAGTTCAATTAAAACGAAAAAATAATTGAAATCAAATACAGAAAAATAAATCGTACAAACTTGGTAAATATGTATGTGGTGTTGTTTTTTAATTTTGAAATCGTCTACACTATACGCCAATACTTTGTTATTCTGAGTAAAGTTTTTCATTTATAAGACTATACGGAAAAATAAACTTTTTTCTGCGTATTGGACCAAACCAAATTTTTTTTTAACTAATTGAGCATAAATAAAAAAAGTGATTACGACGATTTTCGAAATTAACCTCTGTAATCGAGATTAGGGCCTTCGAAGTTCGAAATCGGACCTTTGCTAAAAAATAATTTTTAATTATTATATGTAAACTATAAAATAAACGGAGACTTGATGACAGAAAGCACACCTGGATGAAACATTATTTTCCCACACAGTCGGTCACCCGACCTTGATGAAGTTCGAATAGCAATAACGCGGTTACGGCTACCAGCTGAGCTATTCAACCATGGCGACGAAGAGCTGGAAAGGTACAGGCCCGCCGATTGGAATCCAAGTGTGCTTTGTCCAATCAACAAGAATGATCCTGTAATGTGTGCAAATTGCCGCGGTATCAGCCGGCCTAACATTTCATATAAGGTTTTATCGAGCGTATTGTGTGAAAGACTAAAACCAACTGTCAACAAACTGATTGGACCCTAACAGTGTGGCTTTAGTTCTGGCAAATCTACGATTGACCATATTTTGGTCGATCGACCAAATATTGGAAAATATCAGCTTTCGTTAGCATGAAAAGAAATTGCTTATTTGCCGTGATGTCTGCATTTGATAGCCCTGCGAAATTAATACGGCTATATAAAATGACGCTGAGCAACACCGCCAGCTCCGCCAGAATTGGGCAAGGACTCTCGGAGCAGTTTGATACCAAACGAGGTTTCACACAGGGTCGTGCGACTTCTTTAACATTATGTTGGAAAAGATAATTATTTTATAAGAGTGTGCAACTACTGGCGTATACCGATGATCAACATCAACATTATGGCCTCATCATTAGTTCTGTCTTTTCCAAGCTGAATAAAAAAGTGAAGCGAATGGGTATGGAGGTTAACGAGAGCAAAACGAAATACTTACTGTCATCAAATAAACAGTCGGCGCATTTCCGCGTCACTGTTAACAGTTACAATTTTGACAAAGTAAAGGACTTTGCTTATCTTGGAACCAGCACTAACACCAATAATAATGTCAGCCGCGCAATCTTACGGAGAATCTCTCTTGCCAACAAGTGCTACTTTGGACTAAGTATGCAACTGGGTAGTAAAGCCCTCTCTCGACGATTGAAAACCAAGCTCTATAGGTCCCTCATCACGCCCGTGTTATTGTATGGATGCTGTCAACCTCCGAGTGTTCGAGAGAAAAACTATCCGAACGATTTTTGGACCCTTATGTCTTTGCGAGACCGAATACCGCAGACGATGCAACGATGGAGCTTTATAGAAACATTGACATAGTACAGCAAATTAAGATTCAGTAGCTACGCAAGTTGTACGTATGAAAGGAAATGCTCCAACTTTGAAAATATTAAATGCTGTATCCGCTGGTGGTGGCAGTGTAATAGTTTGCGTCAGTTAGCAAAGCAATTCGCCTAGATAGTTATGACGCCAATTTCGAAGGAGAAATCCTACATTTATGCAACGTAATACTTTGATATATTATGCAATATTGCCCCAGTCATTGAGATTCCAAACTGGCGTCGGTTTCAAAGTTATTTAAACATATTGTAAAACAAATGCCGTATTTTATGGTAAAGCGCTTCATTTCTGTCAACAAAATTGGTAGATCAAAGATAAGAGACATGAAGATCGCTCTAAATGATTATCTTCAATTCGATATTATTTACCCGGACTTTCATTGTGGCATCCGAAGATTCACAAGTTAGTATATTCGGTGCTATCATTGAATCCTGCACGGTCTGAATTTTCGTGAAATTTGTGAAAATATGATCACTGAATCCGATTTGATACGATGGAATACATTCAAAGCATATGCTACGTTTCAACCACGGCGGATTCGGTGATAGTTTTTTGTTAAAGATTTCACCAATATTGGGACTAAGATGGATTCAGTTGTAACCCAGATTTGGTCTATTTTTTAAACAATATTACTGAAGGGTTTATCTTTTCTATATAATTTACCACATCAATAAAAACGAGACTATTACACTAAATCCATAGACTATTACACTAGACCATAATTCAGTTACACGAATTTAGCAAATACTTAGTTCAGTTTTGCCAATGAGATGTTTACGCTTACATTGTTTGTACAAGTTCTTGAAGTCGTAGGGTAATAAGCATATAACCATTTACTTTTAATCGATTTCTGGAATTATATTAAATAATACCAAAGCAAAAAATTTTCTTCCCAACTTCTCTAGGGTCAGTGCCAAAAGGGTAGCGTATCAATTTTTGGTGAACTTTAATATCATGGATGGAATTCAGCAGCCAACATTTGTGGATGGCATAAGAAATTTGCTTGATCTCATACTTTTTATCGTCAAGTAGTGCTGCGGATCATAGGTTAAGAAGGTTTATTTTAGACGGTTGATTTCATCTTTTAAATCCGTAAAAACGTCCGCGCAATAACTCTCACTGAATAAAGTTGCCTTTTCTCTGAGGGTTTTTATGACCTCGAAAGAAATTGTCATTTTACCAGTCAAGCAGCCGAGGAGTACGTAGGAGAGTCTTTGTTTGAATTGAGATTTGTTAGTAGCAATAAAATATATTTGGTATATATTTGTCCCAAACAAAGCATTTTCAATTAATTAAATTATATGTTCAATGTTGTTCCATTTATATACCCTGGTAGTACCTTAGTAGCGAACACGACGTGCATTAGATTCGGAGACAAAGGTGTCAAATTTAAGTTTGCTACCTGCTTTAGTATAGGAGTTATAACGCAAAACCTTATAATTTAATTTCAGCTATGTATGATGGTTCCGACAAATATTAAATTTATTTATTTAATTTTTGTAATTTACCTTTGTATAAGAGGACGTGGTTTTTGTCCGACTTATATGATTTTCAAAAGTACGTGTACTAAATTTAGTAGTCTGATGAAGTGATTGCGGAGAAAACATATTTGCTTTTAAATGGGTCCATGACCATTTTACTCGTCTTTCTGTCACCAACCAATTTTATGTATTTGATTAAATTACCTTTTATAGTTTTTTGGTCCGATTTTAATTAATTTTTAAATTATGCTTATAAAGTTGAAATCTATGCATGTACCAAAGTTGGTAAAGTTTGCCCAAGTGTTTTAAGAAATATACCTATTTGGTTTAATTTCCCAAAACTTGTGTAACCCTCATCTGACGCTCTCCAACCCAATCGGTTATACTCCATTTGAGTAAATTATATTTTACATACTGTTACTGGAATATTGCAAGGTAAATTATATAGGAGCATGTAAAATTAGAGAAAGGTACTTCTAGATTACTGAAATATCGCATTTTTTTGACTTGTAAATTAAAGTTTTAAATTTTCAGAGGTTTGCTTCCTGACTTGAGATGCAATGTGTCGACCAAATTTGGTTGAGTTTGGTAACATAGTTTCGGAGATATTGTTTTTTCATTTTAGTGGGCGGGTGATGCCTAATTTTTAACACACGCATTCTTTTCTCCAACCCAATCCTATGTGTCAAATTTCAGCAAATTATCTACTGAAAATATCGCATGTTTCCGATTTTCACAAAAAACCGTTATGTGGGCGTGGTTACGTTCCCACGGCAGTCGGTTCTACGGTACCGGAACGACCCAGATCTACATATATCCGGCCAAGGACTGTCACTTCAGCAGCATTACCCAAAATTTTATGGGGAATGTTTTATGCTGTTACAACAACAGCAACAACTAACCGATTTTGCTATTTGCAGCACAAAAGTGCCTTGGGTCCAGGGAAATCTGTATATCCGAGCATTCGTTGAGATAGCTCAGTATTTACTCGAGCTATCCGACCCACGGACGAACGGAAAGACGGACATGTCTTAATTGATTTCGCTATTAATTATATGTATGTATCTCGGTTGCTTTATGCTGTTACAAACAACCGTTGGGTGAACAAAGTCATAATATGATATATAATGGAACCGTGGTCAAGGAAAATGTAAAAAAAAAAGATGAGTTGGCGCTGACATAAAATTTATTTCGGCTTAAGTTTGTAACGGTACTTCCCAGAGCTACAAAAATTTCACAGATGTGCGTATGATTATAAACTATTGATATATCTGAAAAAGTAAAAAATCGAGAATCCCCACGTTTACATCTTTTTCGGGGAAAGAGTGGATAGACCATACAAATATGAAATCTTCCAAATAAGGGCTAATAAAGGTAACTTTTTGATATTCTAATAAAAGTTATGCCACATAAAATGCTTGATTCGGTTTGACAACTAAGTTGAACAAATACAATTATACCAAGTTTTCCACATAAGCAACGCTGACGCCAAGCCGATGCTGAAAATCGCGAACTGTCATATTTTCGCTGAGGATCTAAAATAAAAACAAGATAAATTTAAAATTTAACCAAAATAAATTCTCAGTATAATAGCTTTTTAAACTTTCACAATAAAGAAATTAGTGTTGCGGCATCCCTCTTGCGTTTTTCGCTTTTCTGACAAAGTTACAAATGTCACGCAAAGAAAAAGCATTTTATGACTTAAGATGATTATTAAATATTCAAAAGATCAGTTTACTAAGGATTCTGATTTAACAAAACTACATTAAAATTGTGCTAATAATTTTATTATAGGATTAAGGCCACATGAAAAAATTAAGTTAAAATATTATTTAAATAAAATAAAATAATAACTACAATATATAAGTGAATACCAAACGAGAGATGACCATTATTATAGTACATCTTAATCCAAAGATAACTTTAATTCTGTTTTCGATTTGAATTAAACATTTTGGATACATTTTTTAGACTTCAAAATCTTTACAGCTTAATCTGGAAATAAATAGAAATGTTAGTAAAAGTAAATATGAGTATTCCGATATTTTTTAAGCACCGGTTGAAATGTATGAAAAGTCATGATTATTTTTCTGCTTACAAATATCGCTTTATTCTACATGAATTTTATTAAACGTTTTGTTCTACGCACATTATAATTGGTTTTATACGTAATAGTACAGTTATGCATGTTAAATAATTTTTGCTTTTATTTATTTTTTGTTTCCTTTTTTAATTCATTTTTATTCTCAAAAATATTCGCACTAACAAGCGAACTTTGTTTTTTTTTTTTCAAACAAAAGAAAACACCCTGTATGTGTACGTATGTATTTATACATATAGTGGAGCGCTGCATGAGTAAGTAATCTTATTAATTATCGTCGGTTATTAGTAGTAAAATATGATTTCTACATTGTAAAAAGCTCGAGTGGCGCTACTTGGCCGATGTAAATTCAGAGTTTGACCGTAGCGACATTGGCGGCTGTCAAAGAAAACACAATTTTTATATACAATTTTTTCCTACTAGGTTTACAATAGGAATTAAATTTAGATATTCCAGTTTGCTTGTAAAATTCGCAATGTGTTTTGAAATAAGACAATATTTCTTGACACAGCAAACGAAACGGCATGCAACTTCTTTGTAATCTACGTTCTTTGATTAAACGGTTAAAGATTTATATGGCCGTTGAAAGAAGTTGTTTCGCTCTGCCGTTCCTATATATTTTTTTTTTTAATTATTTCACCCCACCAAAATGAACGAGACGTTGATTGCAAAGTAGTTGCTGGCGTTCCTTTATTGAGCAAAGAATTTTCGTTAAATTTCACCACACATAGATACCAATTGGATCTATGGGGTAGGCCGTTCTAAACAGGGTTAGATCGCCGAAACAACAGTCCTTGGCCGGGTGAAACCCGGGTCCTTCTGGTACGTAGAACCGACTGTAGAGGGAATGAAATCTAATGCTAATGCCAATCGGCAAAAGTGAAATTAGTTTTGGTCTGGTAAAATTTGACAAGATTTTCTATTTGAGGAGCGTTGGGAGTGATGTAACTCCTTTGTAATCTGTAATCTAGTGCAAAGAAGTTGCATGCCATTGCATTTCCTGTGGTAAGATGTGTTTACATCTCTTTCACCACACCGAAAACCAATTGGATCAAATTATTATTTATATTATGTCTTTGTTCAGGTATAGGGGAAAAAGTTAAAATATTATTTAAAAAAATAAAATTAAATTATGATTTTAGAACACAAAGGCTGATTGAAACCTTTTTAAAGTTGATGAAGTTTCGGTGGTTCACAGAGACAAAGCCGGCAGGTCTGTCCAAAAAAAATTACAAAGAAGTTCCACATTTTCACCGGATATGGTAACATAATATTTTGGCTTATTCCAACATAAAAGAACAAATTTGATATTCACTGGTTGATATTAGAATGTAATTAGGTCCAATTGATTTGTGGTGTGGTGAAGTAAGCTAACATTTTTTACCACAAGATAATTTCACTGATGCAACTTCTTTGTAATCTACGTTCTTTGGACGAGAGTTCTTGCCATAGGAAACCAAACGCCATGCAACTTTTTTGCAACAAAGAAGTTGCATCACTCCCACAGTTCTCCTAACAGAAAATTGAATATAATTTCACCATACCTGTACTAATTTCACTTTTGCTATTAGAATCTATCCAATTGATTTCTGATGTGGTGAAATTGTACAACGATACTTGCCACTGGAAGCGAAACGTTCCTCTAACAAAGCTCAACCAAATCACTTCAAAATACAGTATTAAAAGTAGTTCCAACATATTAAAATCGCATGCGATAGAATATAATTTTGTTTGTTACTTCAAAGAAACGCAACATTTTGTGTATATATTTGTTACATACACGTTTTAAATTGAATTGAATTCAATTGATTTTAGGTGTGATGAAATAAGCTACCAGTTTTTGTGGCACAAGAGGAAGGCCTTCTACTTTCGCTGCCCAGATGTGCGTTTGTAGGACGTGCACCGAAAGGTCCACTCATTTTGCTACCTAAAGGTAGGATGAGTACATTTAGAAGGTCTTTTGAAGAAGATCTATTAAAAGTGTTTCTTTATTAATAAAAAAAAACTTAAATTGTTAGCTTATTTCACCACACAACTCAATAAAAAAATTTGAGAACTATGTCCCGAAGAAGCGAAACAAAGAAAATGTAAAGAGACCGGAAACCAGCATACGAATTTCAACCACACTCTTTGGAATTAATATACATATGTATCTTCCAAATTGGTGAAAAGTTGCTAAATTTGTTTTTGCAGTATCTAACTAGCTAAAAATTATTAGCAGATCTCCGCTCGTTTTACGCTCTTGTTTACTCTCTCCCTTTTTAAAGAAACGTTGTAGCGGTATAAAAACAAACTGTATTCACATTAAGCAGCTGATTGCACTTCACCCAGAATTATACAATATAAGAAAATAAAAATATTTGGGTTCGAACTACTAAGGATCGTTAAACTACATAAGTACAAAGCTCATTGAGAAGATTAATAATATTATTTAAACAATTGCCAGCCGTAATGCCGATTACTTTTGCTACAAAACCACAATCGACATATGTATGTAAATTAACATTACTTGCACACCTACGATTTCGTACTCACTCATGCAACTCCTTAGTATATAACAAATTTACATGGACAATACATATTGCACAGCAGGTAAGTAACTCTTTACGTTTAGCAGCTGGTTATAGTTAGTTTTAACACTGAATTCACAATATTGTTTTCCTTTTTTTTCCGCCTTTTCCTTTCGTTCGTCTCCTCATCATCAACGCGCTATACGCTGATACACTGTGATCTGTCTATGTTATATCTGTTCTATGGGTTATTGTTATCGGCTTTTAATTTTTTGTTTTCTTTTTTTTTATCATCTAGAATGGGATAGTTCACAAATAAGAAATTTGTTCTCATCTCTTCTAGCCTTAGCTTTTCCATCATCATCATCATTATTATTATTATACTTATTATTGGATAATTATTTGCATGGCGTTTTTAACAATTGTGAATTCTGACATGATTGATAAGTGTGCTTTTCTGCCGAAATTGTTTAGGGCAATAGGAACAGCTGTAGGGCTTTTCGCCAGTATGTATTTTCAGATGATTATTTAAGGTGGACAATTGTCGGAAATTCGACTCGCATACTTTGCACTTATAGGGCTTCTCGCCAGTGTGCGTCTTAATGTGATTGGCTAGAGTGCTCTGTTGTGAGAACGCTTTTCGGCAAATGGCGCATGGGAAAGGGCGATCCGGACTCTCTAGCATTAAACTATCAGCTTCGTTTTTGAAACGACGACTTGTATTGGGATTGAATGGTTCCTTAGCAACAATGGTGCTAACAGTTGTATTACTATCGAGAAAATGCAATAATGGATGTTCAGCTTGCAATTGATGATGTACCATATTATTGAGTTGGGGATGTTCTCCTTGTGCAACGAGCGTTGAAGTGGTCATGTGATTGATTCCATGTGGGGCTGCCATTGTGGTGGTGATCGTTGGCACTACATTTGCATTGCTGGCGGCTGTTTGCGTGTAAATTTAAATAAAAGCTTTGTTAGGGAAAAATTGGAGTTATAATTTTTCAGTCGAACGGCGAACACACAAAAGGCTCACCTGTGGTGTGTGTCTTCATGTGGTTGGTTAGTGTACTCTGCTGTCGGAATTGCATGGAACAGAAGGAACAAGCGTACGGTTTATCACCAGTATGAATCTTTTTGTGATTGGTTAATGTGGCCAGTTGACTGAAAGACTTATCGCATGTTTCACATTTATACGGTTTGGGATCAATGTGTGTCCGTTCGTGATTGTGTAGTGTACTTAGCTGCGGAAAGCGTCTTTTGCAAACATTGCACTGATAGGGTTTTACCAACTCATCGGCCTGCGGTGAGCTGTAGCTGCCAGTGTAGAGTGTTTTCGTAATGGATCGATTTTGATAGTCAACCATTTGATTTTGAACCAATTTGGAGTTACGTTGATTCATTTTACCACCAGGCTGATAGTTTAGTAATGAGGTTGGTGTACTTGATTCTGTGAAAAGAAATCGAAAGACGGTTTAAGTACACATACTATATATACAACATGGTATATAAATATAATTTAACAACCTTTGTGGGTTTTGATGTGATTGATAAGTGTACTCTGTTGGCGAAAATCTTTTGCGCAAATATTGCATGTAAAAGGTTTCTCACCGGTGTGGATCTTAACATGATTAGTGAGTGTTGAAATTTGTCGGAAGGCCCTATCACAATGTTTACACTTGTACGGCCGTTCATCGGTGTGGATTTTCATGTGATTGCGCAAAGTGGTTAACTGACGAAATTTATTCTTGCAGACGTGGCATTCCTTCTTTTTGCGCGGATCTTCCACTTTCACCTCAATGGGTTCGGGTTCCTGCACTTCGATCTTAGTCGGAGGCAATGGTGTTGGATTCGGTGTATTTGTCGTAGAAATATCGAGTAGATGCACCAGTGGGTGTTGCGGATGTAGCATAGCCTGATGTGTTGGATGTTGTATGGCTTGCACAGCAGTCAACTGG
This sequence comes from Anomoia purmunda, assembly GCA_951828415.1. NCBI lineage: Eukaryota > Metazoa > Arthropoda > Insecta > Diptera > Tephritidae > Anomoia > Anomoia purmunda. Next base: position 125,006,217 of record OX639993.1, read on the forward strand.
TGCAGTGTAAATGGTGCACCGGCCGTCGCTATAGTCTGCTGTTGCACGGTGGGTGTGCCACCGTGCGTTGAAATTTGCGGTGGCGGGTAATGTTGGTAGTTAGCCATTGCAGTGGCATGATTGAGGTGCATTTTGCATGAGGTATCGTAGAAAATCGATAGTTTAAATTTTTATTGTCTGCGTTCGGAGCACAAATTCTTACTAAAAAAAAAAAAATGCCTAGAAAATTTTAATTGCAAACAATTATCAAACACCAGAGGACGCTGTGGTAGATATTTCTCACCGTTCAATTGTTATTTTAGGCAGTCTGCAATGGCAACGTGCCGCCCGTTTCCAACTTTACTTATTCACAACAAAAACACAATTACACTCATAAAACACTTTACATTATACTAATTGTATACACGCTCACTCTTTTTTATCAGTAAATTGCATTTTATATAGGCAATTTTTTGGATTGTACAAAATCGACGCTCAAGGATGAAAAATTTTCAGGAAAAGAAAACAAACCAGCTGGGCTGGTCAGTGTCAAGCTATCAAAACAAAAATGACAGTTTGCAGTGTTGCAGTTCCCAGTCGGATAGCGTGGCTTTTGTGGTGAGAAACACGAAATAGTGATGCCATATAATTTTAGTACAACTTCGTATATAGATTTTACACATACCAATGAGTCAAAATGATCATTAAAAATTTTTATACAAGCAGATAGTTATTGCCAGTTTGCAATTAAATATAGAGCTAACAACACAACATGGATTCGGCATATTTTAGAGGCAGCAGATTTCTTGATCCCATCTGGCAATGTAATACCCATAAAAAAACCAACCCTGATTGGAAAGTGGTGACATTCTGCGCATATTTTCTTCCTTTCTGTTGTCAGAATTGGTACAGTGAATTTGTGTGGAATTAATTGATTATATTTTGCAAAGACGGCGTTGATTAATAGAATTTCAATAATCAATTTTATTAGGCATTTATATGTGCCAACGACAAAATTCGTAGTGATGAGTGAGAAGGAAACGCCGGGGACATCCAAAAAGCAAGGCGAAGATGGGCCGCGTAATCAAAATACGCAATCGGGAGATGATGCGGAACCAGAGGAAACCAGTGGTAAGTTGTTTGGTGGAACACAACGCGTTAATAAACGCAAGCTCTGCTTTTCATGATCGATGAATTATTGTTTGGTTAATGAAAAATTGGGGAAATATTTTGGCAATTAGTGTTTCTTTGGTGTTTGGCAATGCATACAGTGTTGGCAACATCAGAAAACTACTCCCCAAAATACATGACGACCTGTAAACACACCGATTAGAAAAAGCTAGTGTATACAAAAACCGAAACTGTCTAATTGGTACAGTAGTGTTAAAAATGTGCTGACAACCGGTTGGCACTTTGATGACAAATGCATATCTGTGTTGTATGATTTCCGTTTTGCAACCGGAAAATTGAAGTAGAGTTAAGTTTTTCAATAAAGTTCTTACTAAAGAGAGACTTCGAATTTATGCAAAACTTTGATATTGACCGCATGTTATAAAAGGCGGCAAAACATTGATATAAATACCTTATTTCTAGAAAGCAATTTGGAAATAAAGAACCTTGAGAATATTGAAATGACGAAAATAAATATTTTGATATTTATACGGCATTTAGGTTTCATGAAGTAAGAATTGAAGGGGCAGAGAAAATTATAAAGAAATGCATTTAAATTAGAAGTAAAAGGCTTCTGTCTGAAGTTATTTATACTCCATGGTTATCAACAAAAGCATAACCGCTGGTGTTATAGACCATAGGCCACGTATGTGTTGAAAGTTACTAAGGTAATTCAGTCAAAAAACTAATGAGCACAACTATAGCAGAAATGAGAACCAATTAAAACTATAAATCGTACTTCAGAATGGTGAATTCGGCTTTAGAAGCTTAGAGAACTTTAGATTTTTGATCTCGAAGTGAGAAGAGAGCGGCGACACAAAAAAGAAATTATATGGCACACTGATTGTCATGTTGATTTCAGCATATAATTCTGCTATATAATTTCTTCAAATGTGTAATCAAGGCGAATTTATAGAAGGTGCTGGCATAAGAGCAGCTGATTTGATTTTTTTTATTCGCCTACATGTATTTTGTTTTTGCTTTTGCGTATGAGCTTTCAAAAACCGTAAAAGCAAAAACAAAATGTATTTAAATTTCGACAACTCTTACGCAGAAACAAAAACAAAATACATAGGAATTTTGTAGTTGTATTTATAACACCACCTTGTATGGATTCGCTTTGTGTGTAATACAAAGCTTTTTTGTTTGTATAACTGCACTATAAATCATTTTTAAGTTTCTACATCAGAGTAATCGCTTCAAAGTTTTTCTGTAAGTCAAGTCAAGCATAAGTCTTAAATAGCCGGATTATTAGATCCTTGATCCTGGGTCGGTATAAAATTGTTTTCTCATTTACTCTTTATTGAATGACACAAATTTATGTAGTTTTATTTTCTATTCCTTATTTTCAGCATTAAACTTGATTTCTGTGTTTTGTAAAATAGTCTTATAATTAACCATATACACCATAAAAATTTTAAATATACAATATTGCATATCGTTTTAGATAGATTGGAAAACATACGGACGAATATAAACAACCTATTTTCCCGGCTCTCTCTAACTGCTACCACCAACCAAATCCTAGCACAGCCAGAAAAGGTAAAGCTCTTAATTTTACCATAAGTAACTATTGCTGATTATATGCAACCAAATTAAAGGTACTGGAAGATTTAACATTCGCTGGTTTTCTGAAGCATTGGAAAGAAAATGGCTTTAAAAGGATAATTACCATGGTCGGTGCTGGAATATCAACATGTATGTCAAAGTTAATATATGTACATACATAATACACAATTAAAAATTTAAATTTTTTAATTTCCTTATCAAAAAAGTTTTTGCCGCATACCTTCTTTAAGTTATTTTCTATTTATGATTCACATAAGAATGAATTTTTATGAATAAAATAGTACGCCCTTCATAAGCTCTTTTAGAAGCCCTTCTGTAGTTAGCAAATAGCAATGCCTTTCATGATGTGTCCTAAAAACATTCTCCTATGGGTAGCAGGGTAGAAGATGCCTTCTGTTTGTGTCATTCAATCCAAAAAAGAAATGAAAAGGGAATGCAGACTTCCAGGAAGGTTTTTTGAAATGGCTAGTAACTCCTGAAATTAACTATTAGGTTTGATTGTTTATGAATAAAATAAAAGTTTTAAAAGAACTTTCAAAAGGATTTCTAAGTACGTCCTACAAAAGCTCTTCTAGAAGCCCTTCTGCAGTTAGCAAATAATACTGGCTTTCATGGTATATCCTAAAAACGTCCTTTTATGGGTAGCAAAAGAAAGTGAGGAAAAGGAAATGCAGAAGGGAAAGGCTATTGACTCCCAGGAATACCTCTTGAAATGGCTTTTAACTCCTGAAATTAACTATTAGGTTTGGCGTTTTATGAATAAAATAAATAAAGAGTTTTAGAAGAACTGCGTTCTAAGTACGTCTTACAACAGCTCTTCCAGAAGCCCTTCTGTATTTAGGAAAATAAGAACTCCTTTCGTAGTACGCCATACAAATGTCCTTTTCTAAGGCCTTCTATGTGTAGCGAAACTAGTTGGCCTTCAGTTTGTGCCACTCATTGCAAAAAAGAAAGGCCTTCCGAGTCTGGGCATTTACGATTTTGATTTTTGAGTTATGAATCTTTATTGAACAATATGTACATAAGTATGTTGTTCTAAACAAATTACAATTTTTTTTTAATACAAAATTTCATAGCCAAAACTCCTGGTAAATTTAGGAAGCATGCTTTCTTTTGTAAAAATTCAATCCTTTAAGAGTTAACATATGTATAATAAATGCCCACAGACAATGTTCGTTTTGCAGAGCCAAAAATAAAATTATTTTAAAACTTTTCAATTCACCAACATTCCCTCTAATAAATTATTATTCGTACATGTTTTTTTTCCTAATTTTAGCTGCTGGTATACCGGACTTTCGTTCTCCAGGCTCGGGCCTATACGCCAATTTACATAAATATAACTTACCACATCCGACTGATATATTTGAGTTAGATTACTTCATGGAGAATCCAAAACCCTTTTTCGCCTTAGCCAAAGAGTTATATCCTGGAAATTTTATACCGACTCCGGCACATTATTTTATACGTTTACTAAATGATAAAAAACTGCTGACACGCCATTATACGCAGAATATTGATTGTCTGGAGCGTTTAGCGGGCATACCAGAAGAGAAATTGGTCGAAGCACATGGCACATTTCACACAAACCATTGTGTTGATTGCAATAAATTGTATCAAAAAGAATGGATGAAGGAAAAAATATTTGCTGATGTTCTGCCACTATGCGAAGAATGCCAGGGGATTGTTAAACCGGATATTGTTTTCTTCGGCGAAAATATGCCAGATAATTTCTACAGTAAGCCACTGGAAGATTTCGAAGATTGTGACCTTTTGATAATTATGGGCACATCCTTGGAGGTTTATCCCTTCGCATCATTAATTGATAACGTTAAACCGAAATGTTTGCGCGTATTTATAAATAGGACGTCAATTCATAAATGCTGTAAGCCTAATAATACTCGTGATATAGCTTTTTTGGGTGATTGTGATGATGGAGTTTGGCAAATGGCCGCCGCATTAGGTTGGACTAATGAGTTAAAGGCTTTAATTAAACGAGAAGGCGGTCAGTTTGAAGAAGCACGTAAGACTACCGATACCAAAACTGATAATGAGAAGCGGAAGCCTAGCAAAAAACTACATCAAGAAAGTAAAGCAACTTTGTGAATTTAAAAACTTAAACAAAATAACTACATATATATTAAATGAAATGGGACCACATCTGGGATTGTGCAATAGGGATATACATAACTACATACATATGTATGTATAGTGGAAATTTGGCAAAACAACTTATTTCGAGTTATCAGTTTTTGCCTGTCAAGCCTAAAATAATATTGTTCTGATGAAATATTTCAGTTAGTTAAGCAAAGATGTAGCTTAGGAGGCCATCTTCGTAAAAGTTGAATTAAAATACAACAATTTTCTGTGAAATATCTGAATTGATTGGTTTGAAAACTAAAATTTGAATGTCAAATAAGTGGTTTTGTCGAAACTCTTAAGACATACTTGTTAAATAATGTACGCATTAAGTTTTTATCTATAGCAAGGTAATAATAATTTAAATATTGACCTTAAAAATATAATAAAATAAATTTAAACCAAATGTTGAAATCACTAAAACTCATTTAGTAAAGCGATTTAAAAACAGGAATGACTTTGTAATAATACGAGTACATATGTACATATATTGAACTGGTTGATACCCGCTACTTACAGTTTGGATGAATTTAAAAGCAATACTCCGTAGTCACAGTAAAGACGAAGTCGACTCTAAATTTAGTAACAGTTTTTTGACATCATTTTCAATGGGATATCTGACAAAAATAGCTGCAACTAACTTAAGGGTCAACTTGATCTCGACGGTGACTAAGGGACATTGCTTTTAATTGCACAAACCTCAATAGATTTATACTAAGTCGGAATGGATTTTTTTTTTTTTTGCAAATATAGTATGCAGCACACTTATTTATGTTGTCATTGTCATTGTCATCTAATGCATATACATATAGTATTCTAATAAAAATACTTCTCGTCGCACACACATTACGTTTCTAATTTCATCAAAACAGCGATTTTTTGTATAACTCGCATCTAGCGCATTACTTTTTCAGCAGCACCAGCTTCACACTGTTCTAATACCATTAATACGCACTTTCTAAATAAATCTATTCTAGCGCCACCTAGCGGATCCAGTTTTTATAAAAGTATTTCTCATCACACTCTCATTACGCGTTTCTAATTTTATCAAAATCGGATTTTAAATACATTTATCACATTTATTTTCCATAAAAGTATTTTTTACTACATCAACATCATATCTTTCTAATCAGGCAGGTTTTGTAATTCACTTCCAAATGAATATCAATAAAATTCACTTTCGATCCGACATTTGGTGTTCTGTGTTTCACTTTCCCCTTTTTATTTCCATATTTTTTCCAAAATGAATTCCGAGTGAATTTGCATGTTCTGGGAAACGAAATCACAAGAAAAAATTCGGATAAAATTCACCTCAGTTTGAGTTCGTGGATTTGAATACGAACGAATTTTGAAGAGGAAACACAATAATACAACGCAGGAAGTAATCCTCCTTCAAGCTATGGAGAAAATTACCCAACATCATCGCAACGTTCAATAACATAATAAATGCCTTTTTGTTGACCCGATAGCTAGACCCAATTCTATAAAACTTGTTTATGAAAATATTTGCACCAATTGCAATCACCAATAAACATACATACATATCTAAATACTTACACTAATTCAGGTACATCTAAAGGGTCCATTCATTCATTCCATTCTTCAGGATTCTTCTTTTTCTGAGAGTCTATCATTTTCCATAATAATAGCCGCAAAAGTTGTTAACGCTCTTTTTTCTATTTTTTCCAAAAAATTGATTTCAAGGCGAATCCATTAAAGGTGGTGTTATAAATACAACTACGAAATTCCTATGTATTTTGTTTTTGTTTCTGCGTAAGAGTTGTCAAAATTTAAATATATTTTGTTTTTGCTTTTACGGGTTTTGAAAGCTCAAACGCAAAAGCAAAAACAAAATACATGCAGGTGAATAAAAAAAAAATCAAAGCAGCTACTCTTATGCCATCACCTTCTATAAAGTTGCCTTGATTGATTTCTTATTTTGGCTAAATTGACAACTGTCAGTTGTTTAGTTCATTTCTAGGGTGAATAAAAATCTAGCTCTAAAATGAACAAACAATTCGGATTTCAAAACACCAAAACTAAATTCCGGTTGCCCATCCCCCTTCAATAGGTGGCGTCCCGCTTGACCTTTCTGACCGGGTCACGTATCTAGGTTTGATTTTGCACAGAAAGCTTTCCTGGGGGCCAAATATTGAGGAAAGGATAAAAAAGGCTTCGACTGTTGCCGGGGTGCTATTGGTAAGAGATGGGGCCTCTCCCAAGGTAAATTACTGGCTTTATGATACTATTATAAGGCCTATAATGTTTTATGGGGTGGTTGTCTGGTGGAACTCACTGGATAAGGTATCGAAAGCTAAGCAGCTAGAGCGGGTGCAGCGAACTGCGCTCATTGGAATCAGTCGGGCGCTTAGGACCACATCCACCCTTGCGCTTAATGTTATACTTAACGTGTTGCTTGTGGACATTGCAAGCAAGGTTGCAGCAGCCCGTGGTTAAAATCCATTCATCGGGTTTTAAGCCAGGTTGTAACAAAGAAAACTGTTACATTTTCATATACATACTTATATACATATAGAATAAGATTTTTTTGTGTAATTCGACTCTACATTTTTCCCAAAAGCCCTTCTCGTCGCACCAGAAGCATACATTCCTAGTTTCATCAAAATCTGATTAAAAATACTGTTTTCCTGAATATCTCGATTTATGTGCCACCTAGCGGATTAAACTATAGAATATATGTATCCGTGCTAAGTTCCTAGAGAATATACTGCCCTAATTTGGTTGAAATCCGTTCATTAGTTTTTGCGCCAACTTGTCTCAAAAGAAACGGCTACATTTTTATAGGTGCATTAAGATTATATAAGCAGTGAGGAAATTTACCTTTTCTGCTGTGCCAATCGGTAACATTTTACTTGAGTTTTTACTCTACGTTGTTGCAGAAGAGCAGCAAAACAAAGTCCATAAAAGAAAAATGCTGAAAATATACAGAAAATACTTACCTTTACTTATTTTAAATCCTTTTTGAATCAAATGCTATCCATTTAATAGATATTTTAACATTAATTTTACATAAAACAATTCGCCAAAACTGCCTGGTAAGTTGCTGGACAAGTTTTTTAAAGCCGTAACCAATGACTTAATTTTGTATTTAATTGAAATTTTAAATAATTATACTATAATTTTAAATGGTGAAATCAAAGTTAGGGATTCCAGTAGCGATGTGTTTGTTGTAATTTTGACAATATCGACTTCCTCATTTCGGACTGCTGCCTTTTCCTATGAGAGTAACAAAAAAGGTACTAGGAATGGAATCGATATGGCTCAAGAAAGATCCTTAAAAGTTGAGTGAACACGTGGTTTTTGATGCCCACCACTACGCTTGAAAAAATAACCCTATTTACAAAGTAATTTTTAAATAAAATTAATTTTGAACAAGCTAAAAATGCACACATTCAGCCTTATTCTGAGTTCCGCCCGAAATAAATTCCACTTCGAAACAGACAATGAAATTCGAAAATTGAAATTACAACTCTGCGTTTTGTTTGCAAAGTTTAAAATTGAGGAATGCCAAAAACAATAATTTAAAGATTTAGTTGTTTAAATTAATCGATAAACTTAGCGCTTATTTTCGATTTTTGTAGGGTAGCTATCAAAGTGGTCCTAGTAACGACTTTGAATTTGGTCTCGCGCAATTTAGCTCCAATGTCCGGTGCTTCCACAACTCTACCACATTCTCCCTCACATAACCATTGGCAATGCCCAGTTTTTCCTGTATTCTACTTAAATGAATTCATAAAAAGGTTCTTATTTATCATTTTACTCCTAGAATAAAAGTAAATATAGTGAGGTTATAAAAATACTATTACTTATTATATTTTGATTTTTTTTGTTCGCCTCTCGAATTTAAGTGAAAAAATTCAGCGAAAATGGCTACACTTTTCGCCCGAAAAGTATATTCGAAAGCGCAAAATATCCGGGCGAAATTTATAATGAGGGAAAAGTGAAATGTGAAAGATTTCGGGCGAAACTGAAATTTTGGATAAGGCAGATTATTTATTAGACTATTAATAAAATCACATTAAGGGCCGTAGAGCTATCCCTTTTTAACACCTTTAAACTCGACAACTGCGTAATTTCTGCAATGTTGTTTCTTCTAAAAATTTCAAGAAACGTTTTGTGGTTGTGGAAAATATCACACATGTTCTATCGTTCTAGGATTTACATACATATATCATATCCTGAGTGTCACATATCGATTTTATATCTTACACGTTTCTTTGTCACTGTTTTCTAATTGAATTCTAATTCAAGTGGTATTTGATTCCATCTAACCAACAGTTCATTTTACGGAATATTTAATAGCAACCTATAAACATTTGAATGCTCACTCTTTTGAGAATGTTCTTACTTAACCTCGAGGATTCACTTCCGTTACGTTTGTATTTTTACAACACTGTTTACTTTAAAATGCGTAACATCCATCACCAATAAAAGCTGCAACGGCGACAATTGATTGCAACGGATTGTTCAGCGCCATTAGCAGCATTTCTGTAATTTAAACACAACAACAATAATCAACCTCCGGTGGCATGAGGACGGCGCGAGAGAGATGATCTTGTATAGCTTGTTGTTTTGTTGTTCACGGATATAGAAAAAGTTAACAATTAACTACAGTAGGTACATAGAGTGCAGCAATGCAACCGATGTCCTATTTAACGAATATAATGTGCATGGCTGTGTACCAGTATGCTTTGTGTCATTTACGTGTTCTAAAGTGGGGCTAAGTGCAGGAGGTTGAAATGCCGCAGTTTGTTGATGAAGTTTCTGTGGTAAATTGGCCGATAGAAAATAATTCAGTTGCACTAATTAAAGTCAGACGAACAGGCGTAAGCAACTTGGTTTCTTGTCCTTCGTTCGTGGCTATTTATTGAAGAGTTGCTCCAGTTTTTTTTTTAGTACATACGTATGTATGTAAAGCAACACTAGCAACAACATCAACGTGTGGAGCTGGCACATAAAATACACGTCTAACTCAATAACGATGCGCAATTGATTGAATAAACTGACTGCACATAAGTACCACATAGAAGAAGACCTGCCAGTTGCAATGTGGTTGCATTGGGTGGAATGTATTGAAATTATATACGGGGATGTAGCTTTTTGAATTGAAATGCAAAGTGTGTACCTTATTTGGAAGAGTTTGATAAAGTAGTTTCGGAGATATATCTTGTTATTATTCACCATGACTCCATTGTTAGATAACACTGCGGAACAAAATTTTTCGGTCGGAGATTTTTAAGTCGATTTAGGGTAATTTGGGGTCGCTGATTACGAAAATAATATCAGTTTTGTCGAATTGGCTTTGGGTTTTTCAGATAAAGACTTTAAAATATTTCACGAAAAAACCTAATTAAAAATAACAATATGGATTTAAATTATATTTTTATTGCGCGCCTGTATAAAAATAATACAAAAATAAAAAAAAATATTTTCTTTTCATTCATTAATTTTAAAAAAATTACAAAAAACTTTTTCTGTAGGACCTCCTATGATGCCGTTGCTCAGGACAATCCCATATTAAGTTCCAGTAGTAGCCTGTCATCATATGGTCGTCCCATCGACCTTGGTATCTTTCTTCCATTATTTTTATGTCCTGGTGGAACCGTTCACCTTGTTCCTCATTGTAATCGCCTAGGTTGTCCAGGAATTTGTCCAAATGACTATGTAAATAATGTAATTTAATGCTCATTTTAGCTCCTAGTTTGCGAAAATTGAGAAGCATATCAGCAACTAGTTTTGTATAGTCTGGTGATTTATGATTTCCCAAAAATTTTTTGACTACATTAACAAAGCTTAGCCAGGCTTCAGATTCAATGTGTGACATATGGTTTAGGAATTCAGTGTCCTTTAGAAGGGTACGAATTTGAGGACCATCGAAGACTCCTGCTTTTAATTTTTCCATACTAAGGACTGGAAATTTTTTGCACACATACATATTCTAAACAGTCACCTGTCTTATCAAGGGCTTTGATGAACTGTTTCATTAGCCCAAGCTTGATGTGAAGTGGTGGAAGAAGGATTTTTTCTCGGCTTATCAGTTGGTCATGAACGACATTTGCTGTTCCTACCTCCATATTTTCTCTCACCGGCAAGTCCCTTCTAATCCAATGTTCATTTCTTGCACGACTGTCCCATAAATATATAAAACAGGGGTATTTAGTATACCCACTTTGTTGGCCCAATAAAAAATTCACCATCTTCAAGTCCACGCATACGTGCAGCGGCTGGTAGGGACTGTTAGAGTTTTCGGTTATTTAGGCGAGGTCATCGAATTAATGTTTAGTTGTATTAACTCACCCGACTTAACCGGCTGCCCTTGCTCTCTTGCAAGGGAAATAAAATATTTAAACCAACGAACTACTTGTTTTAATAATTTAGATAACAAAACTTATTGAGGAATAATTAAATTAATACAACTGGAACTGGGTCATATAATTTTTTTTCATTAATTTCTTTAGTTTCGTTTATCTCAAGAACTAGAGCCAATCCAAAAAAAGTAAAAACACAGTTCGTAAGCCTGCTACTAATGTTAATAAAAACTATTAACAAAATCATGACCGCAGGTTTTTTTTTCAATTTTAGTTACGCAGTGTAATTTATAGATTTTGCTACTATTATCCAAGGATTTTGCTATTGCCCATATATTGTGCATTTCAATTACCAGCAGCTTCAGTTTCGAGAGTTCAGATAGCTCGTGGGCTTTAGGATGAACAGTATTTCGGCAGAGGGTTCAACCATACGAAGCGAAATTGCACATTATCGAGAAAATTAAACGAAGAGAGACTAACCAACCGACCGATATGTCTGTCCTACATTCACCGAAATTCCCATTTGCTCCGGAATCTACAATACATAGCAGCTCTCTGAAATAATTAGGCTGTTCATATCCCACCCATACTGGTTTCGGGCGATTTGGTTGGATCCCCATTAAACCACATAGAGCACCTTTAGGATTTCAGACCATCCTTTTAAATTACTTTACAATTCATTTTATTAATAATATGAATGAACAAGGGATATTTGAACATACATATATAATTTCTACATAAATTAATTAAATTCTGCTTATCAAACAGGTGACAACTTTCTTCAAAATAAACCCATACATATTTTTTTCAGCGAAACAAACATCCATATTTAAATATTTCATATAACTTACATATGTATAATGTAAATAAATTTGATTTTTCAAATAGGTGGCAACCCTCTTCAAAATATATACTTCTTTTCAGCGAAACGAACTCTTTGATACTAATATTTTAAAATTCAATATAAATGTTGTATAAGTTACAACAGTTTATTTAAATACCCCTTTTGTAATTTTTCCGAAAGCTAGCAAGGCAAACCAAATTTTTTTCTATTTATGTACATGTTCATATATCCCCAGTGGAATGCCATTATTACGCTACTTTTAAAATATTTTTTTGTTGATGCCCTAAATATCCCGCGACACCATTTTTCAAATGTTATCTTCGTTTAATATGCGTACTCACATATGTTCTATATGTTTTGGTAATCAGACAATCTCAGTGGCATACAATTGTGTGTTTTTTTATCAAATTATTTTTTGCTGAAATTTTACCTATCTGGTAACACCATTTACTCCAAATTTTTTACAAACCTTCAGCAGACAGTAAGAAACTATGCAAAACAAAAATGAAAAAAATGAATGACGTTGACGATGTTGACCAATGATGAGTAGACTTTGGGTGCCTTCGAGATAATTCTTCTAAGCAAGAACTGGCCCTGTTCACGAGCAGGGCAGATATCGAAGAAAATGGAATGACGTATTGTACGAGCTCTATAGTGACAGGAGCATAGTCAAACGCATGAAAGTTCAGTGATTGCCACCCATGGGAGAAAAACGAAAGCAAGGGCGTCCACGGACAAAATGGAAGGGCCAAGTGCAGAAGCACCTATCTACACTAGAGGTGAATGACTGGATCGATTGGCTCAAAGATGGTGCCTGACACGATAGGGAGTTTGAAAACTTCATTTGGTATGAAACGGCTTGGATAGGTTATTCCCAATTTTGATGGACCTGGTGGTATTTTTCAACGTCATGGTAGATTTGCCAGATCTAAAGCCACACTGATAAGGTCCAATCAGTTCGTTGACGGTTGGTTTCAGGCTGTGTGGTACATTAGCCGGGCTATTGTTTTGGGCAGCAACAATCAGGGCATCGTTATTGTTCTTAGCACAATTTGACCCGGCCTTAAAATCTTCCGTAAGCCCCCACAACTTTTGGTAAGCCTTTTCTGTCAGCTAGCATCTCAAGCGTTTTGCTCTCACGTATTTCGGCCTCTCTATTCTTTCTGCGAATAATATGTCTCTTTTCCTTTCTCAGTTTCCGGTACCGTTCCCACACAGTTCGTGGTGTGCCTGTGCGCAGTGAGGCCCTGTAGGTAGTATCTTTTTTTTCCATAGCGGTGTGGTAATCCTCAGCGTACCAGTCCTTTTTTCGGGCTCGATGAAAGCCAATAACTTCTTCAGCGGCAGTACGTAGTGAGAGAGATATGTGCTCCCAATGCTTGGAATTTCCAGTTTCCTGGTCACTAAAAAGGTGTGAGAGTCGAGTAGCTGCTTTCCGACGTCGACCTTCCCCTGTGTATTAAGTACGCTGCGTAGAGGTTGGGACAAGTTAATGATCCGAGCCGATGTTCGACCCTAGGGGTCTGCGCAAGTGTAAAAAAATACTGGAGACATGCCTTCCGTCTATTACAGTAGGAACTTCATCACTTTTTAAATGTTTGGAGTTAATACCGGAATTAATGTTAACCCCAGTTCCAAAGCTTCTTCTGCGAATATGTATTCTGAAATCCAGTATACGATACATAATTTGTTCCACATACAAAAACCGCTCACAAATTATATGGAAGATGCGTGGTATGCATCCAAATTGCAAGCCTGTTAATTAATTATTATTACCAAATTTATGGCACACTATATAAACTTATTTAAAAGAATTTGGGAACCAACTGATTTGAACCCATTATTCCGGAGTGCAAACGAAGCGAAAGCCGCTACGTGAACAAGTTTTTTCTCAAATCTGATTACAAATACACGATTGGCTTATTGTAGTAATTGGTTAATGTGACACTTCAACACGGAACAGGGCGATCGCGTATTTTATCGTTCTCGCCTCATATCAGCAGTGATGCTACGGAGTCCTGGGCTTACAATTTATACTATACTAATAATTGAATCATTCACTACACTTTGGTTGATTATAAAAAAGTTTAAAAAACTTGAACATTGATTTTTACTCTACTGAAAAATATTCTTCTAATTGCTTGTTTATAGCAATATAAGATATGTGTATTCGTCTTCATCTGCCGCAAAAGAATAACAAATACGAATAAATAAAACCAAAACCCATAACTATGTCGCGCTACCCGATAAACCGCGACACAAGCCTAAAATTCAGTGGGGACTATTATAAATCGAAATCATCTTTAAAAAGTACCAGTATCACTCCATCGTTACTTCGAGTACCGCGAATCAATAAAAGTACAATATCGCTCCAGTCAAGCAGATATTCAAATGGATCATCTGTATCCTCGGAAATGTCAATCAATCGGAAAGCACATTTTGATCCAGCCAATATTGAAAAAACATATAAGCCGAAATATAAGGATTATGGCTATATTAAGATAACTCAAGCAGCTACACCCTTTCCCCATCGAACCTTAGGTCTAGATGCGGTCATGCTGAAACCGAGCAAAATTTTCAATGAAGAATTGAGAAGTGAAGTCAATACAACAATGCCACGAGCATTTAGCTGTACACGACTTACACGCCCATTGGAAATGGATTTCGAAACGCAACGTAAGAAATTTTACGAAGGTGAATTTACAATCACCCGACAAAGGAGACCACTGCAGGTTCATCCGCCGCTAAAGAGTATCGGTGATGTAGCAAATGTTCGTTTTCAGTCGTCGTGCCAGAATTTAACCAAGTTTTTCCGCAAACATTATCGCCAGCGGGATTCGTATGGTGAAGACATTGACGATTAATGCACACATATTGTTTATCATAAAATGTTGATACCCTCAACTTCAAATTAAATGTAAACTATGTCTTATATATAATACACAAATGTACCAAGATATAATTAGCCAATGAAATACATATATTTTAGATTTCATTATCTACTATAAACCTAGTATCAAGAAAGATTGATACAAGATTGCGACAATCGTACTGAGATCAACTGAACGTGGCGTCATAAAAGAGAGACAACGATGGAGAAAAAAAATTAAAAAAGAGGAAAAAAACAGAACAATATAAAGTTCAGCCCAAGGGGGAAAAAATGTCAGCATAAAATAAAAATACTTCCATTACGTAAGCGAATGGGCGAATGGTGTCAAACCCACATAGAGAGAATTAACGGTCCGCGGAAGGTGCAATCTTGTATTCTATCATTCTTTATTTTAATTTTAATTTTATCTAGTTAAGCTTTGGGTTGAGTAGACAATGACGTAGTAGAGTCCTCTCGACGAACCAAAACCACTATATAAGTTTCCCATCATGCCCATACTATGCATGGATTCTGTCAACATCAGGAAAAGAAATACTTTTGGACCATTACGACTTTGTGGCAGCGAATACTGCAGACGATTGAACGATGAGCTTATGAGGTTTATAGCGACATAGACATAGACATAGTTAAGTGAATTAAGATTTCGCTGATAATTTGGCTAGGCCATGTATATATGAAAAGAACGCGGTACCCGCTATTGTTGAAAGAAGAAAAGGAAAACCTCCTCTACATTGGAAAGACCAGGTGGAGAAGGACTTGGCTTCACTTCGGGTCTCCAGCTAGCGGCAGTTAACAAAGCGACTGGTGCGCTATGTTGAAATAAAAAAAAATCGCATAGGTTGTCATAGCGCCAATTTAGTATTAGTAGCTGTATCTTAGGAAGAATCGCGAGAAGACTCGCTGTAATACTCTGATCGGAGAATTTCTTCAACCGAGAGCATTAAGCGGATTGTTAGTAATAATGACTTTCGATTACATCGGATGTACGCCATCAAAGGAGCCCGATTGGGTTGTTTAACGTTTTCAAGCGACAGTAGATGAACATAGTTCATACCAAATAACCGAACAGGAAGGCCCCATTCACAGATCAGTTTAGTTTCATTGGGTATAGTATAGAATCAAGCTATTGCTACCGCTACAATATCAGGCTATGGTTACAAACTTTAGGGGATGCGATGGTCTGCTGTAAATGTGACTTTGCAAACGTTATTTCAAATCGATACCAACATGGCCAGCGAGTGGTTAACTGTGAAAGCAGTTCTTCAAGATCTTTCTGGAGAAGTACTTGTCCCCGATGTTTACAAGACTCCTATAGCTTGCATTTGATTTCCGCACATGAAAATCGACAAGGCGCCTGTAAAATTTACATATCTTTAGACTAGAAACAACGGATGATTGGGTTGTCGTGAAGTAAGCAAATTTGACTGCCATTCTTACTCCTCATATGTGAAAGGGAGGAGTATCGAGCCTCTTGAGACGGCCGAACTTTAGAGTCCGCGTGAAAAGCGAAGAGCCTGACGATATCGACAACGCAAATAAGCTGGTGGTAGGCATGCTGACTCACAACGACCTCCGTTGGTAAAGTATGATTTTGAAATTGTCCCCATTTATAAGCACTGACGAACACGGAGTTAGAATTTGAAACTCTCTGTGTTCGTTACCAACCGTGAGTGCAGGAGGCAGAAGTTACAGGCTGAAAGATATTATTTGACAGAGTTTCGTCACGGAGTATTTAGAACATGACGCAAAGTCAAGTAGAGGCAATTGATTCATTAGTTACGGCTGCAAAAGGCTACTTCATCCATTGTGGAATGAAGAGATCCCTAGGATATCGTTGCATCCCGGTAACCAGATTATTTTGACGAATAAATATTCCAAATCTCTGGAAAGAGTAGTCAGGCTATCCATAACTAATTTCAATCGCAGCGTTGGTGAACCAAGAACTCTAATTGCCGCTTGACAATCAGAGCAGATATTAACTTCCTTTACAGAGCTCGCAGGCAATCGCCTCCGCCTGAATACGCTGCAGTTATCTGGTAGCCAAAATTTGTTTCCTAGACAGAGTTCTTGACAGCGCACTTCACCTCGAACACTTCCATCAAGCAGCAATCAATTAGTGGAGATGCTCAACAGCCCAGAGCTCCATATATCGCACCCCGCCCAATCTTCTCTAGAGTGAATGGCGTTTCCAAAGTATCCCTTGGGAGCCATGAAAGATACGCAATAATCTAATATAACCGAGACAATGTCGAAAGTTTACAGAATTCTCGAATAATCACAATCCGAATTAAATTTATATCCAATATCCCGCAGCCTGACAACGGTCTGTACTGCGAGTTTTTTTCACACAATATACAAATAATTCTATCTAACATACAATATGTACATACATATGAAATATCAAACAAACAGTCGATACATTCTACCCTGTAGCAAATTCCTATAGCCGAATAACAGTTCAAGACCCCTCTTTCCACAATACCAGTTTCCGGTCAGTTGTCCAACAACGGCTTCAATTGTCTAATGTTTAACGAGGATGTGTCTTTGACGGTCTAGAGTTTCCCATTATCCATTCAAAGGTATACAGTTCAGACATGGCTCTAAAAAAATTTTACAGTTTGCGTAACATCCGAAACTGCAATTTTTTAATATCCAGTCTTCCTCATCGCATAACAAAGCCAAGTCGTTTACTTTTAGATACCAAAGAACGTGGATTACAAAAAAATTGCATCATTCTCACCGTTGTTCAAAGATTGTATCTACAAAGAACGTAGATTACAATGAAGTTACATCGCGTTCCAGCAACCAATTGGATCTAATCAGATTCTAGTATCAATAAGCAAAAATCAAATTAGTTCTGGTATGCTGACTTCGGACGAGACTTTCTGTTAGAGCAACGGTGGAATGGGATGCCACTTCTTTGCAATCTACGTTCATTGCTTTGAACTAGTAACTTTTCTTCAAGGGGACATTTATCCGCTACAGGGAATGTACGAGTAATTTGTATGTATGTTTGTTTTTTTATTTATTTTTTATATTAACCAATGTCGATTGCTCGACAATCTGTTACATGGATCTTTAGCGTTCGAAAACAACATAAATTTACTATACCCACATACAAATTCATATAGTAAATAAATCCATTCAAATATTTGAACGCACCAAATCTTTACATCTCAACAGTTGTATGAAATTGCGCTAATAACTACATACATACACACATATACTATGTACTATTTGGTTGTACTAATGGAAGTGTGTTAGACAGAATGTTTGTATTAAATGCACAACAACAACTTTATGAATATTTCATCCTACTCAAATATGCATAAAAAAATTGACATAGCTCACGCAATAAATCTTTATTGAGCGCGTCCTTTTTTTGTTGTTAGCAACAGCTGTTGTGGGTCGCAATTTTAGCTACTGTTGTTAACAATTTCAAAACCATACAATGCTTCATTCTACACAATTTGTGTCGATAAATATTTACTGTGACATTAAGCGTATGTGATCTTCTTTTGTGGGTCATCATATTTAATAGAGAACATTTCGATTGGCAATAATGAAAATAACGATGGAGGAATGAGCGCTTGGTAAGTACGAGTGGTGAGCAATTCAAATACGACTAAATGCTACATTCCGATAAAGCACTTATATATCTACATACATATTTGTATATAGTAAGTGATTGAAATTTACGGGTTCTATTTTTTTTTTTTTTTAGATATATCTGGTGCATTAATGAAATCGTACATACGAACACATATGAAACTTATATAGTTCAATGAAAAAGAAGTGAAAAATTCAGTGGCTCCATGTAAATAGAGTATCAGTTAGTGAAATTGCTCGTTCTAATCATGCGGTTAGCAGTGGAGTTTCCTGCGACTGAGCAAACAATATTCCATCTGCTCAAAGACAAAACAAACCGAATCTAACGAACTAGTCGTAGGCAAATTAATCAAAAATTAACGAAAAACAAGCAATCGGGTGTAGCCCAACTTTAAATATACGACACATGTTTTATTTTCAAACAAACGACTTTGGTTTATTAAATAAACTATTTAATATAATATTCTTCATTTGGCAAATTGAAACGAATTTTATTTATTTTTATATAAACGAAAATAAATTATTATCCTTTTAATATTTTCCAATATTTTGATTTTACGCATTTCTCTCTGTAATTAAATTCTTCTTACAAAATTTGGGCGAATTTATAATGCTATTTTTTTGTAATATGGAAGAAATTTTGCGCAATAAATTTAATTTCTTTCATATTACAAAAAATAATAATTTTTGAAATTGTGCTCAATAAATTTAAATGAGTGTAAAATATGATCCAAATTTGATAGCGTATGATTCTATGGATTCTATGGATAGCGTATGATTTTATAGATACTGAAACACTACGTTTTCTTTGATTTTTGTTATTTACCGTTATATGAAAGGTGGACAAGGTTTTTCCCAATTTACATAATATTCGAAATTCGACTTAGGGAGTTTCAAAGAGTTTGATAAATTAGTTTCGGAGATATACTTACCTATTTGCAGCAAAGTAGGTGGAGCTCGTTTTCCAAAATCTTTTGTGCCCACATCTTTCTCTCCCCAGTCAACCCCGCGTATAAAGAATGTGCAAGTTACCTTTTATGGTTACTAAAATTCGAATGTTTTTGATTTTTGTAAACTACTATTCTAAGAGTGGTGGGCGTGGTTTTTGTCCGATTTTTACAACTTTCGAAATCAAGCTTACTGACTTGAAATGCAAAGTTTGTACCGAATTTGACAGAGTTTAATAGGCTAGTTTCGGCGGTTATTAGCCGATTTCGCCCATTTACAATACCAACCTATTATTCGTTATAATACCTTGGACACTAATGCGATCGGGCATAACAAGAAAGTGTTGTCTTCGACCTTGTTAGAGCTTTCACACCTTTCATGAATAAAAAAAAATCACTTTAATTTATTGCTGCGTTTTTAGCCTACAAATAAAGGGTGGTTAAATTTTAAGGGCCGATGTTGATTTTGAATAAAACACAACTTATTTGGGAAATTATTGTAATTTCTTTTTATTATGATAATATAGTGTGGTTCAATTATGTATGGAACAAAATATCGGCCAAATGTCCGCCGCGACCTCGGCGGCACACCTCCATGCGATGGTCCAAATTTTCGATGACGCTGAGGCATAATTGAGGCTTTTTTGCTTTTAAATTATTGCTGGCTTATCGACGTACACCTTTTCTTTGAAATAACCACAAAGAAAGTAGTTCAACGGTGTCAAATCACATGATCTTGGTGGCCAATTGACATCGCCACCACGTGAGATGACACGGCCATTGAATTTGTCGCGCAAATGAGCCAATGTTTCGTTGGCTGTGTGGCAAGTGGCACCATCCTGTTGGAACCACATATCGTCCACATTCATATGTACCAATTCGGGCCATAAAAAGTTCCTTATCATCTCACGATAGCGAACACCATTCACAGTAACTGCCTGACCGGCCTCATTTTGGAAAAAATACGGCCCGATGATGCCGCCAGCCCATAAACCGCACCAAACAGTCACTCTTTGTGGGTGCATTGATTTTTCGACATCACTTTTAGATTATCAATTCTGCAATTCTGTTTATTGACGAATCCACTGAGGTGAAAATGTGCCTCATCACTGAAGATGATTTTCTTCGATATGCATTTTGATTTGAACGCCCATTTTCATAATAAGCCTGAATAACTTTAACACGTTGCTCGATTGTGTATCTTTCCATGTTCAAATTGAGTTAGTCTGAAATTGAGAAATGTCAAATGAAATGCAGAAAAAAACTTGACGTTTAGATGTGGTTCATATTCAACATCGGCCCTTAAAATTTAACCACCCTTTATTAAATTTGAAAGTAGTAATCATCAAAAAATTTTCACCACTCGACTGTCACACCTCTCACGAAGATCACTTCTTAGAAAACCGAGAACATTGGGAGATTGAAATTTAAGTGTAATTTAAGTGTGATCTACCCAATCCACAAGAAGGGTGATCCTGCAATAAGCGCCAACTACCGCGGGATCAGCCTGCTTAACATTTTATAGATATAAGGTATTGTATATGTATTGTGCGAAAGACTGAAGTCAACCGACAACGAACTGATTGGACCTTATCAGTACGGCTTCAGACCTGGTAAATACGTACTTACTTACTTAATTGGAGCTATAAACGCTTAAGCGATTTTGGCCGAACTTCTCCTACAATTTATGGTGTACGTCTTGATGTTGCAACACAAATTGAAGGGACCTACAGTTTAAGCCTACTCCGAATGTTTGTTGTTTCTGTAAAGTTTTTTTTCATGGCAGAAATACATTCAGAGGTTTGCCATTGCCTGCTAAGGGGCAACCGCTAGTAGATAAAACTTTTCTATAATTTTTGATGTTACTTGTCCCGGCCAGGATTTGAACCCAAAACCCACCGAATGAAGCGTGCAGACGCTACACACTCGGCTACGGCGGCCACCAAATCTATCTACCATCGCCCAGATATTCACGAAACGCCAAATATTGGAAAAAAACCCGTGAGAAGAGGACTTACATACACCATCTCTTTGTCAACTTTAAATCAGCTTTCGACAGTTGCCTATCTGCTGCGATGTCCGAATTTGATATCCCTGCAAAACTAGTACGGCTATTTAAAAACAGGTAGTAGCACCAGCAGCTCCGTCAGAATTAGGAAGAAACTCTCCGAACCGTTTGGTACCACGATAAACGAGGTTTCAGAAAGGGTGACTTCTTATAGTGTGATGCCTTTAACATTATGTCGGAAAATATATTTGGAGCTGGAGAATTAGACCGATCAGGCAACATTTTTTTTATAGAAGTGTGCCACTGCTGGGCACGAGGGCAAAATGAAATTACTACTGTCATCAAATGTACACTCAGCGTATTCGCGCCTTGGCTCCCAGATGATTTTGTTTATCTTAACACCAACAATAATGTCAGCCTCGAAATCCAACGGAGAATCTCTCTTACCAACAAGTGCTACTTTGGGCTGAGTAGGCTATTGGACCGAATGATTTTTGGACCTTTACATCTTTGCGACAGCGAATATCGTAGGCGATGGAATGATGAACTGTATGAGATTTATAGCGACATTGACATAGTACAGAGAAATAAGATTCAGCGATTGTAGTGCTTTATTAGAATCGGTCAAAATCGCTTAGCCGATTATCGCGTCAGTTATCGATCGATTGATAGTAGATCAATTATCTTTTTATTCATCCAGCAGTAATTTATAGAACTAATCGTATTTAAAATTGTCAAATTAATGCTTTAATACAGTGAAATTCGTTACAAATACTCGTACGAAAATTTGGTATTAATTTTAATGAAAATTGGCATATGTGTGCAAGTAGCCAAATTGAGTTAAGTGAGAAATTACAAATAAATGTTGCCTGACTACACCCATTCGTACCGTCGCATAATAAATGAATCAGAATTAGTATCAGGAAGCGGAAATGAATGCTGATAATAAGCGGTGTTTGATTGTCGCTGCAGATGTTGATGAAAAAAGGGAAGAGATAAAAATTGTATAGTTTTCACAGTCAAATTGGCAACTAATTAAAAGCTTTATGGAAGAAAAGGTAGTGAATTGGAAATGAATTGGAAAACCAAAAATTGTTTTTTTTTTTGCTGATTTCTCGCCGACTGTTGGTCATTTTCGATGAGTTTCCGCACAAAAAAAATGGCTTTGTGGGAAAAGTGATGCAGTACAATAATCTATGTACTCGTATGTAGCAAACGAGTAAACGTGCAGCGTACGCGAAATCAATCAGTTGAGCTGTGGGCATTTCATATGAATGAACTTTATATGGAAGAACTCAATTGAAAACTGCCAATTGATTGGCAAAATCAATGCTTCACTCTTTGTTTTTCATGCATACGCCTACACGTATTCCTATATCTACATATATAAATATATATATTTGCAATGCAGGGTTTACAAATCTAGCAAAAAATACAATAAAAAAAAGAATTGTTCGTAGTTGTATCCACAACATGGCGATTTGACATTTGGCGGATGACTGAAGAAAGAATTTAATTCCTACATTTACGTTGTAGCAAAGTAATGTAATAAAAAAATGTATCCAAAGCGCGGGATGTGGTCTGGATCTTCACCAGAATTAACAAGTATCGGCCACTTACTTAAATAAATAGCAGCCATTTCTCCCAAATAACTCTAGAGAATTCCATGAATTCAGTTACAAATATGTAGTTGTTGTTGTTGTTGTTATAAATGAAGCAGAATTATTAAAATCTACATAGACTTAGATCATATAACCATTGGTGATGACTGATCTCCAACGACGTCATTAATAAGACTGTCTACAGTTTTATCGGGTCTAGCAGTTGGCGTACATGTTGCTTGTCTTGCTCTTCCAACTGAAAGAAATAACTTTGAACGCATCTAGACGGTGACTCAACTTACAGCAGTATATTGAGGTGCTCGCTGTGGTCAGGATTCAAATGAAACTGTTTAAGGAATTACAGCGCCTGAAACTTATTTCCATTTTCGCTTAAAAAATTCGACATAGCCTTAAGCGCTTCCCCATTCCGAAATTCGAAGTGATTTCATAAGTAGTTACAGCCAGTGTTGCCGTGAGATTAAAGGAAAATTTATCACCGAAAGATGCAGCAATGGATCAAATATGTAATTTAATTTTTTTTTACGTCTTGTAGTATCTTTTTAATGAAAAATTATAAAATAACATATCGAAAACATTTCTAATGCATTCCGAAAACATTACGTATAACGCGATTTCCGAAAAGACTATTCGGGTTCAAACTTCTGGATGAATACATGTAGATATATACATAGATAGATTATGGAACCCCAACAGCCTTAGGAGGCCCAATATTATGGTACGAACGTACCAGTTTCTTAGTTCCTTCCCTGGGCTATATGTGCCAGACACCTCTGCCGTCTTCTCAAGATAGCGTCGCATTCAAAAAGCAGGTGCATCGGGGTCTCTGGGGCCGAGTCGCTGAAGCGATAGGACTCATTCGACCATATTCCGAGCTTGTGCAGATGACTGGGCAGACTGAAGTGATATGTGAGGAAGCCTCTCAGCATCCTCATACTGTTCTTTGGGAGGTGCATAAACTACTTAAAGCGTTTAAGGTTATATCCTCCCAGTAGACACTTCCTCCCTTAAATTATTTTTTTCTATCCCAAGCTCTTCCTTAATAGTATATAGTCATATCGCTGGTAAAGACTCGGGTCCTATAGGTGCTTTTAAAGTATCTTCTCTTGCTAATCTGCCAGTTTGCTCATTGCCTTCGGTGCTATGGCGGCCTGGGATCCAGAGGAGCTGAATTTGATTTTGTATTGTTAGAGCTTTGAGTCTCTGTTTGCACTCAAGCACTAGTGAGAATTTTAGCTCGTACGAAGTTAGGTGGTTTATCTTTTGGTTGACCTCTGCAAATAGAAGGATAGCGTACACCTCCGCCTAGAAGATGCTTGACGTCCTTTTCATCTGCACAGACATATGTACGTGTTCTAGGCACGTAGGCAACAGCTCCTATGATTTTCGGCGGTTTAGAGCTATCAGTATACCAGTGCAGTTTGCTAGCCTGGAGGTGTCCTTAAAGTGCAGACATGCTCCATGTTGCTTTGTTTCCTAACTCAATTTATATCTCCTTTCGAAGTTGGTAACCTTGATGGTATCATCCTCGGGGAGTTGAGCTAGTGGTAACCGCGTGCTCAGCGTCTCCATTTTCTCAGACGATATGACCTTACCTTTCCTATACCCTTCCTTAGCAATGTTAAGTAGGGTTCGTTTTGCTGTCTGTTCTATAACTATGTGAAGCAGCTTTAGATCTAGGGTCACCTCCAGTACTTTTGTCGCGTACATATGCATAGCACTCATTATGTACACGCATGCTAACCTTTGGAGCTAGTGGTTAAGGATCCCCTAACTGTTGAAAGGGTACTTCTCGAGACCCACGCCACTGCCCTATAGGTTACTAACGGCCTAACTATCATGATGCATGCCCATCTAAGGATGCAAGGGCTACAGCCCCTGGATTTACCCGCGAGACGTCTGGACATCATTATTGCTTTGGTTACCTTAGATGCTGTTGCATCGACATGTTGCCTCCATTCTGCTGAATGGAAATATGGCCATATTATGAGGATTGATGTTGAGCCCCACCCCGGAACACTAGAACTTCGTCAGATTCAGCTCTCTTTGTGCGATGCCACTAATGCACTCTTGTATTTCCTTCTTGCTATAACTACAATGTCATCGGCATATCCTTGGCAGCGAATTTCATTGTCGTTTAACAACTGTAGTAGTTCATCCCCAGAAGGGGAGATAGCACTTCCCCTTGTCGGCACCCTTTGCTGGGTTTTGTTGTTGCTGGGTTGTTTCTGCTGTTCTTGTTCTAAATGGCTCCCCGCATATGGATAGTTGCACATTCGTTTTTTATACCCCTGTATGCGAGGCATTGTCGAAGGCTCCCTCAACGTCCAGTCAGATGTGGCTGCATCCGGGAAGTGAGTCGATAGCAGAGCCATCGCTCTTTCCTATATAGTAGACAAAATAATAACTTGACACTGAAGATGGTACAACGCCGAAACCGGTTTGTCTTCAAAACAAACTTGACAAATGATGACGGAAAAGGTATTTCCAAAATAAAGCTCTCATAAAACTCGTATCAGACTCTTATTTGAATATTTTGCTTAACGTATTATAATTTTAATTGATTTTCTCTAAAAAGTTTTTTGAAATTTAAAGTTCTCTTATTTTTTAGTTTGAAACTCGTATTGTAAAGTATCAGTTCATTTATCAAAACATTTTGAAAATGAAGCTTTGTTAAACTTCTTTCTTTTAATACCCATATTATAATATTTGACTTCATCAATTTCCACAAATATAACATTTTAAATAGATGCCAACACCTCAAAAAAATTGGTTATATTGTAACCATTTTCAGAGTAATACTGTTAAATCTCAGTAAGCTTACAAATATCATCAAATTAATGTTTTTAACAACACCTTAGTACAAATTTTCATTATTAAATTTTTTAGGCCCTTTTCTTTCTTTTTAAGCAGGTGGTGAAAGTATTTCCAATATAAAGCTTTTTTAAAACACTTTCCTTTAAGACCCACGTTTAAATATTTGATTTATATTATAATTGTTTCAATTAATTTTTTAAACAGGTGGCAACCCTCTTCAAAAATATTTTTGAAATGAAGTTTTCTTAAAATTTTTACTTTCGCACTCATATTGTAAAATGCCATTTATTTTTTTAATTGATCTGAATTCGCATTGAAACAGGTGGCAACTTTGTTTTAAAAGATTTGGGAAATGAAGTTTTATTAAGCTCCATTCGATTGATATCAATATTCCAATATTTGATTTCATTCATTGCTTTAATTGAATTCAGACTTTTAAGCAGGTGACAACTTCCTTTAAAAAATCGATTTTATGGCAAACCAGATAACGGATTATATGTGTGCCAAACCTTATTCGAATCTATACAGTCGTTATATAGCAGTATGTGATTATAATTATTTATAAAAGAAAGACATTTCTAGCAGGATAAATCTAGCTATTTCTTAGGTCCAGACTACTTAGCTTACTGAAGTTATTAATAAAAACTTATTAATACTTATTAAAAGAATATTGATTGCAAAGAATTCTCAAAATGTGGGTAACCTTTTCTGAACTTAAAAATATAAATCCGCATTTCAAGTGAGATGTCGAAAAAATAAAAACTTTTCACATTTTAAATAGTTTCCCAAAATTTGCTTTCCATATACAAAATTAAAGCTAATACAAATTTTCAAATTATGGTGACTCCACGCAGCAAAAAGGACATACGGCTGAAGGATAAGGAAAACTTTAATTTGAACACCAATAAACGTTTACTAATAAAGCGTGTCGGTGATCAAGTGCTTGTGGAGGAGCAAACGGAAACATTACCAAGGTCAAGCAAATCTGTACACCTAAGAGGGTCAACTTTGCGTTCAACGTTATCTGGTAAAACTTCAACTAAAAGAGCTTGTTTTGATGAGGAAAATATTGCTTTGACTACATCAAAAACCAAGGACAGTAAGTGGATGATGTTAGATGTTGGTACCACGCCGTATCCAACAAGAATCAATCCATATCCAAAATTACTTAAAGCGAACTTGATGGATATCGAGGAAGACAGTTTATCGGGGAGTTATATTTTGGATTCGTCATCGCTATCGAATGAATCATTTTACCGTACTTCATCTAAGGAATTTGTGATGCAAAGACAAAAATTCTGCAAAGGAGAATACACAATTGCGAAATTTAGTTCTGTTGCACGCCATAAACGCTGCAATCCAGTACATCCGCCGATGGGTAGTGTTTCCGCTGTTTGTTTATCGACTAGCGAAAGGGCTACGGGGCATGATAACTTATTTGGGGCAGGCAGGGAATTGATGCAGTAAACGAAATTTAGTTGCATTTTGTATATAAAAGTGGTGCGTACGTGAGTTTTGAATAAACAGACATATCAATCTCTGTTGATCAGGTCAATGAAGCTCTTCGGATGATTGTCTTTCTCTACTTCCCATACTCCTATAAGTTTCGATGGCCATGCTTCGGGTCTGATTTTTAAATCTCAAACAAAATGAAATAACAATGTCATAATGGATATAAATTTGTTCATGTTTTGCAATTAAAATTGTCCAAACCTGGTTAGCTCGTCAAACGTAGTTCGTCGCTTAAACCAACCGAAAGTGAACGACTTCATGCACCGTGTGATTCGACGAATTTCTACGCGTCGTTACCTTTGATATAGTCTAATTGTGACCTCGTGGTATTTTTGGTATTACCACCGTTGGAGTGAACAGACGGCCTCAACCTAATGGATTGTTTCATGGGAAAGCCAAGAGACGTGTGTTTCGGAGACATTTTAGGACTATTTGAGGTCAATTTCAGGATATTCCTGGAAAATTTCGGAGACATTTCGGAATTATTTCGGGACCATTTAAGGAACATTTAGAGACAATTTCGGGATTACTTCGGAACGGTTTTGAAGACAGTTTGGGGACTAGTTTTGACTGGGTTGGGTACAATATGATTTTGGTTCAAAATTCTGTATTTAAAATTCTGTATTCAATATTCTGTATTCAAAAATCTGTAATTCAAAATTCTGTACTGTTAAAATTCTGTATTGCGGAACACTGTAATTTTAAATTCTGTAAATCAAAATTATGTATTGGCTGTATTTTGTTTTGCAAAACTCTGTATTGAAAAACCGGAAGAGCATATGGATAAATAAAAAAAGTGCGCACTTTTTTTATTTATCCATATGCTCTTCCGGTTTTTCAATACAGAGTTTTGCAAAACAAAATACTGCCAATACATGACTTGTCTTGACCCATATGGTTTCCCACGGTGTACTGAATACTGAAGGTGACGCCTTTAGAAGTACCGCTACTTTGGTTTTGCCGGGTTTGACAGTTCTCAACTTCAACTAGACAAAGCTTTTTTCACAAATTAAGAAAAAGAGACACTTTTTTTAGTATTTTGCGAATTTATTTATTAAATGTCTGCCTATAAATTCATACTTTTACACTTTAGAACAATTAGAACACGTTTTTCAATGAAATATTGGAAGTTGCTCAATTTTCTCTCTCCCGTATTCTTGTTTACTAAAGGCGAGATCTGTCATTTCACCGCGGGAAGGCGCAATCTTGTATAT
Organism: Anomoia purmunda; assembly: GCA_951828415.1. Classification (NCBI taxonomy): domain Eukaryota; kingdom Metazoa; phylum Arthropoda; class Insecta; order Diptera; family Tephritidae; genus Anomoia; species Anomoia purmunda. The sequence continues at coordinate 125,034,860 of OX639993.1, forward strand.
GGTCACAAAATTAGTCAAACAAAGAAGGCTGTAAAAGCAAACAACAGAATTGAAAGAATAACAAAAAAAAGGCTTATATTAAGGCATGTTTCTTTTCTAAAGCGAATTGCTAAAAATTTAATAATATAATAATTGTTTCGCCATTATAATGTAATAACTTTTATTTTGAATGAATTTTTGAATTTTTCTTTAATTGCCGTATGTATATATACCATTGATTCTATAAAATCGGAATTCCATTATTCATAAAATAAATGTGCTATTCAGGTAAGCGTGCTTATCAGGTTATCTGCTTATTTGGTTATATTTTTACAGCATTTTGATCGAAAATAATTTTGATTCCAGAATTTTAATATACAGAATTTCAGTTCTCCATCATTTTGATCATACAGAATTTTAAATACAGAATATTGAACCAAAAGAATTTAGGCTGGACAGAATTTTTTTTTTGATTTTTACAGAATTTTCATCCAAAAGAATTTTGAAAAGCAGAATTTAGTACCTCTCCCGTTTTGACTCTGGTTCGTAACTAGTTTGGGATTAGCTCGGGATAATTTCGAGACTACTTAGATGCCAGATTGGAACTATGTTGCGACTAGTTTGGGACATGTTTGTTCATTTCAATTTTTCAAAGCTTTAATGTCCAAAAAAGGAACTGCAAGTAAACATGTTCCTTTATGGTGATACATTTTGAAATTTAGTAAAAATTGTGCAAACTTAAAAAAAAAACTTGAAATCGGTAAAAACTCTTCAAAAGTTATTGCAATTAAGCGACTTACCTGTTGTCAGATTTCAAAGAATCTAAATAATTCAATCAATCTAATAACTAATTAATATTTTTAAGGCATTGCTATTGTTTTTGCATAAGTTAGGCTGCGGCTCTGCGCAATTCAGTGATCGTAACTTGAATTTAATAAATATATTCCGTACGTGTTCAATCCTACTTAAGTAGGTTGTTGGAAAAAGGCGCCAGATTAAATAGATATATTTCACACGTTGACTGAAAAATCCTACTATGTGCCTAATTTTGAAAGTGTACAAGTCTGAGAAATGTGTGCTTACTATTGCCTAAAATTGTCTAAAAATTCAGATATGAAAGTTTGAAATTTTTCCTAAAATTTTGTTAACTTTATTCAAATTTACACAAAGTTGAAGATTGAAATTTGAATTTCGCCTCACACACAAAAAAAACTAGATTTTCAGCATTCAGCATTCGAGATACCAGCGATATTTTTAACTCATCCGCAAAGAGAAGAAATTTAGAAATTTTGCCACTGCAATGTTCATTAATAAAAAATTCAAATACAAATTAAACCTGGTTGCCTTCAATATAGCCTTGAAAAAAAAAATTAATTGATACGCAAAACAGTTACTTTTTTACGAACCGAACTTTGTGCGGATAAATTACATAAAAATAAATTGCGCGTTGCCCATATTGCTTAATTTTTGCATTGCATTAAACAATTTTCACACAATCGTACAATTCTTTTATTTCTCCATCCACCATAGTATATGTAATTTAACTATACCCAATTCTAGTTTCACCTTGCGCCCAATGTAACTTTTCCGTGAATTGATTTGAATTTCGTATGGCATGCTTGTAAATATTTTGTGTAGACTGGCCGAGCCAACATCACTCCACTCTTGAATAGCATTTTTATGATTTCATGGATTTCCGCTTGAAGGCCACAATCACCTGGTAAGTGGAAAATATTTGCTACATACAAGTACAGCTGCGAGAAATGAAATAGTAGTGTAATGTATTGATAAATTTTGACAATATATTTGTCTTTATTTATTTATTGTAAATTTTTACTAAAACATAGCATATAGTATAACAACAAAAAATATAGAAAAGTTTGAAAAGTCTTCGCCTAAACTTCAAACTTTTTAATTAGCATTTTTAGTATGCAGTTTTTTATAGCGGATACGCGAATTTTTTTTTGTTTGATTGGAAGAAAATACGCAGCATAGTCGGCAAAATAATAACAGGTATCAAAAATCAAGGGGAGTTATGTGTACATGTATTAATTAAATGGGCTACAAAATTGTCCAAAAACCAGAAAAATTTCTAAAGTTTGAAGTTTAGGCGAACATTTCTGCAGTTTTCGTGTTTTTTTCGTAGTATAAGCTATATTTGTAGTAAAATTTTAATGAAGACAAAAACGTTGCTAAAATTTGTCATTACGTTGCACTGCTATTTCAATGCTAGTAGCTGTATGTAGATATATGCACATTAGGATGGATCACTTCCAATACAAAAAAAAAGTGGTACTGTTTTTCCACCAAAATTATAAAATTTATTTTATTTTAAGATGTCTACTTAATATTTTCGCAAAATATTAACATTTACGCGAGCTGCATCAATTTGAAAATATGTACCACCAAAAATAATTAGAATATGCTTTTGAAAATATTTAAATTAAAAAAATTACAGTCGAATAAATGGCAATGTATTTTATTCTTTACCAGCACATCTAATACCTTTCCACTTCTGATTTTCACATCTCTATTAATATTGATTAGCACCAATCCGTTCAATCGCTCTTCTCCAGTCCTGTTGCGTAGATAGATTCTAACTTCATCGTTCACTGGATGCAGCTGTGACTGGCAGCGTAGCACCAATTCATAGAAATCGGTGTATATACTAGTGTTCATTAAATTGCCTATCACAAATGTCCAAAGCCTCGGGAAACGTTTTTGGTCGCTCCATTTAAGGAATATTTGAACAAAACCTGAAACCCGAAACAAATCGGAATTGAGATAAATTGAGATCAATCGTTATTACCAGTTATATATCTTCATCTTCTTTCCGTAGATTTTTACTCATAGCTTTCGTCAAAATTAAGATTAACTTCAGCATTGCCAATGTAATGAGAAATTGTGTCATACTAATGGACGCAAGTACGCCATCAGATTTTTTCCTCAACTCGTCCATTTCCTCTAGTGCCAATCAAATGAATTCCAGTGTTTCATGGAAAAAACTGAGATAAGCCAGATGCTCGATCCAACGTGTTTCACAAAATTTTAGAAGTCTTATCGGCTTAGAGCCATCGTTTACAGCAAAGATGGGTTTCTTCAAGAAATTTCCAGCCTTCTTAGATAACCGGAAGAAATTGACAACTGCCTTGACCGTTCCCATGCCCTTCCGAATATATGAAATATTCTACGCTCATTAATCGAGATCTATTGTATATCAAACAAGTACACTTACTTCTTGTTTACTTGACAATATATTTTCTTGGCGTTCATCTTGCCTTTTCATGAAACGAATATCCACTCCGAGTTTATTCAATGTAGAACTTATAGACAGAGAGCGAAAAATCCCCCTAAAATGTCCTATAAATCAGAAGAAAATTGAGCGGATTTCTCTATAATTTTTTCCCAATAAGAAGCTCTTATTATCATTGGACATGTTTTTGAAATTAAATCAAGATGATAATGATTTTTTTGCGACCTTTCCAATTGTCATTTTGTGTTTTGACCCCGAGCCGGCAAAACACAAAATTGAAATCAAGATGTAAAACTGTGATGAAAACTTTTCAATGTAATCAAGAAGGTGGCCCGTAGAATTGGGATGAAAACCTTTTAAATATAATCTAGCAGATATCCTATAAAGCTGAGATGAGAACATCTTCAATATAGTTAAGAAAGAATTCTTGGTTTTCAGTAGAATCTCCTTTGAATTTGAAATTATTGACACCTAAATTTTTTTAAGTAGATTATTTTCTGAAAATAACTATCACACTGTTTTTTTTTAATTGTTTTTTTATTTAATTACACAAGTTATACTTATAATTCATATTGTTATGTATAACTAATTCAGTTTTCCAAATATTTTTTGCTTTTAGAAATTCAAAATAAAATTAAGAAGATTTCCAGCGAAAATTTCTTCAATCGGCCCTTCTAGCTCTGCTTGGCCGCCAAAAGAAAGTCTTCATCAGTTAAATGTTCCTCTTCCACTTCGTGAACCTACCGAACCACAATCGTAACTTGTTCCAATCCACTTAGATCGGTGGTTTCATCTCTTCACCTCATTGACTCATTGATTGACCTCATTTTACTAAGTCTTCAGTGATTATTTCGCCTTCAGCCTCGATTATCCCATTTTGGATATTGTAGATATTGTTGTTGTTGTTGTTGTTGTAGCGGCTAGTCCCGCTCTGTGAAGAGCGGATTCACCCATGGTCGTTGTCGTTAAACTCATCTAGCGGGAGGCCCAGGAAACGTGCTGTTTCGACAGGGTTGGACCAGAGGGAGAGGAGTTTAGATGAGTAGGTTTGAGAGGGCATGTGAATAAGTGCTTGGTATCGTACGGAGAATCTCCATATGCCGGATGTGTTGGGAATGTCAGGGTTGTTTCTGGATAGGTAGGAGTTGAGTCTACTACAAATGATTTTACAGAGCGAGATCTTCACGGCAAAACGAAGAAGTGCTCTGAAATTACCACTTTGTCTTCTGGCATTGGAATGCAAGTCCTTGACTGCCGTGGAATAAGACCGCTGGAATGTTAAAAACCTCTGCCTTTTTTCTATTTGCGGTCGTTTGCGGCTCTGGTCTCTTGATCTGATCTCTTGCCTGATGCCATTTCGCTTATTTTCAATTATCAGTTTGAAGTTCTGCACGCCTTATGAGACATCCGGGTGATATTTCTGCATTTGGTGTTCTCGGAATTTTTCTAGGGCCCTTTTCCAATATTTAAAGCCAGTTGTCAAGAGAGTGGCCACCTTTTTTTGCCTTAATTTTCCAACGTTTTTCTGAGCTAACACAATGCAAATTCGGCAGTATGCTTCACCTTCAGTAGCTGTGAACCAAGAGAACTTCTGTAAACATGCCAATTGCAATTTTCCATTCCTCTTGTATATTTTAGTCACGGAAAAAATAAAGGTTCTGGTATCTATACGTCCTCAAGATGTTCGGTATCTTCGGTTTGAAGAAAATTAATAAGAAACAATTTGCTTCTCAAAGGAATCAAGTATTTATTTAATATACATATATTGCCCTTTCAGTAAATGGCTGTAACGGAAATTGTACTCTAACCCACAAGAATAGCAATTATTGTACAGCAAAAGACAGCTCTGACAGAATTTGACAATTAATTTCTTTTCCATTGAGAAAAAAATGTAGTGGGAGGCTAATTCAAATTCTTTTGTCTAGTTTTAGACATTAATAACAGGGAGCCACAATCATTATCTAGTCCATGGACAAATTTCATTAGTCACCAAATTTGATTGCAATTTCGACTAACCGCCATATGCTGATGACCTGAGAAAACTCATGACAGTTGTCAAGTTTACTGCGCCTAAAACTATGACGCTGAATATTACATTGTTGTCACTTACTCAGTAGGACATAACAATTAAAATGACTGTAGTAATCATTAGAAAAGTGAAAACCGGTTTTCCACATAGTTTTAGGCGCAGTAAACCTGACGACTGTCAGATGGGTGAGATTTTTCAGTGTATCAGCATAGGGTTGTAGCAATAATAAGTGAGCAAATTTCCAAGCAACCTTTTTAAGGTAGTGTAACAAATTCGACGGAATTTAAAGGACCTGAATTAAAAAAGACTTGAACGAAATAAGGTTACAAAGTAATTTTTGAGTAACTTTGACATTTTGGAGTGGATCTGAACCCATGAAACCTTGCTGAATCTGTCCCTGTTAAAGGAATTATAATAATTCGAGTTTTGATGTTGTTTTTAACCTTTTCGGAAGGTTAGATTAATAACTCAGTTGGACATATATTTTAACACCCTTTTTATTTCTTTGGAAATATACGAATTCACGCCCCACTTTTTCGCATATCTCATTATTATGACTTTGTTAAACAAATTTTTGATTATTTTTAAGCAGACAGTTTAAGTTTATAGTGCTTTATCATCTCAGATGGGGTTTCTAAAGAATGTTTTAAATATTTCGCGGTATTTTTAAATCAATCCATCTCCCGTAAGTCTCATTAATTTTTCAAAACAATTCTGGTGAAAAAACACGCACATTTTTTTTGTTGAGTCACCCTAATGTTCATATAATACGTTCATATAAATAAACGAATAGAATTTGTTGTGGCCGCAATCGCCGCTTCGACTACTTACCTACTACTTTTGTACAATCTATGGGCAAGTGCAAAGTTTTCATTCAATTGCACACTCGAACGGAATTGCAGTGTTATCCATAGCTGGAGCTACATTGGCAGACCAACCACTCGTATGTTGAACATGGAGTATAACTATTATGATGTTGTAGTTTCATCCTTTCTTTCTGCCAACTTTTGAAATGGCAGGTGTGTAAACCCTGCTAACATACAGCAAAAAATAACCAACAGAGCAACCACAATCATTTACACCAACAACACTTCGTACGCTTACAACAATCATTCGCATACTTTCCAACTCGATCTCTGCATCATCATCATCATCATCATAGCTGCCATCGACGCTTTCCGGCGTGACCTGTGTTTGTGTGTGTGTGTGTGTGTGTGTGCCTACATTGTCGTTGGCGTTACCGTTACCGTTACCATTGTAGCAACAACTTTTTCCTCGTTGCTGAGCATCACATTGCACTGACACTTTAAGTTGCAATTTCGATGAAATGTTTCCGATCGATTTCCTTGGTTTATCGTTAAGTTCACCATTTTTCCTTGTTGTTTTCCTTTTTGTTAATCTATTTTGCGAGTTTGTTGTGTTCTGCAGCGTGGTCGCAAAGTTTCTAGTTTCTTAACGATTTGCGGAAATTAAATTCATTTCCAGTATTTATTTGCCACTCGGTGGTGCCAAGTTGAAGTGGAAATGTACTTAGGCTTGGATTTAGTTGTGAGTTTTAATTTAGACGGAAGCTCTTACATTTTGTTAACGAAAAGGAATGAATGGTATTAGGATGTATAGAAATGAATATGGTGTGACAGTTAATAAAGGAATTCAAAGGCTTAAAGAATTTTGGGTAAACTTAGAATTGTTTTCCACAATTAAAACCGTTTTGTTTCTGCGGTAGTTAATTGTAAGCATTGACTCGTCATTTACTTGAAGAAAATGCATTCCAATTTCCGGGATATTTTTAAACCTAAAAAATAAAAAAAAGGTTAAGATTTTCGTGCTGTCACGCCTATACCCTTGTGTAGAAAACTGAAATGTAATGATTTCGACGGAATTCGGTTACTCAGAAAAACTATTGTTTGTATTGTATCCTTGTTGCTGGGGATGGGGCTGAAGTTGTGCTACGTAAGTCATTGGCACTGGTGTGCCGCAGATAGCGCCATGAACCAAAAGGGATACTGGGTATAGGACTGCAATCTGCGGTTGCTCATCCGAAGATCAGAAGGTGGCCGTAGGCTGCAGCTCCTACACGCAGCCACTCGCACCGATATCCCCAACCCAATTCCAACTTTTCTCCCTAACTCTTCCAAGTCTCCCCTTTTATTTCTCCTACCCCTCTTTCCTTTTCTATTTAAAACCACTATAAGATAGTAGTGCTAAAAGAACTGGGCCCTAACGGTCCCACTCCGATGCCTGGGCAAGGCCGGATGATATAACTTGCTTACCATGGTGTGCCGGCTCTACTTCTCTACCGTACTCTCTTATGAGGCGCTGGTCTGGTGGTCTTAGCGCAAAGATTGCGTTGTAAATAAACTATACGGAATTAAAAGGGCAACGGCTTTACGGGTGCTATGAGATCCTGCCCAACGGGTGTTTTGAACGTTCTGCTCGATTTATTACCGGCAGATGTCTTTATTGGAAACTAAGCTTCAAACAGCGCTATCAGACTGCGTGCCTTGGGGTTCTGGAGAAAAGGCCGTTCAGACACAACTCCATCCCCCTGAGTTTAAAACGCAGCCAACTGAATGTACCCTGATAAAGGCTTGCACTAACCAATATAATAATAATATAATTATTGATGTTGTAACACAAATTGAGGGACCAACAGTTTTATGCCGACTCCGAATGGCGGATGATTTTTGTGAGAAGATTCTTCATGGCAGACATTCACTAGAAGGTCTACACACTCGGCTACGGCGGCCGCCAACTACAAACCCCGCAAGAAATTACGAAACTGCATGGACTGGATCTTAGGAAGAGGCCAGCCATTGGAGGGCTTAACTGTCTTTACAGACGGTTCAAAGATAAAAAGCGGTGATTGCGATGGGATTTTCAGGCAGAAATATTTGCAATTAAGAAGGCAATAAGACAGATAAATTAGAATGCATTCGCGAGAAGCTTTTTAAGCTGTCAAAAATTGAAAATTGAAAAGATAGAATCTTCTCAAATAGCCAAACGACTATTCATGCACTCTTCTACCCCAACTAGATTTCAACTAGTGGATGAGTGTTGGAGAGAGCTGGCCCCGATTTCTAACTGGGGGAGTAACTAGGCTGTGACGTCACAACAGATTTAACGGTAGAGAGAAATGAGAGGAAAAACGTTGGTATACATGTTCAAAAGAATACACATTAAAATTGTTAAATATATGTACATGATTGCGAGTATACATACATACACGGTTTTTGTAAAAAAAAATCTGTTGGGACGTAGAAATTACATATGTCAAAATTTTCAAGAGAGGATTAGCGGCACAACAATTTGCGCCACCTTCTATATTCTTTTCAACATGAACGCGGAGGACATGACAAATGCAGGCTGTTTTAGGTATCCTATGACAATTGGCGCACCCAAGAGGTGGCGGGGGTGTTTGGTGTTCAAACCGCTACTAAAGTCCTAAAACTGTAGCACTATTTTGAAATTTATTTAAGTTTTTTTTTAAATTAAATTAGCGTAAAGCGTAGTAGCATTAGTGGAAATAGTAGTAGAAGTAGTGGTTGTAACTAATAGCATTACTAATAAAAATATTTGTAAAAATTGCCAAATATAATGGCAGCAATTAGTAGAAGCATTAGTAAAAAATGTGGTAGAAATTGGCAAAAATAGCGGTAGTAGTTAGTAGTAGCAGTAATAAAAATAGTGCTTGAAATTAGTAGGAGCATTAGTGTGGTATTTGGTTCGCGCCAATAAAACACAGTTTGATTTTAACAAACTAATTATATTTAATATTAAAATAAAGTCTAGGGTTTCAACTCATGTGCAGATTTTTCTTATATTATGTACATAACTATAAACGTTGTGTTCCGTACAAATTCTCCGAGTAGACTGCTCGTTTTATTCAAAAGAAAACCAAACCGATCTGCGGTGGTTACGCTTTCGTCAAATCGTCAACTTGTAAGGGTTGTATTTAATAGTAGTGTAACTTAGTAGTTTCGTTCAGTTCGTGTAGTCTTGTCATGGTTCAATCTGATTCCCACATTAGTAAAAATAATAATAGAAATCAGTTAAAGAAGAAGTAATTAATAGTAATTGGTAGTAATTAAAACTAGTGGTCGAAATTCGTAAAAGTAGTTGTAATAATTAGCAGAAGCTTTAGTAAAAATTGTGCTAGAAATTAGTAAAAATCTCGGTAGTAGTTTGTTGTAGCATTAGTAAAAACATTGATAGAAATTAATAGAAGCAGTAGTAAAAATATTGGTAGAAATCAGTAAAAGTGGTAATAATAATAGAAATCACTTTAATAAAAACAGTGGTAGGAATTAGTAAGAGCGTTAGTAAAAATAGTAGTAGAAATTAATGAGAAGAGTGGTTGGTAAAAAGAATAGTAGTAATAATTAGTGGTAGTGATAGTCAGTAGTAGTAGTAGAAGTTGTAGTAGTTTACTAGTAAGTAGTAGTTGTAGTAGTAGCAGCTAGAAGGATTAACATTCGTTATCATTGTCGCTAAAGAAGTTTTTCTTTAAATATATCGAGCTAACATTTCCTAGTTTCGGGTGTTTTACAGTGTTATGTAGAGAAATTGTACACCAATTGTAAAATATTCCAGGAAAAAATGGTAGTGCATATGTAGTTAAATAGTATATTCCTGTCTACCTGTATTAGCTTGTTGACGAAAATTTGCCTCGCAGTTTTAGCTTCTTCAAATTTACTGTTGCCAATTAAGTTTTCTTTTATGAGTTCATTAGTAAAGGTAATTTTGACTTACTCTTTCGAGATGCTATGATGCTATGAAAAATTAATTTGTAAGCTTGGCGAAGGATTAAAATATAGTATATAAAGAAGTCTTATCAATCAAAATATGTATGCAAACATCGTAGATTTCTACTGAATTGAAAGTCATAGTTAGTAGTTTCTCTTCCTAGTAGGTACATATTACAACATTAGAATCCATGTTTGCTTAAAGCAACATTGTGAAGTAGCAACAACCTTAAATTCCAGATTGAAAAGCGCAATTTATTGTTATACTAAACTATTCTGCAATTAACCGTTTTTAAAACTAAGTACGCCTTTCAAGGTAATTAATAACAATGAATAAAATGTCCCATGCACATTTGAAACTTAAGCCAAGCACATTGCATGCAACCGTTCCGTTCGCGCTGCACTTATGTCATACTCTTGTCTAACTAATTTTATGCCGTGGATGACTGTCATTGTTGGCTTGATTAAATGCCATGTTGACACCTAATTAAATGCTTAAACGACATGCTAGGCCATCTGCCCATATTGTTGCACATTGCAACTACAACTACAACAACAACTACAAAACAAATAGTCGACTGTGTATTGACTACATGGAGTATTACATGCGAGTACATTGTATTTAAATGACAGCTATTGTTATGGCGTTAAACAAATGTTTTGAAGCGGCTGCCCATTTGTTATGGATTAGTGCAATTGCAGAATAAATGAGAAACAGCAATGAAAATAAGCGGATTTAAAGATAACAGTACAATGCCTGGCACAGGACACAATATGCCTTTAAAAACAAGCGGTACTTAATACGGATGGTAAAAAAAATATTGTTTGATTTGTTTATATACTTACTGAGTCTTGTTATCCAAAATTAAAAGAACTAAAGTACGGCATGGTACCTATAAAGTTTTTTTTTTAGTTCGAGTTCAAAAAATGTAAGCTTTGTTGAACATTTTGTGAAGTTTTGTTAGTTTTGTACAATGCGTGGAGTTTTGGTTTAAGTTGTTGACATCACAATACATAGATAAATAATAACAGAATGAACTATAACTTTTTTTCAAAGTACCATAAAAATATTGTTGATATTGTTAAAATCGCGGGTGATTGTAGCTGAATTATAAAATAATTAAAACAAGTAAAGAGTCTAAGTTCGGGTGTAATCGACGTTTAAATAGTCGACACATGCAACACCTCATTTAGAAAATGACTTTTATTTTTTAAATTTAAACAAAAATAAACTGTAAGCTTTTGACCTGTATTCCAAACTTTTAATTTATATGCGAGAGATAAATCTGTAATTAAATTCTTGCTACCGGAATTCAGTGATTTTATTATATAAAAATCTATAATATCGAATATTTTAATTATTGTAATATGAGAGTGCGAGAGTGGGAGCGTGTTGGGCTTCTCCCGAAATCTATAATTTCCGCAATTGTGTTTGTTGAGTAGAAATGTAAAATGGGTACTAAATTTGGTTAAGTAGCCCCGCCCTTTATCCAAAACCACCGTTGTATAAGAGGTTGGCGTGGGTTTTGGTTGATTTCTATAATTTTCGAGAATAAGTCTACTCAGTGAAAACGTAAAGTGAGCACAATTTTTTTAGAGTATGATATATACATACCTATTTGCTCTCGAGTGGGCGGTGTCACGCCCAGTTTCCAAAAAAAATTTACCCACGTATTCCTTTTCAAGCTTGTCTATGAAGTTTGAGCAAACTATCTTTTATAGTTACTGAAATGCCGCTATCTTTTGATTTTTACAAAACGCTGTTATGTGGGCGTGGAACTAGTAGTTTCGAGACCATTTCAGGACCTTCTCCGGACAATTTTAGGATCATTTCGGGATTAGTTCGGGACCAATTCGAGAGAATTTTGCGACTAGTGATTTCGGGATAATTTCGGGTTAATTTCAGGACCATTTCGGGCTTAGTTCGGCATCAATTCGGGACTTTTCAGCACTAGTTCTGGATCAGTTCAGGATAACTACGGACACAGTTGAGGACTAGTTCAGGACTGAATCGAATATAGTTTGGAACTGGTACGGAACTGGTTTGACACTGTCTTGGCGCTAGTCGGTAAGCGGTTTAGGAGAACTTCGGAACCAGCCTTTAACTATTTCGGGATTGCATTCGTAATAGTATGGGACTAGTTTGAAACTACTTCAGGTTTGGTTTGAAACTACTCCAGGGCTGGGTTGTTACTCGTTCGTGTGTAATTTGGGACTGCTTCTTTATAGCATCGGTAAAGAAGTTTTACTTCTGGCTAGCGCACTTATTTTTTTTAGTTTGAATTTAATGATCCGGGCCTCAACAATTGATCACTTCAGGGTTATGCAATATATTTATATGTACTTTTAAATATTGTAGAAATAATTTTAAACGAGATTTCATGGACTAAACCTATCATTTGAAGGCAACGCCATTCTAATCAGTTAACTTAAAATACTCTTTATTTTTTATTTGAAATAAAACACAAGAAAATCGTTTTAAGGTCCATCAATTTGGCTTTATTGGAAGGATAATTTTATGCCATTAATGTTTAAATATGATTTCGGGCATGTGGCCGCCGCGGCTGGCTCGAATAAAGCCAATTCTACAGGTCCAATTTTCAACCACTTTTTCGAGCATATGGGGCCGTATGTCGGCAATAACGCCACGAATGTTGGCTTCCAATTCCCCTAACGTTTCTGGTTTGTTGGCGTAGACGAGCGACTTCACATATCCCCAAAGAAAATAATCCAAAGGTGTCAAATCCCACGATCTTGGTGGCCAATTTACAGGTCCATTCCGCGAAATTATGCGCTCATCGAATGTTTCCTTCAATAAATCGATTGTGACGTGCGCTGTGTGGCATGTAGCGCCGTCTTGTTGGAACCACAACTCATCCACATTCATGCCATCCAATTCGGGAACAAAATAGTCGGTTATCATGGCTCTATACCGGTCTCCATTAACGGTAACTGCCTCTCCAGCATTATTGCGGAAGAAGTATGGCCCAATGACTCCACCAGCCCATAGAGCACACCAAACAGTCAGTTTTTGTAGATGTAATGGCGTTTCAAGGGTCTCATGTGGATTCTCTTCACTCCAAATGCGGCAATTTTGCTTGTTGACGTAGCCATTCAACCAAAAATGAGCCTCATCACTGAACAAAATTTTGCGATGAAAATCAGCATCGAGATCAATCTCATTTTCGGCCCATACACCAAAATCACGACGCATTGCATGGTCTCGCGGCTTTAATTCTTGCACAAGCTGGATCTTGTAAGGTCGCAAGCCAAGATCTTTGCGCAAAACCTTCCATAAAGTTGATGGACAAAGCTCCAATTGCTGTGCACGGTGGCGAATCGATTCATTCGGGTCCTCTTCAACACTTTGCTCTACAGCGGCAATTGTTTCTTCGGTGCGCACTGTTCGACGTCTTTGCGGATGCGTATTATCACATAGAGTAAACGTAGTGCGAAAACGATCCATGGTTAACCGAATTAATTGCTCTGATGGACGATTATGTCGACCATAAAATTGACGGAGCTCGCGGTAAACTTCACGAACTGAACCATTATTTTCGAAATAAATTTGCACGATTTGCAAGCGTTGTTCTTTTGTCAACCTGTTCATGATGAAATGGCAAACCAAACTGAACATAAATGACATTAGAGTTGCCAGATTTGACCACAAAATGCCAGTTTTATCTCTATTCGAAAAACAAACCTGTAAAAAAAACACCCGATATAAATCGGGTGAATGAAAAAGTAGAACTGCAAACTGAGGGATTTGAATTTCGATTGATCTGCTGCTTATAATATTGCAGGTAGGTTATACTAACGTGAGCTTCGCTCTTGGAACACTCATAATATTAAACAAGTAAAAACAGCGCTGTCTTCGGCTAAGCCGAAGGCTTCATACCTTTCATGAATGGAAGAATAGTAAAAAACGTGTTATTGTATTACAATTTCGTATTACCTATAGTTAAAAGCGAAAATTTCCTTCAAATCAATAAAAATAATTCTAGTAAAGGCATTGTTATAAATTATTTAATGCTTTTCCTTATGTAATTAAAAAGAATTATGTTTTAAGAAGGGAATGGTTTTTGAATATTTTTAATATCGTATCGACGCTTGATATTCAACATTTAAAAAATACAAATAATTAAGTATTAATATGTAAGACCTACATATGTCGGTCTTTGAAAACAGTTATCAGATCCGTAAATAGTTCCCAAACGTTTAACGCTATGATTCATGTGATATTGCGCTGAGCTTATTACTTTTCGCAATAAATATTTGTCCTGAATTTATCTTGCCGATTTACACTGTGAACTCCGATCTTGATGAATACTAATATATAGCTAATAATGGTTGATGTTTGTGCAAAATTTCAAGCCTTTAGCTGTTTAAATGGAGGAGTTATGGTGCAAAATGCAATATCTGAACAATCGGTTGTATGGGAGCTATATGTTATATTTCTCCGATCTTCATGATTTTCAATACTGATACGTAGCTAATAATGGCTGATATTTCTGCAAAATTTCAAGCCTTTAGCTTTTTAAATGGAGGAGTTATGGTGCAAAATGCAATATCTGAACAATCGGTTGTATGGGAGCTATACGTTATATTTCTCCGATCTTCATGATTTTCAATACTGATACGTAGCTAATAATGGCTGATATTTCTGCAAAATTTCAAGCCTTTAGCTGCTTAAATGGAGGAGTTATGGCGCAAAATTCAATATCTGAATAATCGGTTGTATTATATGTTATAGTCACCCGATCTGGCCGATTCCGACAAATGTTTAATCATTTGTACAACGACACCTGCTCACCAAATTTCATCAAAATAGCTCTAAAATTGAGGGACTAGTTTGCGTTCAAACAGACGGACAGACGGACAGACGGACAGACGGACAGACAGACGGACAGACAGACGGACATGGCTAAATCGACTCAGCTCATCGTCCTGATCATTTAGGTATACTTTTTGATGGGTCTATCTCTTCTCCTTCTGGCACTTACAAACATCGGACCAAACTTAATATACCATTTCATTCTCATGAAAGGTATAAATAGGGCCATTTCAACATCGAAGCACTTATTTAGTTCGGTCTTTTGCCAAAATTCAAGAGCAAAAGAAGAATACTATCTCTAAAAAAAAATAAGAGGAAAAAGCATGGGAACGCACAAAACTGAATATTTACAATCTTAGCAAGCCTTCTACAGACAGAAAGAAACCAAAAAAGTTAAACATCAAAACAATTCGTTAAGCCATACGTGAGTTGTGCCATCACAAACGAATAGTAATTAATTTATATAGTAACTATATATACATATATATAGATTCTTGGAACTCATTGCGTACTCATAATTTCCGAGCACGCCGAAAATGTTTGTTGGGTTATCGGCAACACGCGAGCAAGTGATAAGAAGTGGCCTTGCTTGTCAAAGAAATAAAATGTTACGTATACGCCGCGTAGCACCCATTCAATAGCGGAAAACTAAAACTGTTTCACAATTGTTTTTTTTTTTGCCCCTTTTGCTGCGTACAATGCGTATTTAAGTCGCTATTTGCGTGATCTTGTTGAATTATTGCAGTTGTGGGAAGTTTGCCATTTCACAGTTTCAAGGATGCATCGCATGTTGTGGTAAATTACGATGCTAACGAGCTGTGACGGAAAATATGACCACACAGGCGGGATTTGTTTAAATCACAAGCCGGCACATACATACATATGTAGGCGTGCTAATGCATTTGGTCATCCTATTCTACCACTTTGGGTGCTGCCACTTTTACGAAGTGGTATATTTAACGCTTCGCGTCATTTTCAAATGTAATACGAGTACATTTGTTGACGTTCTATGGCTGGCAATTCAAGGCTGCTGTAAATTCTAGTAGTATTATTTGCCATACACAGCATACAAGTTGCGCAAGTGTTAAATAGTAGAGCGGAATGTGCGTACAGGGAGAGAGTAAGTTGAAGTAAATTGTATGCTTGGTTGGCTTTGGTGTACGACTATAGAAAAAATAATTACACTTGTTGCAATTGAAATGAAATGAGAACGCATAAAGTGTGCAACGAACAGATTGACATAAATAGGCGCAGAAATAAATACTTAGTTACTATACTAAATAGACATATGTACATACATACAAAATGCTTTTCAATTTGCAAAGAAGAGGTCGCCACCTATAAAAGCTAATAAAATATTTATATTTCATGAATTTTTACTACACCCTAAGATATATATATACATATATATATATATATGTTTAATTGCACAAATTAATCGTTGAAATTAAATTTTTTATAATTGCCGCAAAATACCGCAAATTTCATTCATTCTTCCATAAAATAAAAAAAGCTTAACACTCATCAAAATACTTTATGGCCAACCGCCACAAAATCCGATTAACATTTATAGCGGCAATGAGTAAGGATAATCCGTTGAGTGGATTAAAATATTCACGCACACATACATACATACCCACATACAGATGTACATACATTAAATAAACAATTCGCTACTTGATTATGAAACAAAATGTGGAGGAAACAATTTTCGTTTGGAGCTAAAGCCGCCGGAAAATGAGCTAAATAATACAATTGGTAGTTAGGATAAAAAGCTAATTTGTTTCAAAGCTTAGCATTTATGGAGGTAAAATTTTTTAAGTATATTTGCTACAACTTTAATAATAAAAACAAATTTTATAAATTTAAGTGTTGGAAACAACTTTTAAAAACCAAATAAGGCACACCCACTTCGACTTCATTGATATGACACATAGTATGTTGGGGGAAAATGCGTGATTTTTTTGTGACACGATGTGTCACACGTGAGTGATTTCAATAAAAAAAAATCACGTGAATTGCGTGACCGTGCGCGACTGTTATTATTACGTGCGCGATTGGGCGTGAACTTTACTTTTGCCTCTATCGCAAGATTTTCATCTATAGACGTATAGAATGTCCGCAGTATGCGTGAATTTGCGTTAGTGGAAAAAGCGGAGCTAACATTTTAAGTTTTTGTGACGCTATTCTAAAAGACTTTCAAGTTGTAGTTAAGCTTTCTAGCGGCGTGATAGTGACAGGGAATGGGGCTAATGTTGTAACAGCCTTTAGAAATTATAAGAGACCTTCCTATGCTTGCCACAATCTGAATTTAGTTATGTCGAAAGTTTTAGAAAAATAAAAATTCAAATAACTGACAGACGCTGCAAAAAAGCTACTAATTCATTTTAAACAATTTGAGTTGAATACCAAATCACTGAAATCTTAAAGCAGCATGTAAAAGTGAAAACGAGGTGGAACCCCGTTATTCATATGGGTGTCGAGCATTAATGAAATGTGGCAAGTAGTTCAGCAGCTTTTAATTGAAAGGAATGAGCTATATAGAATTTCAGGAATCAGCAATAATGTAATGGAAAAATTGCTTGCTTTTTTATCCCTTTTCAAAAACTTTTCCAAAACTTTAAGTGCGGAACTTAACCCAACCTTACAGTGAGTTCGTTTTGTAATGCAAAAAAATTACAAAGGCTATACGAAATGAATATGTCTGATTCGGAAGTTATATCAGATTTAAAGACAACTACAGTGGTAGTTTTAAATAAAAGAATCCAAACAACTTCAATACATTTTGTTGCTTTACTTTTTAACGCACTATATAAAAGATTACAGTTTTTAACTCCACCAGGAGCGTGAGCTTTGAAATGAAATTAAACTTATAAACCAATATTTGAAAATAAAAAGCAAAACCCCAATCTTTTGATACATTAAGAGACGTATCTGATGAATTTTCTGAATACAGAAACCATTACTGGTTATTTGAAATCAAAACCGAAATGTGACGATGTTGTAAAGTTTGGGAAAAAAGCCACAGATTTTCTTCTTCTAAGAAGTCTTTCGAGACAAATTTTAAACATTCCATGCAGCTCTGCAACTAGCAAATGGGGTTTCCGTATCAGACAGATTTCTCGAGGAGAAACGTACACGACTAGTCGGAACAAATCTCAAAAAAATATTTTTTTAAATAAAAATATGAACCAATGTTACTTTAAAATAATGAATAGAAATGCTTTCGTAAGTATCATTTTGAACATGTGTGTATTTAAAATACAGTGTCCGACAAAAGTAAAGCATGAAACTCTCCAAAGTGTTATCTATCGAAATAATATTTCAAACAATTATTGACCCAAACTTTTCTATATTATTTACAAGAGCGTACATTTGTTGTTGTGTTAAAAAAAGCAAATACAATAAAACTTTATATTAAACTGAAATATTAATTCAAACATGAAAGCAGTTTCAAATATAGTGCGACAAATAAATTAGGGTTTCTTTCATTTCCATAGTTGACTATGAGCCATTAATCAGAGCCGTTAGAACAGTAAATCTTATTTGATACAAAATAAAAAACTATACGAAATAAATATAATACGGTATTACGTGCAAAAATTATCGATGAATTTAATGTACGTGAATCAGTTACCAATATTGCTTGAAAATTCAATATTCATCACAGTGTAATTCCCGAACAATATGTCGTTTTCGGTCTTTCGGCTATTTGGACACCATACAAGCGGGAGGTAGGCCTCGAAAAACCACTGCTCGTGAAGATAAAGCAATTGTCCGAGCAGTTGAAAAATATCCTTTTATTTCGGGCATATCAACATGAAATGAATTATGTTTAGAAATTAGTCTTAGATCCATTCAACGACGAACTGTCGAAGTGCGAAAAAACCATTTATTTCTCAAAAGAATCGCAAAGCACGGCTTATTTACGGTTTATTTCTAACAAAATCAACGTTTTGCAGTGGCCTGTACAATCTCCCGATCTCAACCCTATATAGAATCTATGGGAGATTATAGATCGTAAAATTCATCGCGAACGTTGGAACAACTAGGATACCTTATTTATTCAAGTGCAACATGAATGGAAATGCATTTTCACATTGCAAATGACATAAATTTTTAAAAGTGCTAATACTCAATTTTGAGGGCTAAAAAAAAAAAATTTATTGTGGTAATTCATTTTGTATAAAAACTATATAAAAACTCGACAAAATGTGCATTCATTTTTTTGACGATTTCCAACGTTTTGATCATCGTTTGTAAAATGTTCCTGGTAAGTTTTGTAGCCCATTGAATTTTTGTTTAATAACATTGGACCACGAATTTCAACTTTTTCTCTTTACCAGAAACGCCGTTATGAAATTCGTATGTAAAATCACCCCCTGATTTCGAAAATTGAGTTCATTTTTGATTCTATGGTACCGTTTTTGAGATATTTGCAATTTACCGTTATTCGAAAAAACCAAAAAGATGGCTTCCTTTAATTACGTATATCTCACGAACGGGTCAAGCAATTGCAAAAGTTTACAAAATCGGAAAGGTGATAAAATTTGCTATAAATGCATCATACATTGTTTTTTGCTCAACCAGATAGTTTTCGAGATATTAGCTTGTCATTTTAGATTTTTGTTTTTTTTTTATGAAAAAATATGAAAAAAATTACTCTTTGCGAGGGCAGCATTCCAAACCCACAATTTTTTTTCCAGATATTTTTTCTTTACGTAAAGGTCTGTTTAATTAGAAAAAATATAAGCTATCATCGAAGAAAATCGATGCAAAACTACGTAAGTTATAAACGATCAAATAAAAATGCCCTGGTTGCGCAACTTCAATGTATGTATGTATACATACATATATTAAAGGTATAAAGTGCAAATGGGATATTATCCAGATAAACGAATAACACCATAACAATGATAATACTTTTTCTTTAAATAAATCAAATAGTACTTTTAATACTCGAATTGTTTTATAGTAGGTAGAGTGGTTGCATCGAAAGGAAGAGTGGTTGGGTTCGAAACCTGCTGTAGGCATGTAGTTATAAACATGTATTTACGTCACTTATGGGTAAGTATGCAGGTAGATTTTCAAAATTATAAGACACAGAAAATTTTTAAAGCCTACATCTAAAGCAGGTAGTATTTTCGTTTCCCGGCTTCGTATAAAAAGGAACTTTTCTGTCTAGGTAAGACTTGATTTTTTCAATTTTATTCTTGTTCCGAGTATAAATATGAGTTAATGCGCCTTGAAACTTCATAACATCTGCAAGGCTCGCCGGAGATAGTTCAGTTCATAAGTCAAATTTCAGAACCGTGATTTATAAAAAATAAAATGAGTAAAAGGACGCGAGAATGTGAGTGTAATAACGATCCAGATATGTTCTGTTTCATGTGTGGCCACGGTTCTGCAATTGCTTGACCCGTTCGTGAGATATACGTAATTAAAGGGAGCCATCTTTTTGGTTTTTTCGAATAACGGTAAATATCTCAAAAACGGTACCATAGAATCAAAAATGAACTCAATTTTCGAAATCAGGGGGTGGTTTTACATACGAATTTCATAACGGCGTCTCTGGTAAATTTTGGCCGTCGACCAGTGCAATTTGTTAACAAATATGAACGACAATATTAATTTTTTTTGAGCTCCAGGCCAGTATAAGGAAAAGTAAAAAAACAACAACAGTCAGAAGTAGTAGGAATTATAGCTATTTCGGAGATCACCACATCGCCTCATTAGATTTCTTTCATGACTCCACCCGCACTCGAACCCACAACCTACGACTTGCTGTGCAAGTGCATAGCCAATGGACCACAGTCGGTTTTGTTTATATGTACTGGCCTTGAGCTAAAAAAATCAATATTATCATTCAATAAAATCAGACCAAAAAAATAATATATGATCAAGTATGAACATTTTGAGCGTTTTGTTTTTCAGTTTTAATATAAAAAACAATAGGTATGGTATGTGTATTTTAAACGAACAATCGCAACTTTTTAAGTGTGACTCGAGCGTTTTTCGTCATTCCTTAAATTTCTTTATCAAATATGAACCATGAACTAAAAATCTCACAGGAGCAGAATAATAATTATTTTACGGTTGAATTTTGAAAAAGTCATCAACATTTTCGTATGAATTATGAGCCTTCGACAATTTTCGAACACCTCATATCATTTCGTTAGTATTTTTTGAAAGTATAACTAACAAATAATAAAACATTGGATGGAGCTGCAAAACGTAGTTCCAATTATTGTTTTATGGTCACGGTCAAAGTTGTTTTACGAAAATTGTAAAAATTTTTCAAAATATATACCTGAGCGAAATGAATGGTTAAAACATATATATATAGTAATATTTCGCTGGAAATATTTTCGCCGAACAATTTAACCCATTAATTTCCACCTAAAAGTGTCGTTTAGAGATTTATTTCAAGAAATCTATTAAAAAACCAATTGCAAAAGATACAGGAGGGTGAAAATGTTTTACAGAATAATTAACAATCTTCTCAGACAAAATCGGTATACGATTATAGCATAAATAAAACAACAACATCACATCAAAGCATCAAAGCTTATACATTGAAACAACCTTCGTGTGTATTTCTGCCGAAGGAGAAATTCGGTCAAACATCAAACTTACCTTTAAACTTTTACGTTCTTGTATAAAGATTTTGCTTGAAGAGACCCCTAATAGAATTATCTGAAGAATAATTTTTCAGATAGTTTTAATCCTCCAACGATTTTAGGTGAGTACTAAAGGGTTAAAATATTCTTCGTAAACATTCCTAGTGAAATTTTACTGTCTACATCTTAACCTTTCATTCCGCTCAGACTCATGTATATTGGAACCATTTTTATGAGTTTTTTAAAAACAATTTTGGCCGGTACATGAACAATTTAGTATGTTGAGCTAACTTGTGTATCTCCATCGATTGTTTTAGTTGATAAACTTTGTTAAAAAAAACATTATTGAAAGATAATTTTATTACTAAAATGTGGAGCGTTTAAATCGCGTAGAAAATATAAACGTTATTAAAAATTAAATATAAGCGAGCTCTTTAAATTATTCCTACATTTACTTTCTCAATTGAAAATCTTCCTAAAAGTTTTTATTTCACTCTGAAACAGCCAGAGTGTGCGTGTACTATCATTGGTTTGGGTCCGCCGATTCTGAAAATGACATCCAAATTTTTCCATCCTGTCTCAATTTTGCGATACATAAGTTTGTCTAAATTTTTTCAAACGCTGTTTCGCATGTTGATGCCCAAAATCTTTATATTCGTATAGATTTCCTTACTGTTTTATGCCAAAACAAGTTTAAAAAATCGATTTACGGTCTATGCTGACACAAAACTTACCAACCTGACAGTTGTTAGGTTTACTACGTCTAAAACTATGTCGCGGAAAATAACGTCGCATTTGCCGCATAGTTTTAGTAGTAAACCTGAAAACTATCAGGTTGATGGGTTTTGTCAGGTTATCATCATATGGAATATAATTTCATACTTCTCCGAGTTATCTTTTGCTATAAATTCTGGACCAAAAAAACTAGAAACCGTTTAAAGTAGCTCTAGTCCGGACAATATTCTCTCTACTCTCATCAGATTCTTGTAGGAGGGCGGGCTGAAGGACGAGTCGCCGTTTAGTTTGACATCTTTTATATTCAGCTGAAGTAAACAGAGATTGCTTTAGACACCAATTAAATCTCCATGAAAACCCATCCAGTTATTTCGGAGAATAGGCAGCTCAAAGAGACAGACACGAATTCTAAAAATTGTTCTATTACATTCGCTGCATCAACTACGTCATTATTTTAAATAAATTTTCAATGCACAGATTGGACTTTAATATTTTTATAGATAGAAGATATATGTATATTAAATGTTCAAAAATGAAACGAGGAAATATAAAAACAAAAAATAAGAAGTTTTTCTCTGTATGCAGATTTGTAGGACTGCCCCAAATTTTGAATTTCGAACGGGTTCATTGAACATTGCGTTACGGGTTGATTCATAGCCTGATCATATTAAATCATATTATAGGCCAATATCATATTAAATAAAAATACCAGTTCCCTCCCGCAAAGATAGATCGCAGCGAAACCAATTAAGTCAACCAAGATATTTTAGAATTAATTAGTAAATTTGACTGCAGGGATGCTATATTTATTTTCTAATCACTTGCATGTCTTTTGCAGGAATTCCAACACACACACAGACGGAGCATGCCCGGAATTTGCACTATGCACTTGTGGCACATGCCACATTTCTGTGTGAGTTAAGAACAAAGGAATGCCCGGTATACGCTGCTAACCCATTTGACCATTAACGCTCAGTTAGTTCATTTGCTATTTTGTTGTAATTGAGTTGAAAGTTTAAGAAGTTAAAAATATATAGTTTAAAAAAGTTAAAGAGTAAAGTGTAAAGTGTAAAGAAAAATTATCTCAACAAATAACCGCATTAAACAAAAGTTTACTTGTTTTGGCCCATCATTGAAATTATTTTATACAAAAATAAAATATGTAGTGACATTTGTAGCCACTGGCAACGAGTCAGATAACACAGGCAGACTTTAAATGAAACATAAGTTTGAATGAAAATTCCAATTGAAGAATATTGGAATTGAATATTTCTCAACTAATATGATGCAATAATATAAATGCACATTAGCCAGGAATGAAAGAATACAAGATTGCGCCTTCCGTATACCGCTAGTCCTCTATACCCATTCGCTGACAAAAGAAAAGTATTTTTGATTTATTTATCTTGCAATCTTGTTTTCTTCCACTCTTGCCCATTATCAGTACAAATACGGAAATGACTAGGTAGGTTTCCAAATTCCCATGGAAATTTGTAAACGAGATTAACATTTAATAAATAATTGCCCTAATGTTTTTGTTTTTTAAAGGAAGTTGTCCCTGCAAGATTCGTTATTTTTTTCTTTTTTCAACGCTAAGATAAATATGTAAGATTAAAGAGGAAATTTTGCACGCAAGTTTTAAACTAATGTTTTTGTAAAAAAATTTCTAATTTCTTTCAAGAAAATATAAATTGAAAAGAGAAGATTTTGCAGTTATACTTTATTCTGTATAGTTTGTTTTTTAATGCATTGATTCTTAAGTTTTGATATTAATATCATAGTTATCACTACAAAAAAAAGAAGTATTTAAGGCGTATATACCTTGCATAATAAGTACATTCTGAATTTTGAACAGAGCATAAATAAGAACCCGAAAGCATTCTGGTCTTTTTTAAAATCGAAAAGATCGACTTCAAGTGTACCATCCTCCATGTTTTACAGAGAAAAATATGCCCTCGAAGATGCATCAAACCTTTTTTCTGAATTTTTTAGTGCTAATTTTGTATGCGATATGGATTGTGATACAAACTATTCAGATTTCTCTGATTTGTCAGATTCCTCTTTGTCCTTTGGCGCATTGTCCGTGACGGAAAAGGACGTCCAAGATGCGATCGCTATTCTGAAGCCCTCATTCCTAACAGATACTGATGGTCTATCACCTGTTCTCTTCAAAAATTGCCCCTCGCTCATTAAGCCATTAACGTTCATTTTTAATAAGTCACTTTCAGAGGGACTATTTCTACAGGACTGGAAAAAATCTTATATAACTCCAATCTTCAAAAGTGGGAATAAAAACGACGTCACAAATTATAGACCTATTACGAAACTGACTTCAATTTCGAAAATATTTGAGACCGTTGTCAAAGCAAAGATTACTTACGCAGTTTCGAGCCTCATAAGCCCGAATCAACACGGATTTGTGAGAGGAAGATCTACTGTGACCAATCTCGCAATTTTTTCTGAGGACTGTCTGGACAGCTTTAAGGCCAGCTATCAAGTAGATGCCATCTATACGGACTTTTCGAAGGCCTTTGATAGGGTCTCACATAAAATATTGCTACGTAAATTAGCTCATTTAGGATTTCACTCCACTTTCCTAAACTGGATAGCTTCATATTTATCGGGTAGGGTTTCCGCTGTTGTGCTTGACAACGCTACTTCCCGGCCTTTTCAGGTTTTGTCAGGTGTTCTTCAAGGCAGTATTCTTGGGCCACTACTCTTCATAATTTGTATCAATGATATAAGTTCATGCTTTCTCTTCTCGAAATTTCTCCTCTACGCTGATGACCTAAAAATTTATTCCGCCATATCCAATATTGAGGCCTCAGTTTTATTGCAATCGGATATAGACAGGGTTTGTTCCTGGTGCGAGAAAAATCGTTTATATTTGAACACTGACAAATGCTTTCAAGTAGTTTTTTCCAGAAAAGTTAACACCATACACTATTCCTATCATATTTCCGGGTCGGAACTGAAATCTGTAGACCAAATCAAAGACTTAGGGGTATTTTTCGACTCTAGACTCACTTTCAGAAACCATATTGATCATTTAATTCCAAAGGCGTACGCTATGTTAGCCTTGCCTTTGCTTTGCGGCCACTGAATTTTTCAGAGCCCTTGCCATCATATGACTCCCGATGTCAACTCTTGAATCTAACTTCACTACACAGTAGAAGAATAATTTTATCGTGTTCCTTTGATTGTACTGATATCTTGAGAAGATTACCTCTCAATATACCTGTCAGAAACTTGCGCTATTTTTATTTGTTTTATGTGGAATTGAACAAAGTCAATTATGCAGTCAATGCTCCAATTGCGCGAACCTTGAGAGAGCTCAATAGTATTGAGGATATCGACCTCTCATTTCCTGGAGTGGTATTGAAAAACTTGGTAGTAAGTCATTTTCAAACTCGAAGATGTTAATTTTAAGTGAATAGCTAGTAAGAATTTAAATGTATTCCATGGCTAATTAAATAAATAAATAAATATGTTGAGTTTTTAAAGAGGTATGTAACTATATTTTTATTAAATACTTGTTATACATATGCCTTGCGTAGTACAATACCTACTTTGTAAAATCAGCTCAAGAACATAAAAAAAATACTAATAATTGTTAAAGTTATGACATTTTACGCAAAACGCGTTTTTTCAATAGTATGTGGATTTGTGCTGTCCTTGAACGATTCATTCAAATGAAAAAAAATTTTGTCTGCAAGCGGGGACGATTTTCTCTAAAAGGCTACTTTTTTCATTTTCACAACATTGATATGAAATTTAAACGAAAAAATGAAATCGTTCAAGGGCAACACAAATAAATTACAAACAATTTGAAAAAAAAAATTGAAATCGGCTGAAAACTCTTTCGGCAATCCAAGTCACCGCAACGACGTTTTCGGAAAAACATGATTTCGAAATAATCGCGTTTAAAGTGTCGCGCTATGCTGACGCGCTACGACTTCGTAAGGGAGCAAGATGAAAAAGGCTATAACTTCGCTTCTACTAATTAAATCTCTATAAAAATTTGAGATAATATTCTTAAGAACCTATACTTTAAAATGAAGGAATAAAAAAAATTTTCGATTTTTTGACCGACTTCAACATATAAAGGGTCTTGCAATAGGACCGCTACAAAAGTAGACCGATAGTGACAGCAAACGACGCCATATTTTTTCCCGCTTTTTTGACATTTCTCTTCAGTAAGGTATGCCATTTCATCATGAAAAGATATACGATCCAACAACGAGTCGAAATTATTAAAATTTACTACCGAAATTCGGAGTCAATGGCCTCAACTTTAAGAGCGCTACGTCCAGTTTATGGTCGTCGTCATTTCTAGCTGAATGGCGTCATTAGGACGTACTTCTTCCGTGATGATCAAGACCGGCACTTTACTGTGAATGGGAATCGCTACCGCTCAATGATAACCGAATAGTTTTGGCCCGAATTGTATGATGTAGACTTGGACAATATGTGGTTCCAACAGGACGGCGTCACAAGCCACACAGCGAATGTCATAATCGATTTATTGAAAACTAAGTTTGGTGGACGTGTTATCTCACGGAATGGCTCAGTCAATTGGCCGCCACGGTCGTGCGATTTGGCGCCGTTAGACTATTTCTTGTGGGGCTACGTCAAGTCTATGGTCTATGCCAACAAGCCAGCGACGATTGATGAACTTCGTACGAATATCGAACGTGAAATTGCAGCAGTATCGGCCGATTTATGCTTGAAAACCGTCGAAAATTGGGTTCAGCATCTGGACTTCTGCAAGCGTGCTCGTGGTGCCCATGCAAAAGAAATCGAGATCCATACATAATGGCATCGAATGTTTCACTGGAATAAAGAATTTAATTTATATCCCAAACCGTTTTTGGTTTATATAAAAAAAAATTTTGTAGCGTTCCTATTGCAAAACCCGATATAACCCTTTAAGTAAATGCTAACTATGATTAATAAGGAATTTATGTAATATATGTATGTATGGCTCGTTTTCTCGTAACCTTTACAAAATGATAACGGCCATTGTGTAATCGGCTATATAACTAAAAAGAAAAAATAAAAAGGCTGAAAAGGGGTAAATGCAAATTTGTTTAAAGCTTACCATATAAATCAGCAATTTTAACATTTTATTCGTATTACGATTTCATTACAAATTTTATACGATTTTCGCTTTATAAGCTTAATATAACTTATTATAAGTATATCTTCATCATAACTTAAATTTGAGTACATTTTAGAAGTGTTCATCATTTGAACTTAACATTTTTACACAAATTTTATTTCTTTGTTTTATTTTGACAATGTTCATAGCTTTGAAAATGCTCTCTACTTCTGCATTGCTGAAGGGTAAGTTTAGCAAAATGGTTTTCGCCAAGCTCGTTTTTATATTTGCGAACTTATGCACAAAATTCTACAGAAGATTTGTAGATTTTTCCCCTGATATACGTTAGTGTAATTTTTTCAATTGCATTTCGACGACATTTATTTCATTAGTATTGAATTTCATCTACACCCTATAAGCCATTCGTCATGCCCGTGCTATTGTGTAGCGCAGAAGTATGAACGCTACCAGCATCGAATGAGATGGCTCTTGGAGTGTTCGAAAGAAAGATTATCCGAATGATTTGTTGACCGTCACGTCTTTGTGACGGCGAATGCCGCATAAGATGGAACGATGAGCTATATGACCTTTATAGCGACATTGGCATAGTACAGGTCATGTTTTACGTATGGAAGGAAACCCGCCGCCCTGAAAGTATTCAAAGCGGCTCCCGCTCGTGGTAGCAGAGGAAGAAGGTCATCTCCGTCAATTAAGAAGAAGAAGATATATGAGGTAAATGAATTTTGGTCTTCAAGTTTGCATCACTTAGTAATCATGTGATATATGGATAGATAATCTTTTCTAAAAAAATCCCTGCGGAATTTTATTCAATATCAACGTCACGCACCCAATATTGCAGAAAAGTTAACTCACTCAGCTCGAAGCCATTGATTAGCATGGCATACTCTTAAAATGCAAGCTTCATGGAAATGCGCGATAAAAACCATTGATCCGCATAATTGCTGTAAGTTGCAGTGAAACTTCCAATACTCCTAGCTCAATGTAACTGAAATGGAGAGTGCAGCTGATTTCATTGTTATCGTATTGACTTTGCTTGCGGTGTACATGTGGCGTAACAAACCTCATACGAGTATAGGTTTACGAAATGGCCGCAAACACAGCACAACCGCCAAGTAGCCAAACGACCTTTGCCTTCATGCGCTATCGCTGCACAACGGCCACAGCCTCTTTTACCTTACTCAGTTGCTTGCGAGTAATTCCCGAATTGCGTATGTGTAGAGGAGTGCTGTGTGAGCCCTTTAATCCGCCCTTTAGTTTTCGCTGACAAGCAAGCACATTGTTTGTTTTTGTTTCTGCTTAGGCAGTAAACTTGTAGGCAATTGTGGAGAAATTCATGCACGTTTGCTGGTCGCAATCGTATGAGGATTGTTGCCATTTTCGTGTTGTCTGTTTACTTTTGCCAAGAAATTTTTTGTTGTCCTCGCTGCTTATTGTGGTAGCTCAGAAGCTGGTATTTAGTGTTGGTTGATTGAGTGGTTTGCTGGTCCATTGCACGACTAGGTTAGGTAGCTGGTTAGTTGGTTAGTTGGTCGGTTAGCAAAGGCGTTGGTAGGCGTGTCGCCTCTCGTTGCTTGATTGGAAGTCAATTGAATTGCTTCGATTAGCTCAGCACTCAGCACTACTCAGCTTACTGCTATGCCCACTCTGCGTGACTCCAGTTAGGCTATGATCATTGGCATGCAGGAAACACAATGACGTCAACACATGCTTGATGTTCATTTCGGCTGTACATAATGCGCTCAGTCGTGTGCCATTTCGTCTATGTCACCACAGTGCTTAACGCATGTACTTGTACTAAGTTGTTTGCTTGTGTGCGTGTTGGATTAAAGTTGAAATTGATATTTTTGGAGGCAGTGAGTTTCAAATTTTCCGTTGGAATTGTATAGCTGTATTGCTTTGATTGGTCATTATGTTCGTCTAATGTAGTCGATTTGGCCGGATTATGTGTAGAAAAGTGTTATCGATTTTTAGTGCGAGTGGATTGCAGTTTTGAGTTTGTCCTGATTTCGATATATACATATGTACATTTATGCATGTATACTGGGTAAATATAATAGGCAAATGGGAATGTTTTTGAAGTGAAACTTCTTACGGAGCTTGGGAGGTGGTTGCGTTTAACGTCACGTTTTATTACATATTTATGCCGAAAAAGGTGGATGGATTTGGATACAATATAACATATGTATAAATAGGTCATAACCTGAATTAACATATTAGGTATTTTTTTTTGAAGAGACTTGCCACCTGTTTCAAATGCTCAATTGAATTAAATTAGAAAGTTAAATCAAATAAAGCAATTTTAATGTCAAACGAAAGAAAATTATTTAAATAAATTAATTTCGAAAATGTGTGTGAAGAGGATTGCCACATGTTTAAAAAGTTAAATATATACTAATTAATAAAATAAATGCGATACTACAACACTGGTATGAAACTAAATATGTTTATAAGTAAATACTTTTGAAGATGGTTGTAGTCCATTTAAAAGGTTTAAGTCAATTTACTTAATAACTTAGCTAAAAGGTTGAGCAATTAAATGAAAACTAATTAATAGTATTAAGAGAATACAAAGGGAAGCAGTTTGGAAAAATTTTTTTTTAGATGGCGTTGTCACCTATTTAAAAAGTTTAATTCAATTCAATTAATAAGTTAACTCAAATATTTCAATATTAATGTGAAATAGTTGAGATTTATAAGCAACTATTTTTGAAGGGGGGTTAAAAGGGTTAAACCATTTTAATTTTTAAGTTATCTGAAATTATTATATATTGGTGTCAAATTAGAAATGTTGAAGGAAAACTGGTTTATAAAATATTTTTGAACCGGGTTTCCGCCTGTTTGAAAACATAATTTGCATTAATTAATAATATTCATAAAATATTGTTACCTGAGTATCCAACGAATATGATTTACGAAAGCTTTATTTAAAAAATACTATTGGATATGCATGACACCTGCTTTTTTACATTATGATATCGAAATCATTCCGCCATTAGGACCATCCCTTGGCTGTATTTGTGAATTGTTGGAGCTATGTATCATACTTACAAAATACAAAATACTCGTTATATGTAAAAATGTTGTGAATCAAATGGGTTGAGTATATACAGGGGGTTTCAGTAGGAACACTACAAAAGTTTTTTTAAATAAAACAAAAACGGTCTGGGATATGAATTAAATTCTTTATTCTTGTGGAAGTACATTCGACGCCATTATATCGAGTTCCATCGATTTCTTTTGTATGGACACCACGGGCACGCTTGCAGAAGTCCAGACGCTGAACCCAATTTTCGACGGTTTCAATCGAAGTTCATCAATCGTCGCTGGCTGGTTGGCATAGACCATAGACTTGACGTAGCCCCACAAGAAATAGTCTAACGGCGCCAAATCGCACGACCGAGGCATTGACTGGGCCATTTCGTGATATAACACGTTCACCAAGCTTGGTTTTCAATAAATCGATTGTGACATTCGCTGTGTGGCTTGGAACCACATATTGTCCAAGTCCATATCGTCCAATTCGGGCCAAAAATATTCGGTTATCATTGAGTGGTAGCGATTCCCATCCACAGTAACGTGCCGGTCTTGATCATCACGGAAGGAGTACGGCCCAATGACGCCACCGGCCCATAAACCGCTCCAACTGAAGCCATTCAGCCAGAAATGACGACGACCATAAATTGGACGTAGCGCTCTTAAAGTTGAGGCCATTGACTCCGAATTTCGGTAGTAAATTTTAATACTTTCTACTCGTTGTTGGATCGTATATCTTTCCATGATGAAATGGCAAACCTTACTGAAGAGAAATGTCAAAAGAGCGGGAAAAAATATGGCGTCGTTAGCGGCCCTATTGAAAAACCTTTTATAACAACCAGACTGCTGCTTTTATATAAATACCACTTTATCCACTCAAGAAGGTTAGAACGAACTCCCAAACAAGCAAATTGCGCAACTAAAATCGTGTGCGAAATTTTATCAAATGCCTTTGAAAAATCTGTATAGTTTGAGGCAATTTGATAACCACTACGAAAAGATGAAAAACAATTTTCAGTAAAAACTGGAGGGTTAGACACTGTGGATCTTGCAGCTTCAAATCCGTGTTTATTTGAATAAATCAAGTGCTTTATATTAAAATAGAGTTTGTCTTTTATAATACATTCAAAAAGCTTAGCGACAGAGGATAACTTAGAAATTAGCCTGTAATTTGATATATCATTCTTGTTGCCACTTTTGAAGATTGGGTTGATTAACATACGTTTCCACTCATCAATGAAAACTCCAGTATTTAATGACAAATTAAAAATTAGCATCAAAGGTTTCACTAGCGAGGCACAATTCCTCAATAGTCTCATGGACATACCATTCAAGTCGCTCTGTGCAGAGTCTTTAACATTTCTTAACCCTTCGATTATGACAAAGTCCGTTAGTACAAAAGAGCCAAAGACAGTGGATGAGGATGTTTTATCTACAAGATTAAGATGAATACCAGCCAATTCATCAGCTACAAAATTTGGTGAGAAAATGTCTGCAAATAAATTAACAGCCTCTTCAATATTTTAAGCAAAAACATCGTTATGAAAAAAAGTTTTGTGAATACTCGATAGATTTTTCTTTGACTTTATGTATGCCATAAATTCTTTAGATTATTTTTTATATTAACCACAAAGTTATTAATATATGTACATAGTTATGTTACAATAACTTATTTAAATCATTAAACTTTTCTGTATATAAAACAAAAAGCTCATAAAAATTGTATCTTTTGGTTGATTTGTACTTTTTAAAGAGCTTATGAACAGTGAACTTTTAAACAAATTAAAAGCAAGTTACAATTTTCTTTATTTCTGAAGAAAAAATCCCGGTTAATGCCACTTAATGCATTATCTAGCTGGTTAAAATTATAGCAGTTAAAATTAAATGCATTACTAATCGAAAGAGAAGTATGATTAAATTTAACCTCCAACAATGTCGGAATGTGATCTAAATTAGTTGGGGAAAATGAAAATGCAGCTTCTGACAGAACAAAGTTCAAGTCGCTGCTTATAATGATCAGATCAAGAAAATGACGCAATTATGTTTTGCAGTAGAAATATTCAAGCTTTGACTATGACCATTTAATTAAAAACTACGCTGGTCTGAAATAGATCTCTGCTGAATTAGAGCACATAATCCAAACCCCTGGTGTTTAAACTCGAAAGGAGTAGCAAGATTCCAAGCAAAATAATAAATTGTAGCTAAATTTAGTGCAGCACAACTCAAAAATAAATTCAATATATTTTCTAGTAACAGTTTTTGCTTCAATACAACATTTTATTGTTTTTTTTTTGTTTTTTTTCAAAATCTACTAACGCCTAATGCCCAAACATTTTAACTTATTCATATTGTACATAATCAACTCCAGCACAAATACTATGCTCGCAATTAAACATCCAAAGAGTAGAGCAAATGCAGCGCCTGAAATATTTTCCAAAGTCAACTTTTGTGGTGGTAATTTATTTATGTGTCCAGATGCTGAATCCATTAAAATTTGCTGTGTTTGACGATCCAAGTATCTGGCTGCAGACTAATGTTAAAAAAATGTTATTATTTATTAAATATCTTGAATAGGTATAGGTATAGGTATTAGCGGGAATGTTTCGAAATTCAAATGAAATATTGTGATGGTGAAATTGTTTTTATTTAAATGGAAATATATGTTGACATTTTGACGGGTGGCAGCATTCTATGCAATTTTTTACCAGAGGGCGAAAATAACGGGTCCACATTAAATTCAATATTTTTGTTTCTACCATTTACTATTCATTATTGCCGTTTTGTGATATATTACGGTGAAAATGATTTATGTCAAGATATTTTAAGTTTAATGACTGTGAAAAATATAAAAGTTGCGAAAGTTAATATCAATCAAATTTATTTATCTTATAGAAAAAACAACAATGGTAAACGTTATAGCTATTTTGGAGATCACCACATCTCCTCATCAGACTTCTTGCAAGGATCGAACTCACGGCCCATAGCTTATACTCATTAAGACAAAGCCTAAACGAGATGAGTCAAGTAAGCTACGTTACTGTTGTTGCCTTTTCATCTTTCTATTATAATAATAATGTTTCCTATTAAAATGGCATTGAGCTCATAAAAACGATTGTTTGATATAAATAAATAGGCCGAAAAATTAATATATGTATATATGGAAATATCTTTGTTGAAATGGCCAGCTACTTTTTTCTATTATGGAGTAGATCTACATGAACACCGTTGCAATTAAAATAACAAATAAAATTAAAAGTCAGTTAGAAACGTAAAAAAAAATCAATTCAATTAAGAGCAGTGATTTATTTTTTTATTTATTTAAATTTAAATGCAGTCAAAAGAACACAATCCATACTATTTAAAGCAATTATATAATACACTACACACTGTGTATCTTGGAAGAGATGGATCGAGGTCAATTATAAGTTTCATTTCCGGAAAAAGTTCGCATCAGAGGAGCATTTTTAGCATAATTAGTACTAGAAAATCCAATATAAAACATAGAGAACTGCCTCAAACTGCGTAAAGGGGTATTAAAAGTTAACCTTGCCAAGAGTTCAGAATAGTTTATTGATCCGGCTAAGATATTTGCAACAAAGGAGCAGGCGAGAAAGGCACTCTCCTATTTGAAGTCATTAAATTCAAGAGCAGGAAGTGAGATCCTTAGCAGGCAAACGGTCACTAAATTTTAACGAGCGAAGAGCAAATTTAATAAAAACTTTTTGGATGCGTTCTATACGACTGATATGCGAGACTTGATGAGGCCTCCAGACAAAAGAAGCGTAACCTAGCCTAGACCTCCAATTCTTAGACAAAAGTTTTATTGTATATGAATCAGAAAAAACTATGCGTCGGATAAAGGCTACATGGCATTAATATGCGAAGAGAAACTCAATTTTGTATCTCATTACATACCTCAGTCCTTAACATTGGACACGCATTTTAATCGTGTGCCAGAGATGAAATAACTTGTAGAAATTGGGTAATGCTTTCTAGTAAAAGTGCAGTGAGCACATTTATTAATATTCAAAGATAGACCATTTTGTGAACAACAGACAGAAAACTTATCTAAGTCCGATTGGAGAGCATCAGAGTTATCATAGCTTTTTATTACCGAATAGATCTTAAGGTCATCTGCATATAAAAGAAATTTGGCTGCAGAAAAATAGGTATCAATGTTATTGATAAATAGGGTGAAAAAACAAGGGTCCCAGAATGCTATCCTGAGGAACACTCGAAGTCGCAATGAAAGGACGTGAAGAAACATTGTCAAACGCAACTACATAAATTCTTTTGAACAAATACAATTTAACCCATTCAAGAAAGATTGAATGAAATCCCAAATGAGCTAATTTCATGACTAATATCTTGTGCGAAACTCTATCGAAAAAGCCTTCGAAAAGTCAGTATAAATTGGGTCAACTTGATACCCATTTTGAAAGGACGAAAAACAGTCTTCCGTAAACATAGCGAGGTTGGTAACTGTGGATCTGTTGACACAAAAAAACAACTTTCTTTAATGACATATTCGAAGAGTAGATAGCTTAGAAATAGGCCGATAATTGCGAACATCGTTTCTGTTACAACTTATAAAAATAGGGGTAGTTGAGGTTTTTTTCCAGTCATCAATAAAATCACCAGAAGATAGAGACTTATTAAAGATTATCGTTCGAATTACAACTAAAGCAGGACACATTTTAAGAAGTACAACTGACATCCCGCCAACATCCAGGCGCTTAGACGGTTTTAGACAGGATATACCTCTTAAGACATCATCCTCCGTTATTTTAACAGACCCAAAGGAAAGCGAGGAATTGGAGGCAAAACTATCTCCAAGTACATTTTCAGTGTCTGTGTCGAAATTAGCACCAAAAAATTAGCATGCTTATTTTTGAAAAAAAACCGAAGAAGGAATATAAGAGCCTGATTTCTTGGATTTCAAGTAACTCCAAAAGACTTTTTGTTTTAGCTCATTATTGAACCATAATAATTGCATTATAACATAGAATTACGAAACTTTGATAAATGACCCGGTTATATTTGGTCTCTGAGTTTTACTAAATACTACTTGATACACTCAAATTGGATTTCATTATTCACAGAATCTCGTCTCTTGAATATCAGAACATGCTCCTATATTTATTTTCCCTTTCTTACCTGTCTTTCCCAGTGTACATACAGCCCGGTCTCTATAACGGCGCGCACATGTTTATCGAAGAGTGGCATAAGCGGCCAACCTCTAATGGAGACGGCGCATGTCCAGTCGAAATATAAATTATCCTTGGTCACCTAAAAGTTTCATACAACAGACAAAAAAAAGAAGAAAAAGGATCAAAGAACTTCACATGTGATAATAAAGAATGCACACACAATTTTCGTTTCCAGCGCCGGTCCAGTTATATATTCTCCAAAACTGAAAGTGCCACTCATTAGACGCTCTATACCCAAACCATAGTCCGAGCGAAAGCTAGCATTGTAGAGAAATCCATAGTCGCGTGCATTAAATTTTTTAAACATTATTTGCTCTTTCTCAATATGTGAACTATCGATGGTTTGCGCCCATATTACCGATGGTGCAGCCCAAGACCAATCGGTTTTAGACCATTTTTCTATCGTATCAACCGCTTCGCTGAATAGAGGAACAGTCAGTATGGATTTCAATTGACCACTGTAGGTGTTCTCCAATGTAATTGTAGCACACAGAATTGTCGCCAGAAAGAATCGAGCAGCAAAGCAATTTAAACTGTTTGAAAGTAAGAAAAAAATGATAATGAATTAGAATAGTACTTAATTTCTAGGGTAGATTCTATGATTTAATTTTCTTTTATATTTAAATGAAATGGTGTTCGTTAGTTATCGCATCACGTGAGAACGGTTTAACCGATTTTGCAAAATTTTTGCTGTTACATTTACTGTGGGCTATAAACACCAAATTGCCCGCTGTGGTCGAGATGTTTCTTAAAGCCGCATTTATGAGTCGATTTGGTTCATATTCAGTATGTGGATTGGTAATGCCAAAATAAAAGTGTCACTTCTTGATCATTTTGGAGAAAATAATAGTTATACAGAAAACGCATTGATATATAATCACCGAAGTGACATCAGTTAATATATATGTATGTCCCATCTCAAGTCATTAAATTTGAGACTTTAAATAAGAGAAATTTTTTGTGACTTAAGTCTATTCAACATTCTGTAAGCAACAACCTCAAAAAATTTCATCAAAGACTGTGGTGAAAAGCAGTAGAGACAAATAGCTGTTCGTATTTTATAGTATGTTAAATATAGCGTACGACTAAGGGGCAGATCGAGTGCTACTTCACTGTCGCGTTTGTTCAATACTTTCCAATTTCTTGGTTTTGGGACCAGCTCAGAACCAGCTGGCAAATTAGTGGTTTTATTTCGAGACAATAGACTTCAGATGGCTTACTGAATACCGTTTAGTCTCAAAGTCATTTTCACCACCGAAAAGTCTCAATTAGTGACTAGAGACTGCTTACAAAATACCGGCATAAGTCTACGGTCTCGCATACTACTAAGTGTTGGGAAGTTGTCTAGAAAAAAGGATCCTCAATAAACCCTTCTCTCTTTCGTTTGTTCACATTCATGTTGTAATATTTTAATTCACTAATTAATTTGATTTGTAAACAGGTGGCAACCCTCTTCAAAACATTCAACCTTCAAATTCAACTTCAACTTTCCTAAGCCTTTCTCGTTTCATACCAGTATTGCAATATTTTAGTTAACATATCAATAGAATTTATGTAGCTTTTAAACAGATGGCAACCCTCTTTGAAAGTATTTTCGTAATGACTCCCTCTCACCCTTTGTTAACATCCGTGCTTTTATATTTAATTTAACTTATTAATTCAATTTGTTCCACGTTCTAAACAGGCGGCAACCTCTTTGAAATTATTTTCGAAATGCGGCTTGGTTATGTAAACTTCTTTCGTCTGTCACCCATATAGCAAGATCTGGTTTGACTTATCATTTTCACTTATTAAACAGCTGTCTACTCTCTTTAAAAAATATCATCTATGTTAGTATAGGCAATAAAATATTTATGTTCAAGGTTTTATAACAAACTTTTAAACTTACGATAAAAAATAAATCCCGAAAATTTTTTGCCGTAACAGCTTTGGTTTCCGTTCAAGTTTTCTTTCATTTCTAATATCCTTCTTGTATAGGGTTCACCATTTAAATCTAATATGAAAGAATTGTAGCATAGACAATAGAAGCGACCATCTCAGTCTTGGAGTTATGTATGTGTGTAGATAACACCAAGCTAAGCGTATTTAAATATCAGACGCTAACGGGGTAGTTAGCGTGGAGACAGGGAGGGAAGAGATGCACTCCGAAAAGTGAAATCTTTCCTAAACGACAGTCCACAACCTAATGCTTTGCATGGAAGTGATGGAGACAAGTTTCCTTATGTCCTTTTACCAAGCGGTAAAAAATACCGACACTTATATTACTGAAATATCCCTTTCGAAATCCTGTACACCAAATGAAGTTGAAAAACTAGATTCCAATTTTTATTTGATAGTCTGGTGGCTCTAAAAGTCTTAGTGTCATTTCACACCGTTTATGTTTTAATTTAAACGATGAGCATCACTTGATACCCGGCAGTCTGATTCAGGAGATCAGCAGTTATTGGTTTGTATCCGAACACTAGCTTGTCAAGTGTCACACACTTTTTAACATGGAAACCGGCGGTCTGTGAGTGTGGATATAAGATAGATTGGTTTCAGAGTATTGACAAATGAAATCACTTCGATCTCGAGTGATCTTCGTAGTGGAACACTGACCTAATTGAGACTAGAAACCCAAGTTTTATATATGTACATATTTTGTTGCTAGAAAGTGCATAGACAACAGGTAGGCTAAACAGTAAAATGTACGAGAAGGAAAGGCCATTTCAGCAGATCTATACCAAGTCTATATAATCGTTCGGCATAACTACCTGTATGAAATTAATGAACTTTGCATATAAGTTTTTGCAATTTGAAAAATGGATTCTTATATTTCGCACCCACAGTTGTATTAAATCAATCAAAACAAAAAATCTTACTTACCTCGTAGGTCCCGATGGTTGTTGTATGAATACAGCGAACATATCTAGTAGAGCTTGGCCAAATGCAGTCGAATGATAAAACTGACGCGCCAAATTCCAACGCCAATTTTTCAAAGTAAAAGTCGTAAATCGGATAAGATACATCACGATTGCGCAAAGAAGGACAGTAGAAAATAAGAATAGCCAAAGGCTGGTGCTAAATGGAATTATGTTGGCACGCCAAGCCGGAAATTGTCTGTAGAATGTTTTATAAATTTATTGCAAATACATAGGTATTTTATTAAAAATTCTTTACTACTCACGCCGGCGCTGGCCCCAAAATAGTGACCGATGAACGTGCAATAGTAAAAGATGTTTCAGTAATGTTGTTGTACCAATTGTAAATGCAACCAATAGCCATTTCGACATTTTGTGTGTAGATATCACCCAACATACCCTCCGAGGTTTCATTCTCATAAATGTAGCCCCAATTGTCGGGGCCATCTATAGAATACAAGCACATCGAATAGTTTTAATATTTATCGAAAATATTACGAGTTGTATTTTCCTGATGAATGCAATGAACACCAATAAAAAAAGCTAAAGTAAAACTACCTGGTTAGACGATGTTCCCCCGTTAGCGACCGTTGAATTATGAACCCTGTGCAGACTCATAGAGAAAGCTAACCTAACGGCACTTAACCCTCTCATGCCCGAATTAA
Organism: Anomoia purmunda; assembly: GCA_951828415.1. Taxonomy (NCBI): domain Eukaryota; kingdom Metazoa; phylum Arthropoda; class Insecta; order Diptera; family Tephritidae; genus Anomoia; species Anomoia purmunda. The sequence continues at coordinate 125,073,985 of OX639993.1, forward strand.
AATGGGCGTGGCTAAAATTTTTTTGAGTAGACATACATATGAGCTAGAGTTGACCTCAATATCAACTGACAAAAATTTCAATGTCCTAGGTGTCCTGGTTCAAGAGCTACAGGATGTTGCGTATATGCAACATTGGGCAATGGTGTTATATATTTAAAGTCAAGTTGATTTTTTTTCAAATACCGTTTATTTATATTTATGTATGATAGGACACTAAACAATTTTTTTGGGGATTGGAGCACAAGTGCACATTACATTTGCTGCATTTACAGCTTGGAAACCCAGTGCGCATACTCTACATCTTCCTCTTGTTCCCCATTCCGGCCAATGACTATAACCATCAAGTCGTAGTGATTTTGCTGGATCTGCAACATAAGCTCTTTTATAGGGGTTTGATTCAGAGCCCGTAGAAGGAGCTGGTGATGATGGAGCTGGTGGTGATGGAGCTGGTGATGATGGGGATGAGTTCATTGTCAAAGGGAGTGACGATGAACGACCTCTCTTTTTGGCGACAACTGTAGTTTGACTTGCGTTCAAAAGCTCGGAAGCAACATCCAATTGGAAATTTATGAGCGGCATATGCTTCAATTCGCCGTCTGTATGCGTGATGTCTCTGCGGTACAACAACCTGGACGAGGTGTAGTTATAAACTTCTTCTCCTGCATAATTTGAAACTAATTGTACGCTCTTATTATCATACCAACGACAAGCAATCAAGTTGTGCGTTGCTTCATATTTGAAATCGCTTGATCCTCGTCCTGGTTTTTGAAGGTCTTTCTCACTGATTATAGCACAATTTTTCAATCGGTTGCTTCTAATTGTACCAACGGCCAATATGCCTTTTTCTTTCAGAGCATTCATCAAGCTTATTGCCAAAAACCAATTGGCAAGAAACAGTTGGAAACTTTGGTTTACTGGCAAATTGGATGATAAAAATAGCACGATATCTGATGAAATTCCCACGTCCCTTCTCCAATGTACGGATTAAAATCATATATAATCCCAGATACACCAGCTCTCGTAAACATTTTGAAACCCCCAAAGTTTCTTCAGCCGAATCATCCCAATAAAAGTTGGCAAATTTTTCAATCTCAGCTTGAGTCAGACCTTTTGGGCGCATCTTAGAATGTGCATACAAAAAAAGTTTATTTTTCGAAAATTACCACAATAGACCAATGTTGCATATACGCAACACGATATTTACAAAATTATTACAGGCAAACTAAATAATATTTTCATGCGGGGTTTTTTTTTAAATACTCACTTACCTTTCTTTATTTAGTTGTTGAACTTGGTTTTAGGATGAAGTTATTATTTTATTGTTTTTTTAACACTTTTTTAAAACCACGTTTTTTTGCGCAATGAATTTGTCAACTACGTTCTCGGGAGAATGGCTACTAACTGAACGCGTGTGCAGCTGACTACCGAACAATTAGATGTAAGCTCACTCAACACATGCAGCTATATTTCTGCGAAAGGTTCAAAACAAAAAATTTAAAATAAAGGTATTTAGAGGCTCATAAATACAATGTTGCGTATATGCAACATCGGGCATGAGAGGGTTAAAGAGTCGATTAATAGGCATCACCGTTAGGGGAAAAAAAATATTTTGGTCGGAATATTTTGATCGGAAACCGGAAAACCGGGAGCACTATGAGGAATACCGCATCGCTCCGGAAAGTGAAGCTGCCTAGAGGGTTAGGCTACGATTGGGTGTAGATCGACCGGTGGTAGAGAAAGGAAAATATATGTAATATTCGCTGAAAGAATAAGAACGCCGACCTGATGACACACTTAAAATGTCGAGGGAACTTTTCTTTGCTTTGCTAAATGGTGATAGCTTGAGAAGATGAAGATCCCGAACTTCAAATCGCTGATGACGGTATTGAAATCCTGTCACCCAACCTTGGCGAGGGTCGAATACCAGCTGAGCCATTCAAACTTTGTGAAGAAGAGCTGGTAAAGCGAATGCCACAACGTGCAGAATAAGGCCGGACGAATACACGCATACCGCTTAGAATTTAAGTGTGCTCTGCCTAATACACAAGAAAAGGGTGATTCCGTAATTTGCATCAACTACGGCGAGATTATCCTCCATCACATTTTATATATGCAAGTTCTATCGAGCGTATTCTGCAAAAGACTGAAACTAACCATTAATGAACTGATTGGATCAGTGTAGCTTTAGCCCTGGCGAATCTATCATCGACCAGATATTCACGATACGTTAAATATTGGGAAAGACCCGTGAGAAGCGGATCGACACATACCATCTACTTGTCGACTTTAGAAGTTGCCTATATGCCGCGATATCTGAATTTGGTATCCATGCAAAACTAATACGGCTATGTAAAATAACGCTGAGTAGCACCACCAGCTTCGTCAGAGTTGGGAAGGACCTCTTAAAGCTTTTTGGTACCAAACGAGGTTGCAGATAGGCTGATACCCTATCGTGTGACTTCCTTAACATTATGTGGGAATAGATACATAATTTAAGCTGCAGAATTAAACCGGTCATACACCATTTTTTATAGGAGTGTGCAACTACTGGCGTATGCCGACGACATCGAAATTATCGGTTTCAACAGTCGCACCGTTAGTTATGTCTGTTCTAAACTGATACAGGGCAGAGGAAATATGTGTGGAGGTGAACGAAGTACCTCCTATTATCAAATAACCGGTCAGTGGTTTCGCGTTTTGGCTCCTGATGACAATGATAATGTTGACAAAGTAGAGGACTGTGTTTATATCAGATCTAACATCAACACTGATACTAATGTCAACCGGGAAATCCCATGTGTAATTTGTCTTGCGAACAGTTACCACTTAGGACTGAGAAGGCAATTGCGTAGTAAAGACCGGCGAACCAAAATCACACTTTATAAGCTTCTAAGTTATTGTATGGCGCAGAAGCATGGACGCTATCATTAGATCAGATGGCCCTTGGAGTGTTCGGGAGAAACCTCTTGGACCTTAACTTGGAACGATGAACTGTATGAGTTAGCGACATTGACATAGTACAGCGAATTAGGGTACATCGGCTGATCAGACTTCTTCTTTCAAGACTTGAGCAGAAGTGCGATTCACTAACTTATTTTAACGATATTCGCAAGGTTAACTCATCTTTACCAAAATTTTAACGATGTTGCTATTCAGCAGCTATTTTTTCACGATTTTCGTATTCGCCGAATCAGCTGTTGTCGATAGCTAGTCGATTAACGAAAACTAAACGACAACAAATTTGATGTTGTTAACTCAATCGAGAAAAGAAAAATTCGTGATTTCAATTTAAATAAAAGATAAATTCAAAATTCGGGGATTTGTTTCCTTCTAATTAAAAATAATGTCGTTTGAATATTTGACATATGATTTATCACGAGCTGACGAAGAAGTGGACAATCCCTTTCATTTGAATGCAACAGAATTTTAGAAGCTTTATCGATTAACGCCAGAATTGGCTGAAAACCTGATTTCTCAGCTTGACAACCAAATAGCAGGTTCCAGAAAGCAGCAATATTGATTGGGAAACTGACAGTTCGTGTAATCCTTAAGCCTGTATGCAATTTTAAATTTTACTTTTATATTGCTAGGTTCCAGCGGCTTTGAGATTCTTCGCAACTGGCAGCTATCAACGACCCGTAGGTGAGCAATGGGGAATATCCATGAGCCAGTTATTTTTTCGAGTAACTGATGCAATCAATGATTCATTGTTACACCAGAAAATGAGATTTCCTATGACCCAAGTGGAAAGAAATATTTGCTTCACTGAGGTCTCCCTTTGTGGGAGGCACCGTCGATTACACGCATATATCAATTTTGCCACCAAAGAAGAATGAGGAGGCTTGTGCCAACCACGATATCTACCATTTAATTAATGTGCAAATGGTAAAAGCAAACTTTTATCAAGGATCCAAGTATAAAAATAGAAATATAGTTTAGTTTTAATATATACATATGTAGATAAATGATTCATTAAAGAAATTTTAATATATGTAAATTCTAAATACGCTAGAGAACAACGCGAATTTTGAAAACGAAAATCATGGCATATTTCCGGATATTCCTTGGAGTCGAGTTGATGACTATTCTACCAAATCACTCCAAGGAAAGTCCGAAATTCTGCTACAATGGAACATTGCAATATATAAAAAGAATTATAAACGTTGAAACAAACTAGTACAATGATTCACTTTAATAAAATATAATAAAAACGCTCAAATTTATATTTGGCAGGAAGCATTCGTTTGTTTTTCCTGTATTCCTCTTTGCGCTTTTCGCTTATTTTGACATTTAGTTTGACAGCGGTGCCACTCTTTATCACTTTGAATAAATACAACGAGACAGCTGTTAAGAGTCGTTAAGATTAACACCCCTATGCTGAAATCCGTCGTAAATACGAATTTGCTACGAATCGTAACATCGGTATGCTCAAATCCGAATTGCGGAATCGTAATTTCGAAATTCGTAATGTTGGTATGCCTGAATCCGACGTAGCTGTCATTTCATTGCATTTTTCGGAGATTTTGTACGAATAGCAACTGGTGTCGGAACTTAGCAAATTCAAAACAATAATAATAATAAAATAAATAGTGTACACGGAAAACAACGAACAAATATGTAAGTTAAATTGTGCATAGAAAAAAGTGGTGTATTAATAAATATTTTGCAAAATATTCATGACATGAAGAGGGAGTCTCTGCGCGAGAAGAAACGGCACAATAATGAAATGGAGGCCATGAAAAGAAAGGAGCTTGCGTTGCAGCAGAGGCTACTGCTATTGCAAGAAAAAAACCTTCAGCAGTGAGGCCAGTGCGAATATATTTATTAAAGTACTGAATTCAACTGTTTATTTAGTTTTAAGAAATTGATTTATGATACATTGTTTTTTTTTAATAAATTTGCATCGTCTCGTAATAATCTCCTCTGCATATTCATGCAACTGTTGCTTATAGCATATTCTTCCTCCTGGGACAAAAGTGCAGCGGCTACAGAATCCATTTTATTTTAATTTAATTAAAAAACTTGCTTACAAATAACTAATAATCGCTGGTCTCAAAATTCACTCTTCACTTTGTTTATTTCGCTTTATTTTAAGAACTTCGAATTTAATAATTTTAGTTGACAACGCGGCCGTGAGTTACGAACGGATTTCAGCATAGCATTTTCGAATTGTTCGGAACGGAATTCGTAGGCTACGAAAATTCGGATTTCAGCATAGGGGTGTAAGTTAGTGAATCGCAAAATCGTTATCACAAACGACAAATATTGTCGACAAAAATTGCGATTGTCGCACCGTTTAAAGTTAGTGAATCGCACTACAGATTTAAAATTTAAAAACATTTGGATAGGGGTGCCACCTATCCCTATATTTTCCGGAGGGTTTCCACCTATTTGAAAAGTCAAATCTAAGTAAATTGCACATTAATTATTTAAGAGAGAAACCGAAATGTGCTTTCTGATTACAAATCTAAAGACAATTAATAAGGCCAAGGTCTGCCGGGTTTTTTTCTAGATTTAATTATAAACAATATTCTTAAAGGGTCGGAATAAATACAGCTTGCTAAATAATTTAATTAATGCGGTTACTTTTAATGTAATATAATGTCGGTATTTATTTTCACTCCAACTTGTTTTTTTTTATACACCAATTTACAATGTTAAATACTTTTACTTACATGGTTCCACGCGAAGATGGCAATTCCGCACTTCACAAAATGACCTCACAAGCTCTGCCTCTGCGCCCAAGAATGAAACTGTGTAGCTGAATGCGCTTGAATTCAGTGAATCCACATTGCCGGTACCAGGTGGCTAATCAGTAAGAATGTGTTTAGTTTAAATGGAGCACATTGTATGTACATACATAAAATATAAAGATTGCCCATTTGGCCTAATGTTTAAGTAATTACACACTACTAATATTTAATGACGCATCAAAAACTAATTGACCAACTTTATTTAGGTTGACCATAATCGCTCGGAAGGAATGCAACTACGAGTACGCAGACATACAACAATAACTCATCTAATTGAATTAGCAACTGAATTAGGGCACACAAGCAATTTGAATCAATCGAGTTGTAGACATAACAAGGCCGCAATGTTAATGCTTAAGAAAATTTGTATTTACAGTGCCGGACATAACTAAAGCACGGATCATACATATATAGGTTTTGTTCAACTAAAAGTTATAAATATACGACATTCAAGTTAGTTTTGCGTTCTGGCTACCACTGAAATTACGTATTGTATCCAAATTATTAGCCATTCAAAAAAATTGCATTTGAAAATAACGGCAAGTGTAGCCATAATTTTACTGCTCCAAAATTGAACCACGGCATCTTAGTGATAAAGTGTTTCGATAAATTTGCAACCGATAACGTCGTAATGCGTGTTCCGCTAATATAGAAATCCATTATTTTAGAATATCTACACTTTTTTTTTATCAAATAGATATAAACAAAGTGAATCGGATTTAATAGTAAATTGACTTTAGAATTTTTGATTTATATTAATAATATTAAACCCAATGGTTACCCTCCTCCTGTCCTACCGACTCAACGAACGGATCTTTGTTTTGTGCCAAGCTAGTGCAATTCGAAAAATGAAATTACAACTCTGATAAACTCAGTGCTTCTTTTCGATTTTTGCGGAGGGTAGCTAGCAAAGTGGTATTGATAAAGACTTTGAAGTTGGTCTCGCCCAATTTATTTCCAATGGCTTCTGCTTTCACAACTCTGCCACATTCTCTCAATTCTCCCTTACAAAACCGATGACAATGTTCCGTTTTTCCTGTATTCTACTTAAAAGGATATCGTGCTGGTTCTTATTTATCGTTTTACTCCTATGAAAAAGGAACTTGTTTGTTCGCCTCCCAAATTTATGTGAAAAAATTCAGCGAAAATGGCTTCACTTCGCCCGAAATTATTGTTGCTGATAAACGAAAAGTATGTTCGAAAGCGAAAAATTTCCGGGCGAAATTTATAATGAGGGAAAAACGAAAAGTGCAAAATTTCGGGCGAAAGTGAAACTCAGGATAAGACTGAATACCGTCGTTAATCATTTATTTATAAATGACAGTTCTGCTTTTGTTGTGGTGAAAAGTGACTCCGAAATATCAAAGGTACTGGAAAGACAGTTGAAATCTTGACACAAAAATTCGAAATTGGTTTTACACTGTGTAACAAGAAAGAGGTTTAAAGTAACTTGAGACTCGACAAGGGCATTCAGTTTAACTTCGGCAATAGGAAAACTACTTGCAATCGAAGCTGTGAATAGCAGGAATATTATTCCCAGCACGTCTCTACGGCTGACAAGAGTACGAAGATTAATTAGTTGCAGACGATTTTTTTAAGTTAAAACTTCACTTGAGGTGCCGATTCCAGTCACTATAGGTTCAAATAAAAAGATCATTTACCCCCACCACCTTCAGCAATTTCCTCAGAAACGATAATTGTTGTTGATATCTTTTTACTCGTAAGCGTTAATTTACTTCAGATTAATGGATTTTGTAATAGCCTTAACAGAATTTTAGATTTAGTGTTTATTTCCAATAATGTTCACTACACTTTGCCGGAATATATTGCACCCATTTCTTCTACTGATAAACATCATGTCCTCTTACTCTCGAGTTAGAGTTTTATGAATTTGCTGAGGTTCCTAATGAGCCTAATACCAAATTCAATTATAGGGCATGTAATTTTTCTAATTTGATTAAATATCGATTGGTGTAAAATTTCCATGGCAATGATGTTACTTCTTGTTTTCATTATTTTAAAAGTAAGATGTCTGAGATGTGCTTGAAGTTCGTTCTTATTTTTAATAAAAAATTGTATAAGACACCTTGGCATCCGAAGAATTTGAAAAACAAATTTTAAAAGCTACATATATAAAAATACTAGTGATTCAGTGCAATATTCTAAATTTCAGCGATATCTAAAGGAATTTAACTGTTTAAATAAGTTCTTGTTCGATGTTTTGGATTTTCATTTGCCTTCCAGGAGTAATTCCTCGCTTAGTTTTGAATTGTGTTTATCTGTTACTGACGTCATCAATGGCTCAAACCTTCATCTAAAACTGACGCGGATGGCCATTTATCTTTCTTGTTGAAAAATTGTTTGTGCCTTGCAGTGCCTCTGATGACTATTTTTAATAATTCACTGGCTTTTGGTATTTTTGTGGATGATTGGAAGTTGGCATTCGTTTCCCCTATATTTAAGAGTGAAAACAAAAAACGATGTTCGTAATTATAGGCCGATTTCAAAGCTCTCGTCTGTCTTAAAACTTTTTGAGACAATTTTTAATGAAAAATCATATTTTGCGGTTAAAAGCCTAATTTCTACTAATCAGCACGGTTTCGTCTCATGTCGCTCCACTGTCACTAATTTGCCAATTTTCAGTGATTATTGGATTTCTGCATTCGAAAACAGATCTCAAGTTGACACAATTCACACTGATTTCTCTGATTTCTCTAAGACATTTGACAAAATTTCCCACCGGATACTGCCGGAGCAGCTTGCGTCAATGGGTTTTCACTACGTCGAAATTGTTCTGCATTCACTAACCCCCGTACACTATTAAAACATTAGATCGATATTAGAGTATGCCGCTGTCATCTACAGACCATACCAAATAGGTGTCTCAAACCGCTTTGAGAGAGTGCAGAAAGCTTTTTCACGATTTGCCCTCCGATCTTTAAACTTTTCAGAACCCTTGCCGTCGTACGGATCTCGATACTTGTTGATTAACCTAAATACACTTGAAAGCAGAAAATCGATTTTAGCGTGCTCATTTGTTATTAGAATCATTACTGGCACTATTGATTGTCCGTTCCATCTAGGTAAAATTCCGTTTAATATTCCATACAAGAACCATCGGCAGTTTGAATCCTTCAAAATTGGTTTCTCAAAAACTAATTATGGTATGAATGCCCCTATTTCTAGGGCATGTGCTGTGGTAAATTCGGTTTTCAGTTCTTCAGGTGTTGATTTTACATGGCCTTGCGCTATCTTAATCAACCATCTCAGATCTTTTTTTCATTTTGGTAATTAATATTGTACATTAGTTTAATGTAGTCTGTAAGAATTCGTTAATTCAACGACTTTACAAAATAAATAAATAAATAAATGGAGCACAGTGCCAGGATGCAGAACTTTTAAATTATGTTATGACCTTATGAGAACATCAATCCTTCTGGAGAAGGCTAGGCTTAACATCGCGAGACTCGTGACACCGGCCCATCGGAACCCACGCCATAGGACTTCTAGGCAATATCACAATTATTACTGAAGAAACTGCAAAGAAGAAAATTAACATGAGGCAGTGGAGCACCTTCTGTGCAGATATCCACCCCTAAAAGTAATGAGGAATCGTAAGGCCACCCAGTGGGGTTTGAGTATATCGCAAACATAGCCTCCACAATATTCTAAAATTTATCAACTACATTAGTTGGTTTTAAAACGAAATAATCCACGGTTCTATGGTATCAAAACGGAACTCAGTTGCTAATTGCGTTGAGTTCCTTCACCGCCATTCTAACCAAACCCAACCTTCAAACGATTAGCATAATGGAGAAGATTAAATTGAGTATCCCATCGAAAAGCTCTCAGGGCGCAAATTATGACTGGTTTTTCAATTAATTCCAGCCGAAATATGTGAACTAGAGAACACGGCTTCCAAACTATCGAACTGTATTTTAGTATCGGTCTTATTAATGTTGTAAAAAGAGCTTTTGTTACATAAGCGTCCTTGAATTCTTAAATTGGTAATAGTAGATTTGTCAATAAAACCTATGCTGATAGTTTGAAATTGTTAAAGTGATCGAATATATTAACATTTGCTTCAAATAATTTTGGAATTGTGGAAAGCTTGCAGAGGGGTTATAAATGACTGTTTACAAGCTGGCGGAAAAATGCCATGTTTTAGTGACAGATGGCACAAGTTAGATAAAGGCTGCTGTAAGTAGTCAGCGAATTATTTAAGAAAACATGATGGGTTTAAATCAGGTCATTTAAGTTTTTAGGTAAAATAACTCATCTTCAGTAGAAATTACCCGAATATGAATTTCATTATTTGTATAAAGTTCATACGGATATTTTGATAACCGGTACAATGATTTTAGTGACATAAATAGACTTAAAAAAGAGTCGCATTATTTTATTGTCACTAGATACTCTGATACTTCGTACTTGAAAGCAAACCATTAAATACCGAACTTTTATGGGATATTTTGCTAAATTACAGCTTAAGTACAAACTTAAGTAAACTTTGAACGATTTCATAAGAATGTAAATTTTTTAAATATTGACAGGAAGTAAGTACAAATATCCACAGATTAAACTTCGAATATAGGGAAGCTGCATTGATTTTCAAAATACAGTAGATTTCCAAAAAATATATTCACTTCGACCTAATCATAACATAGCCGTAGTTCGGCTGTTTTCCAACGAACTGTGACTAAATCTTAAGAATTAAGAAGGCTTGAAGGCAGGCAGTGGTTTATTTAAATGGCTATGGTACATTTTGCGAATCACAACTGTCGAAATAAAAGAGATAATTGCGGAGTCAATTTCAATTCCGCCGATAACAGCTTGAAAGTCTTGTGCCTCGCGAATGAAATTATAGTTTGAAATGATCTGCTCAATTTCCCGACCCCAAATGTGTCTCGAAAACCTACGAAAAAAGGCGAAAATAACAAAAGAATCACGTAATAGGCTAAAGCCAGCACTTGCTGTATGCAATAACAGCGGTAATATACTCTTCATTTTAAAAACTTAAACAACTTTTATTATTTATTTAAATATTTGTTTTATTATGCTTTTAACGTACCATGCTTTTATTCTACCTAACTAACTAAATTATTTATAAACAATTTGAATGAACTCGAGGGAGGATTTAAAAAAATATTGAAAATTTTGGTTGATTGTAAATTATTGTTATATGTAATCTGGTCGAATTTGACAACGAAGTTTTGCAGATTTACCTATGTGCTCTAAGGGGGACGATACTATGGCCATTCCCAACATTTTTGAGTCCAAGTATTTCATTTTCAAACTCAATCTTGTCTATCAGGTTGAGAAAATTACCATGTCTAGTTGATAAATATCGGATTTTTTTTCTTCATTTTAGATTTTGCCCATTTGCAATACAAACCTGTGCAGGGCAATGCATATACCAAATTGAGATAGATAGATAGCTCCATATGGACTCACGGACCGACGGCTAGACGGATATGACTAAATCGATTTCTCCATTAGGTCTAAGAACTATGGTTAGGTGAACAAAGTTATGATGACCTGCAGCGCTGGGTGTAAAAAAAGTCACTGACAATTTTTATTAGACAAGATGCTAGCAGTTAGGTCACGTGCTATATGTTTGTCCGACACTGTATATGTATGCACAATATAAAGTATATTCATATGCATCGAAATTAATGCGTATATATTTAAGGATAAGAATCAGCCTAACCTCGTAAACAAAACAAAAACATGAACTAATAATAAACAAGTTCAGGCAAATAGCTACGAGCATTTACACATGTCCTCTCACCAAAGTATGCACACACATTGACACATGAAATGTTGGCATCCCAGTGGGAAATTTGAAAAATGCTTCTAAATAAGAACTTCAGGGCGTATTTTTTTGGTTTAAACAATCCTCTTTTATACCTAGCATTTGGATCAAATCTTGTCGTTTGGAGTATGATACAATAAAAAAAATATTTCCAATCAAATCAAATTGGTAACTTGATTTTTTTCATTTTAAAAATACCCTCAACTGTTAAACTTTTTTACATTTTGCCAGGGACCGAAAATAATAATTGATTTTAAATTTTTAATAAAAAAATAAAAAGCTTCCAAATATCGGATAACAGTTTTGATTATAAGCATAGGCATGATTCAATAATACAAGGTTCTGTAAATAGTGACAGCTAAATTCGGATGCTTCTCAATATAAAGTTGTATTTGGAAAGTAGGGAATTTATAGTTGCATTTTGGAAATCTACCTTAGTATTTTAAAATGGTACGGAAAAATTATGCACATTGTAGATTGTATTGAATATTATTAATTAAAAATTTTGTTATAAAGAAATAAAGTAAGCACCGTCTTTGAAGCCTCCATACCTTTCATTTCATTTTATGAATAAAAAAATTTAAATTTATTTTATTACTGTGATTGCGTAAAAATATTAAATTTCTGTATAGTATTTTTTTCACAGATAAAATAAAATGTATGGTTTAAAGTAAAACCTCATACCTAAACGACCAGTGGTATGGTTACTATATTTCATTTCATTTCATTCCTTGATAAAAAATTATTAGTACAATTAGATTTAAGATGATCTTTTATAGTACAGCAGTTTTAAAGTAAAAGTAAACTAACAAAAGATACTAAATCTAAGTTTAACATATAAAACAATCAGTATTCATATACGACTAGATTACAAGCACATTTGTGCCTAGGTAGCGAAACTCATCATTATGCTACAGATAATTTTATTAAATTTAAAGATAGACTAACGAAAATACTCATAAAGAACATTCTTAAAGTTGCTTTTGTTTAAACTATTGCGAACAGAAGCTGGAATAAAATTCCAAATACGAATAGCGTTGGCAAAGAATAGCCTTGCAGAAGTTAGGTAATTATATTTAGGCACTATAAGGTCAGTTATTCGTGCAGACTTTGGGTTTTCTAGTTCACTATATAGATAACTAGGTTCTTTATTCCGCGAAAGAAGAAATAAGAAAATTCAATTTCTGGCTTTCAGATAGTCAGAAATTTCACAACCCAAAAGTCGCGATCTCCAGCCAGAAATATGGCAAAATCTCGCTAGCCCGAACGCATACCGTGTTACATGATTGAAAACTACGCCAACTGTGTGCGCAGATTGAGAACTCAATTTACTATAGATCAGTCTGGATAATCGATAATTGGTAAAATTAATTGTACGGCCAGCTTTCTCCTAATTTCAAGCGGAGTAAAATTTGCAGACATTCTTAAATTCCGTACAATACTCGTATAATACACTTTACTTACGGTCGAGTTTACATGATCGTCACAAGTAATGCTAGAATTAATGATAAAACCAAGATTTGTGACCGTAGGGACAAATTTAAGACTCTTTTCATCAATGTATAGGGGCGGAATATTAGAGAAATCGATACGACTTTTAGATATGGGAAAGACATACGACTTTTCACTATTAAGACAGAGACCATTTATAGACGCCCAAAGTGAGATAGATAACAAATCAACATTAAACTTAGAGCATAGACTATCAGTTTGCTCAATAGTTCCCGACATACAGCGTTGTATGCGAGTATCATCCGCATGTGCATGCTGACAAGTATTAAAAATATCATTTATAATTAAGCTAAATAATAACGATCTCAAGATAGAACCTTGCGGCACAGAAAAACATGAAATTTGAGGCAGTGGTTTAAGAGTAGAGAATTGTGCACCATTTTTCACACGCTGAGTCCTACCTACCAAATAGCTTCTCATGAGATGCACTGCATAGTCCCCAAACTCAAAATAGTTTTTTAATTTTGAGCAGAGTCAAAATCCTTAGAAAAGTCAAGTAGGCATAGTAACGTCAGTTGGTTTTTGTCAAAAGGTATTTTTATGTCATCCAAAATTTTAATAACAACCGTGGAACAACTATGATTAACTCTAAAGCTAGACTAAAACGGTGATAGCAAACTAAATTTGTTTAAAGGACCATAAATTTGTTCAGCCACTAGTGATTCAAAGACTTTAGAGAGTGGAGGTAAAATGCTTATAGGACGAAAATCACAGGGATTACATACATGCTTACTTTTAGCAATCGGTAGCACAGTTGCAACGTTCCACATTTCGGGGAAACATGAAGTGGTCATACTGTGATTGATCACAGTTGGAGTTGGCAAGATGTTTGGTAAAATTATTTTAACAAATTCAATAGGTATGCCGTCCTCACCGATTGCATTTGACCGTATTTTATAGATACATCTTGCCACATCTAATTTCTAATTCCTATACCGTATAGAACTCAAATATTTCACCGACAGAAACTGAAGAAGATGGCATACATACCTGTGTAGTGGGAGGAAACATTCTTTAAACAATTTCTTAGTGAGCCTTTCATGATTGAAAAGTGAATAGCTCACAAAATTTTACGGTTTTAGCTGTGAGGGAGTTTGTAAAAAAATCAGTTTTCTTAAAACCCAGTTGTCTAGGAGCTGTAATGATTTTCAGTTGTACACTTTCTATTTATGATAAGTACAAGAAACCTCAAATTTCATGTTTTTAGCTTCTTTGGGTTAGGAGATATAACGTAAAAACTTATATCAGAACAATCAGTTGGATTGAAGCTATACATATGTGTCGATTCCGGTAAATTATTAATACAATACGTTATAATACGTCCTATTTGCTGTTGTTGTTGTTTCCCTCTATTGATTTCGTTCCAAGAACTTACATTTCTACTACTAGATTCGCACATAAAATTTTCGAAGAACGCAACCCAGCATGCAGAATAAGCAACCGATTCGCCAGGTGGGAGCGAGAAAGCTGCTTATTTACAGAATCTTTTATTATTGAACCCTGATGCATAGGTATGTATATTTTTTCATGCCCTGTAAAAAATATAATTTGAGTTTGAGGAAAATAATTATTTATACGTCAATCATATCGCTTTCCGAGTGCTATTTTTTCGCTATGAATTAATAACAATTTTTTTTGTGAAAAATAGTTATTATTTTATGAGTTTTATATGTATCTTTGTTAAAAAATAACACTGCGGAACAAAATTTTGCGGTCGGAGATTTTTAAGTCGATTTAGGGTAATTTGGGGGCGCTGATTACGAAAATAATATCAGTTTTGTCGAATTGGCTCTAGTTTTTCAGATAAAGACTTTTAAATATTTCACGAAAAAACCTAATTAAAAATACCAATATGGACTTAAATTACATTTTTATTGTGCGCCTGTATAAAAATAATACAAAAAAAATATATATATTCCTTTCATTAATTAATTTAAAAAAAATTACAAAAAACTTTTTCTGTAGGATCTCCTATGATGTCGTTGCTCAGGACAATCCCGTATTAAGTTCCAGCAGTAGTCTGCCATCATGTGGTCGTCCATCGACCTTGGTATCTTTCTTCCATTATTTTTATGTCCTGGTGGAACCGTTCACCTTGTTCCTCACTGTAATCGCCTAGGTTGTCCGGGAATTTGTCCAAATGACTATGTAAATAATGTAATTTAATGCTCATTTTAGCTCCTAGTTTTCGAAAATTGAGAAGCATATCAGCAACTAGTTTTGTATAGTCTGGTGATTTATGATTTCCCAAAAAATTTTTGACTACATTAACAAAGCTTAGCCATGTTTCAGATTCAATTTGTGACATATGGTTTAAGAATTCAGTGTCTTTTAGAAAGGTACGAATTTGAGGACCATCGAAGACTCCTGCTTTTAATTTTTCCATACTACGACTTAACCGGCTGCCCTTGCTCTCTTACAAGGGAAATAAAATATTTAAACCAACGAACTACTTGTTTTAATAATTTATATAAAAAAAATTATTTAGGAATAATTAAATTAATACAACTGGAACTGGGTCATATAATTTTTTTTCATTAATTTCTTAAGTTTCATTTATCTCAAGAACTAGAGCCAATCCAAAAAAAGTAAAAACACAGTTCGTAAGCCTGCTACTAATGTTAATAAAAACTATTAACAAAATCATGACCGCAGGTTTTTTTTTTTAATTTTTGTTACGCAGTGTAATCATAGTTTTTTGAATTTTATATTTTTCATCAAAATCAATCATTATTTTCTGAGCTATACTTTTTTGGTCGAAAGCAAAACTCAGTTCTTGAGCGTTATTTTGTTTTTCAGAAATTAAAAATAAGTTTTGAGTTTTTTTATGGAGATTGAAATACTTTTTTTTAATTTGGCCTCGATAACATATGCAAATAATATATATGATGTAAATTTTTTTTCGAACAAAAAGATACAACCCGGAAATTTATTATTATTATTGATGGCAAGGTTTAAAATTTTAAAATAGTGATTAAATAATAATTTTTTTTTTTTAGAACTCATAATGATTACATACCCTGAATTCATTGTAGTATTGATATGTTTTTGGTTTGATTGGTTGTATATGAGAGTTGATTGACACTACAGGGGTTTAATACTTGTCGTTGTTGTATTTGCTTTACTGGTACTACCCAAGGTCAATTGAAATAACGAAACAGCTAATTTGATGCCCAACAGAACTGAATATCAAAATTATGTGTCTCGCTGTTATTGTACGTATATTTTTTTTAGAGTAATACTTCGTCTCCCGTTCAACATGCACTGTGGTCCAATCGAAGATTGTGTGTGTTTTTTTATAGATAACACAGAGCGAAATTCCCAAATGCCTGGGAAGTGATGTTAATTTTTTTATAGGTCTTTTCGAGTAAAAAAAATCGAAATATGAAGTTAGCTAAACACGCCCAAAATCCGGTCAAAAGTTGACTTAGTTATTCCTCTCTTTACGAAAACATAATTATGCTACGATTTGGAATGAACTTATGAGCTTATGTAAAAATAGAAATAAAACAGTATGCGCTACTGCCAAGCTAACTGAGGCAGATAGATACTCGTATATTAATTAAATCGCATTCAATAAATAAAAGGAATGTTTACTCTTTCGAGGAAACCATTAATTACCGAATATCTAACAATGAAAATATAAAGCAGTGGATTCAGTTAGCACAAGGCCACACAATCAGTGGCATTTTTGAGCAGTTAATTGTTAAAATCCTTTAATTTATTGTTGCAAAAAAGTAAAACTAGATTGAGAAAACAAAGAAAAGAAATTTTGCAGAGCAAAGGCAGGTTTTAACTTTGAGGTAAGTTTATTAGACGTGTTCCGGTATTCTTGATTTCGAATCCGAAAACATTTTTTCGGTGTGAAAAGTTGTGCTTTTGACTAGTCGGAATGAAGAGTAATTAAACCCAAATATACATACATATGTTGTTGGTTTGCTAAACCTTTTATATTTAAAAATTCGTATTATTATTTCATAAGTTTATTGATTTAATCTGTAATCAATTCGATTGATAAATTTGTGTTAGAAAATTTCTCTTTAAAAACTACATAGTAGATACACAAATAATTTTCGAACTTAAACGCTAATGTTTGTGGCATTAATTGTACGTTTTATATTCGTCTCAGTAAAGCATTTTTGAAAAACTTTATAAAAATATATTGGTGTTGTTCAATTAATGCATTTTGCTGAAATATTTTATTTGAATCACAGCTTTTCTGCAGAATCTGCGACTGTTGGCAATACCTACGTTAGTACCATTGAGACAAGCTGATTCTATTTGTAAACCAACTTTATTAACTAATTCGAAACGAAACCAAGAATATTAAGAACATTTTATAATGCAAACTTGCTTGAAGTCCAGCTTTCGTTATATGCCGTCGCGTAATTTCAGCTAATGATTTTTTATTGTTTTGTCTCAGTCCATTGAAATTGCTAAATTTTTCAAGAAACATAAATAATAGGCAACAGTTGTTTATACTGATGATATACTCGGAATGAAAATGATTCGAAAACAGGTTGAAACCTCTTCGAACTCAGTCGGAATCATGAACACCACAACCAAAAGAGGTCGAATCGCATGAAATTCACTTTTCCAACCGAATCGAAATGTATTTTTTTACACATTTTGCTTTGTCTTATATTTTGAAGTAAACCCTTATTCTTGGATTTAAAGTTTTTCGGTCATAATAAACCCAACAAAATTTGTCGGCGATTACAGTAATAGCAAAATCACCGAAAATTCGATTTATGTTATATGATCGAAAAAAAAGTTACAAAATATCGACCAAATATGATCGAAACAATTAAAATCCATGAATAACGATTATTTTTAATGTGAAAAATAAAATCATAAAATATCGATCATATGTTATCGAAAAAAACTCACGAGGAATATATTCGAATTTTGGTGATGATTCTTTTTATCCGAAAATGTAAAACTAATCCCTATTTTCGGTCCCTGATGAATTGCTTGTAAAACAGCAAGTTTCTAAGTACCAATATAAATATGTACATATATATCGTATTTTTTAAAAATATCGGTATATGCAGACCAAAAAATAGAGATATTTCTATGTGTCGATATTTTTCACTCAAGCTGCAATTACTTAAAGTAAAGTTGGAATATTTGATATTAAAAAAAAGTAGATAATTGCTAGTTTTAATATTTTAATTTATTACTAGCCGGGTATCGGAATTTACTGTTATGCCTCCAAAGGTGCAACATATTAAATCTGATATATTAGTGTACTGAAACAATTAATTTAAAAAAAAATTGCGTTCGACTTAGAACCAAAAAGATTACATATTTTTCAAGACCTTCTATAAAATATTAAAAAAAAATAGGAAGATTTACGTGAGCAGTTAATATCGAATATCTATATTTCGAGATTAAAAATATCGATGTATTCATCCATCTATATTTCGATATATTGTTTTTTTCTGTCTAATCCTAGTTCAGGAGGTTTTAAAACCTAAAAAAAAATTGTTGACTCCTTATTTTGCCTACTATGTAGGTTACCAACATACACAACACACACACACATACAACACACACGTACATTTGCACAAATACAAATACATGTAGGATGGTACATTCTTGTTAAGTCAACAATTGAGTGTGAACAAAAGTTTTCAACTTGTCATTGCGTTGTTATTGTTGTTGTTGCTGTTGCTCTTGCTGGCATTACTTCGGCTGTTATCTTGCAAAAACATTGTACAAACAATCTCAGCAAACAACTTGACAACAATCCCGCCATGTGCCCATTAAAGTCAACCCAAACATGTATGTTTACATTTTAATTTCCACCATACCGCCACCGCCGCCAGCCACTTGATTTCCCCACACAACGGCGGATTATACGGTTGGGTATAAATGAAAAACTTAACTGTAAATTACTATACATACCACATAATTAGCCACGACATAAGGAATGTAGGTAATGGTGCCGACCCGGACTGTGCGTCGTCTCAAATTGGCAACTTTGTTGGGGAAAAGTTCGACATTTCGGGCAAAAGTTTCATTGGGCGCGAAGGAGTCCAGTAGCAGCGCATCCAAATTTCCTTCACTGCCAATATACTTTTGTGTGCACAATTGAAAGTTGGTGTCTCGATGTGTGCACCGAGGTGATGTGGCAGCGCGCCAGAATAGTGGTGGTTGTGGTGGTGGTGGTCTGCTAACCGGTGATAGTTGGTTGGGGTAGCGCATCCTAGTTGTTGATGCATTGAGATTTATTTTCGGTGTACGCGCACTTTCAAGGGAATTCTTTGCAATACATTGCGGTTTGTCTGATTGCTGTGCTACTAGAATTTCTGGTGTGACCATTAAGTGATGGGGATAAACTGGAATGAAATTTGGAATAAGAAAGAAAAAGCATTAATAGAAGCCGGGAAGCATTGCATGCCGTTTGTATGTAGGGTTAACATTAAAACGATATGCCATTTTTCGTAAGTCAACATCCTTCCAATCATGGTGTCTGAAAAAACTTATAGTCCGCCATGTCTAATTTTTTTTATTTGCATTTAACTTTAAAATGGAGGTTTGTACCACTATTACAAAAACTAGAAGAGCTTCAGCTTTGATGTCTAAGGAAATGTTGTTTCTTATAAAAAAAAAATTTTGAGGAAAGTTGAGGAACGAAGAAAAGGGACGGTTCAAATTTTAGACATGATATGCTTAACTTTATAACTATATAAGAAACGACATTTACTTAATCAATAAAGCTGTAACTCTTCAAGTTCTTTAACGTATCCTACAAATATGTTTTTCTTTTTCATTATGTTTTTCTTTTTCCATAAAGCTCGCATATGTGGTTTCTTTGTCAAAATGATCCGACGCATAATTTTTCTTTTGACAGAAAAAATGTGTTCCGATATCTTTCAGCGATTTTAGTTTCTCGATGAAAATCGTTTACTTCATTCTTTTAAATATATGTTTTTAAATGCACATTACTTCTCTAAAAACTGACCGATTTTGCTAATCCGACTTGCAAAATGTTCATAATTAGGTAAACATTCAAAAAATTGCCAACTCATGTCCAAAAAACTTTTTTTAGGAATAAAGAAATCTGGTACTTTTTTAAAATTTATTTTCTCGGAAAGTATTTTACTCATATTTTTTATTTTCTTCACATCAGAAAGAAGACATTTCAAAATGTATTTTGACCACCTGTTAGCCAAAACTTTTTGTTTAAGAGATACAATTTTTTCTTTAGCATTTTGATGTTAAACTAATTACAAACATCTTGCAAGTCAAATTTTCAAAATCGGTAAATCTTTAGAGAAGTTATGAGTATTAAAAGAAAAAAGTTTTAAAGATGGAAAAATACGATTTTCACACCTAATTTAAAATCGCCGAAAAATATCGGAAAACATTTTTTTGATCAAAAGCAAAAATACGTGTCGGGTTGTCTTGAAATAAAGCTTTTTATTATAATTGAACCAAAAATTTGAAAAAAGTTATTACTACAATGTTCTATCCAGTGCGTTTACGTAAAAATACTCATTCTAAACGTTTAAGGCGGATCCATCGTTCTTCAACATTCTGTTCAGCCCCGTACATTTTTTTTTGGAGAGCGTGCCGTAGAATTCACTTTTTAATTCGGCACTTTTGCTTTGAAGTACCATAAACAGCTGATAGCCAAACAAAGATTATTCTACATAACAGGAATCAAATAATACTTTAAGGTATTTCTTCGTAAAATTACCTTTAACCTTTTTCTAGCTTTTTTCGTTCAGAAGTTATATTAGTCTAAATACAATTTTTAATGAAGCACTTTTTTTTGTGTAAAAAAGAGTTTTTTTTTTCCAAATGGCCCATTTCGAAATTCTAATTTTCAATGACGCCTTCGAGTATTTAGAGCGGTTTTGCCGAGTAACGCGAGTAACTGAATTATCAAAGTTGGTTTTGAGCTTGATGTAGCTCCACAGCAAAAAGTTTAGAACGGTATGGGCGACCATTGTTTCCAGCATTGTGAGGAGCTGTCTTTTTGGAACCAAATGTCGTCGAGATTACGGCTTCTATTAAGAGAAACTTGAATTAAAAAAAAAACTATTTTTAATTTAAAGAAAACTCTATATTTTGAGGCATTTTCAAATCGATCCAGCCCACGAAGCCGAAGTCTTAAAATATAATAATTTTATAATTCCTTGTAAAAAAACCTTGAAATTTCCAAATACTTAAAAAAAAATTTCTGAA
The DNA here is from genome assembly GCA_951828415.1 of Anomoia purmunda. Classification (NCBI taxonomy): domain Eukaryota; kingdom Metazoa; phylum Arthropoda; class Insecta; order Diptera; family Tephritidae; genus Anomoia; species Anomoia purmunda. The sequence continues at coordinate 125,095,264 of OX639993.1, forward strand.
GTCAAAGAAAAAACTAAAAAGGCATTTTTACTATATTTGGCCGATAGATTTGTAAGTTTTCTGACGTTTTCGTCTGTTTTAAAAATTTTTCATTTTTGTCGCACGATGTAATAATTATTAGTGAAACAAATTTTCTAAGATTCGAGACTTAATCCAGAATAAATTTGGCATTTGTTTGCGATCATTTTGGAATCAGTCACGAAATGGTTCTGAAATGGCCTCGAAATAGTCCCGAAAAAGGGTTCCATATTTCAAGACTTGGAAATTTGTTTCCTACTCAAAATTACTACGGAAAGTCTTTTATAATATAAGTTTGAACATATAATGCCTTGCAAATACCTAAAAAATTTGGCACACTCATTATTGAAAAGAATTTTATTGTATAAGTATAAGTCTCAAAATAATAATTGCCGATGTTGGTATTTACTACGAATCAATTTTTATAACATAAAATAAGTCCCAAAGAAATATGTAGTTATCGGTGACTTTAAAAAGGTGGATAATAATTCACGAAATACCTAAAACTCTTTCGAAATTTTGAATGACTTTTTTGAAACTCAACCATCAATTACTTATTATTTTGGGTTTACTGTTAAATGAAATTTGCAATATAGTTTTCAGACTACAAGTTTTCGAAAAGCTTCCATTGTAAAATATTTTAGAAAAGCATTTTTGGCTTTTCAATAAGTTATATACAAATTAATTAAAAAGTTAAATCAAATATTGCAATATTGGCGACGACGACATTGCAGTTCATGGGCAACGTCATCTAATTTTCTAATTGGGTTTTCTTTGTTTCGCAGACAGCATTGTCGTGAACTGATTCCAAATCCCTGCAATTCTTCTTTTGGAAACTCTCACAAAAAAATAAAAAATTCTTAATTGCCATTTTGTCAGAATACCGATCAAACTATCTATTTATTGACAAAACGTTTTCATCGAAAAAATACACTTTTAGAAAAAAATGGTTAAAAAAAAGAGTACTTTTTGTTTATTGTTATGCAAATAAAAAATCAAGAAATTTTGTCAGTTTTTGATAAGTCGGGTGTAAAGCTTTAACGATTATACATATTTGGGAAAAAAAAATTGTTAAATCCATAAATATTTACCAAAGTTATGTGAGTTTCAAAAAAAAAGTTCCGCGAGCCAAATGAAAAATCGATTTTAACAGCAAAAAACGATAACTCCAAAAAAGGGAAAAAAAAAAAAGATTTTTCAGTCAAAAGAAACAATATGAGTCTCATTACTTACTTATCTACTTAATTGGCGCCATAACCGCTTAAGCGATTTTGGCCGAACTTCCCCTATAATTTGTGGTGCGTGCCTTGACACAAATCCGAATAGCGAATGTTTTTTGAGAGAAGTTTTTTTATTAGAAAAAACTTTTATACAATTCCGGCCAGGATTTGAACCCGGGACCCACCGAATGAAGCTCTCCCACGCTATACACTCGGCTACGGCGGCCACCTGTCTCATTAAATTAACCAAAAAACAATATATTTAAGTTTTATCAAAATACAAAAAAAAAATATGAACTGCGCGGACCGGTTGATTTGAAATGGAAAGGTTCAGTTAATAGTAAAATATAGCAACAAATACAATTTCATTGAATATCGCACTGGACAAAAAGTTAAAGATTAAGTTCTTCACGAAGTAATAAGTTCTAATGTTTCGAGCAATATACCAATCGCCAAGGGCCGGTGTTGGCGAACGTGAAAATCCAGAGTATCCAGTGGCGGATCAAAGAGGGTTGCCACATGTTTAAAGGATTAAATCAATTCAATTAGTAAGTTAACTGCAATTATAATGTTAATGTAAAATGAAAGAGTTTATACGAAAAAATTTTATAAAGAAAGTTAAAAAATAAATTAAAATAGTTAACTAAATTTGGTTGATAAATTACATGAAATGATACTACGTGGGAGTCAAGTGAGCTAAGTTGAAGGAACGTTAGTTTACCAATTATTCTTGAAGTGGATTCACAGTTAATTGAATTCAAATAATTTAACGAATTTCTAAACTCCTTAGAGTCATATATGTAAGTTGGAACCAAAAGTAGGAATGAAAGTTATGTTGTATGAGAAACTTGGAGGTGAAAAAGCAAATTGGGCAAGCCACTTTAATTACTAGAGCGGTGAAAGGAGAATTGGAATTGATTCCAAGAATTCTAATTATTCGCACCAATTTATCTCTTCAATTCAAATGCGTGCAGCAATCGTTGAAAATAATCTTCTCGAACGTTATAAATGAAATTCAAAAACAAAGTCAGAAAATTTTAGGTATACTTCTATTTTTCGCACGAGGAAAGAAAAAAATAAAAATAAGAATGCAAATAAAATTTTGTTTAGATTCCGTGAAACTATTTGTTTCATTTTCTCTTAGGTAAAAGCTAGTAAACATATTAATTAATAAAACAAAATCCTTTCTTTGATTTCAAAATTTTTAGTTTCAGACTAATTTAATTGGAGCTTTGGCAGAAAATGCAGCCGTGCATAGAGCGTGTCCTGGGTTAAAATCCTCGAAGTTTTTTCTAATAGCGGTCGTCCTTCGGCAGGCAATGGCAAACCTCCGGTGTATTTCTGCTATTAAAAAATTTCTCACAAAAATTATGTGTCGTTCGGAGTGGGCGTAAATCTATAAGCCCCTCAATTTGTGTTACAACATCAAGACGAACACCACAAATTGTTGGGGAAGTTCGGCCAAATATCAAGGTATGATTTAAGCGCCAAATTATTATAAAACTTCAGATTTAAACAAAAAGTTTAACGAAAACGAGCTCTTAGGCTACAGGAATCTTACTAATAATTTAAATATTTTGTCAGAGTAATTTAAGTTTGAGCTTGATGAAAGAAAATGCCAAATTGAGATAAACCACTTTGCTAAAACCTACAGAATGTGCAGATACATCCAAAAAATTGATTTATTTTTTTATAGAAACTTTTAAATCAATGTTATCTCACTTTTAATGTATTTTTCTGTATGTATTAAGCATGCATGTGTATGTATGTGTGGGTGCATTTTTGCCAACTAGCTGCAGCTTTCACTTACATTGCAATATTTCAGTGGCTAGCAAATCCTCGGGATTTTCACGTTCGCATAGGAATAGATAAAATTTATCCTTGAGGCGTAGCTCGGCGTTACGTGTAGCAAAGTACCGGGCGTGCAGGAAACGTACGGTGTCCGTTAGAATGGTGATGAAGCCCTGCAACAACAAGGATTTAACGAAAATCCGAAGATTAAAAATACAATAAAAAGAAAAAGCAAAAAAAAAAAAAAAAATTAAATAAATAGACAAACAAACGAAGAGAGTGGTTTCCAAATACTATGCCTTCGCACGCAAGACACGCAAAAGTTCATGCAATGCACGAGTAAATCTTAGTGAAAGTTAAATTTACATTAATGCAGCTACTCTACATAACTACAAAAATACAAGCAGATTAATATGTATATAGTATATGTATGTAAAGTGTATAATTGCTGCTGACTGAATGTTACGGTCGAGAAAATATTATTACCGTTATTTGGCAAGAAAGCGTGCATCGAATTTTGCTACATACCTCGGTGGCAATGTCAACGGCGTGCAGCAAATGCAACTCCAATTCATCCTCATAGCCAAGGCTGTCGTCACTATTGCTGTTGATGTTGCTATCGCTGTTGCTTTTGTTATTGTTACTGTGCCTGTCATGTTGCATTGCACGCCCGCCGTAGCTGTTGCCGCTCCTGTCCACTTGACTGACATCAATCCATTGCAGACCAATTACGCGTCCCTGCTGGGACAGATTGCGGAAAGCCAACTGTACTGCCTCAAGGTATTCCAGCTGCAAGGCACTATTGCCCCCACCGTTCATCCATCCATCGTGAACGATCAGCACGGAGGTGAGCTGTGCAAAATATCTTTGTACTGTAAGAGAAGACAAAAAATTATGCGAGTTGGTCGAAGGGGATTTGTCGAAGTGTGGTTGGGTGCGCGGGTGAGTGCGGTGACGATGATGCAGCGCAGCGCAGCAGTATTCAAGTTACAGTACGTAAATTTGGTGTTAACGGCGAAACAGTTATTTTCAGTAGTCGCTTGACTTGGCTATGCAGTTAACTTACTTAAGAGCTGCAACAAAGTGGTGACGTGCGTTTGTGGCAGCAACATTTCAAACGGGGTGCCGTGGAGGGGGTCGACAAGTCTTGTTGGACTTTATGGCTGTACTTCCTTCGGCTGTTTGGTTACTTGCTTGCTATGTGCTCGTAACGGATTTTATGTGCTTTCTGGTAGTTGGATTAAAGGATGCATGGCTTTTATACAGCGCCATGCGTAGCTAGGAGTTTATTGAATGTGTAATGTATGCCAAGTATTGACGATAAATGAAAGAGTCGCATGGGATATGGCAATTTAATTGGTCTAAATATGACAATTTGTTGATATAGGAGCTCTTTTTCGCAAATTGAAAAATATTCGCCAATAATTGCAGATTTAATTCGGATTCAGTATCGGTATCAGTTGCGAAGAAAGTCAAAGGTATTTATTCGTAAATGGAAAATTGATTCGATTATGAATATTAAATTCAGGAACACAGTAAAGTAAATGCAGTTTGAACAGTTTTTTAATAGCAGCTAAGTGGTAAATCCCCGTAACTGCTTTAATGTTTACTTAACAATTTTAAGAGAAATTATTTTAAATGAAATTATAGGGTAAATATGCTAGTGACTGGACACGTTTACTGCGGATAGTGATTTTGAAATATTTGAAAATAATTTAGGGCTTTTATTTAATTCAAAATCGACTAAGGCTCACTTGCGGGAAAGCAGGTTATCTATCTAACTCAGAGTTTACCGGTTAAATTGATAAATTTGCTTGCACAGCAGAATGTTTGACATCAACTCAGAGTTAAAAACATAAATATTTAACCTAGTAATTAATCAGGGTTACAGTGTTAAATTGGTGACATTTTGTCATAAATAAAGAAAAAATAAATGCGTCAAATAATTTTTTTTTAAATAAACGAACAAATTTGAAATGAATCCCTTTTTCCGACATTAATGAGGATGCCATCGAATACTCCATTAACAGAGCTTTGGCAAAACAAAGCGGTCGATCCCACGAGATTAGAGATCAAGTATTTCGCGGATGTACTAGAAAATCCAAAAAATATTCTGATTTTAAATTTCAATAAATTCATGCAATTCAAAGAAAATGTCAAAAACGAAATGTACGTAGCCCCAAAGTGTATAAAACAAAGTGAAATAAATACGCTTATTTGAAAATCAAAACGTAAACAATTCATATATTTGTTTACACTAACCCTCTTTTGTTCATGTATGACTTTTCAACTATACCGATAATCCGACTAGGTAATACGGAACGCCAAAAGGTGTCGGTATTATACGTATCATTTAGTTTCGTTGTGAAAATAGGTGAAAGCAGTAATACGCGATGAAAATATTCGAATACCAAGAATTCTACAAGCCGTTTAACGATATTTGTGCTTATTGAAAGTCGTGGAATATCACACTTCGAAAAATTCCAAAAAGCGTTTGTTGATTATTTTTATTGTTCATCAATTCGTTGATGGATATCCGAATTTACGAATATTAACCAGATCTTCGTTGCTGTTACTATCCGGATATCCATACTCCATCCGTGCCAACGGACTTCCGAATATGCGGATAGTTCCAGCCCTAATGTATATAAAGTCATTACGGTTTAGCAAATTAAAACACATTCAAGAAAGAAACTTTCACCTCTATAAAGAAATATTAGAAGTGTACACAAGTTAATGATGTGGTAGTCCACCCATGGTGACTCACTCGATTTTCATGGGACTTACAGTACACTCGGTTATAGCTTAGGGTAGGTTGATGTGGTAGCTTCCACAGTAGGAGCTCACTTAGACATAGGAGCATAACACATCATTTATCGTAGTTATGGTTTAGAATCACTTTATTTTCAATAACATTTTATTTTTTCATGATATCAATATATGCAGGTGGTATTCATTTTTTGTCGTTGAATTTTTTTAAATCGAAGAAGCACTGTATTAAGCTAGTGAAATGAGAAAAAAAACAGACCAACGAGATTTAATTTTGGATGATGAGGTAGTGAGATATCAACCACATTCATCCGTTCCTCTTTCTTTGCCACCACCGTCGGCCCACAAAATATACCTGCCTACTTATTGTGAACAGCGCTGCATAGGTACAAGTGTCCGGTTTTTTTTTCAGTATCCTTAGTTTTTTAAGGGATCTAAAATTTCCACTTTTGAAATTATTATTTTTCTTTTTTCCTTGAAATAGATATGAATCTAAAGTTTCTAATGACAAAAGAGTTAATGTAATGACAAAACTGTTGTCAAATAAGCGTATCGAAAGAAAATATGTCATATATTGACAATATCTCGGTTACGAAATGGAAAATAAAACTCTGAGTTACTTATATCTTTATTTATAAATTTAACTCTGGATTTTCAGCAAGTAGACCCAAGCATTTAATTTTTTATGAACAAGTATTATTACTTTTGTAAAAATTACTTTTGGGATATAAGTCGTATTTCTCAAGTGACCGAACATTTTTTCTAATGAGCGGACACCAAAGATTTAGAGAGCGGGAATTCCAAAGACAATCGGTTCTGTTATATCAGCGAACTAACCCACAATTCGTAGCGTTGGCTATCAACGGAGCAACCCCTTCCAGCAGGGTTGTTCCAAATTGTCTTATTAGGGCTGGCATCGAGTTCAACAAGTGGAGTACTTCCGCTGCGTTTGCCAACGTTGGTTTCATCCGAATTCTACTTCGATTGGATGCAATTCGTGCAATTCAGACCATAAGGCTCATAGGTACTAATTTACCCGTTACTTGGCCTCGCAACGCCCGTCGGCCATACGGCTTTGCTTCAAGCCCATAGCCAGCGTAATGCACCCTCTACCGTAGCTGTCTAATCAGGTAACGTCAATTTCGAAATATTTAACATATCTATACTCCCTGCTACCTTCCAGCTTCCATTCCACCATGGTATTGGTGCGCTACTGAAGAGGTTTTTGTAACTTTACCAAATTATCGTAGGGAAATAAATTTACAGAGCTTAGACGATGATTGGATTGCAACAGTTCGAGTGTTGACCTGGGCTAATCCTTGCCTAGACCACCTATCATTTGTTATCTCGATCGAAAAACTTACCGATTTTGACTGTCTGTAATACCAAACGTGCATAAACTTCAACGAAGCTAATTGGGACGCCTTCACCGAGTGCAACTTCTCCGGTCTTCCCATTCCTATGGACTTACGAGTTGGCGATCATCAATTTCGTAAAGTAGTTACAGCTACTACAGTCCGCTTCTGTACAAAGTTTCTGGCCGCAGTGGCTGTAGTTAGAAAACGATCGAAACTTGCAGATCCGACAACTGGCAATTAGTATAAACGTACAAAATGGAATTATCATCTGTAGATCTGCAACTTCATCAGGAGCGTGCACAAGCTGTGGGTGACAGTGAGGCCTTTGCTCAATCCGACGAAACGAGACAACCGAAAGGCGTTAACATTCGTTGATAAAGGACGCACTAACAGACAGCTGCACAAAATGCCAAATCCTCGACGAAGTTCAGGTGATCAACAGGAAGGCGAAAGCATCTAAAATCTTTGGCCCCGAAGGACTATGCTCGCTCATACTAAAACATCTAAGCGAGATGGGAAAATATCATCTTACTAGGGTCATCTATTTGTCACTTTCCACTCTAATTACATTCAAATTCAAATTAATTAATTACATATGGAAAAGGGGTAGAGTGGTACTACCGAAGAAACCACGGAAACCTGCCAACCTAGGGGAGTTATATCGTCCGCTATCTCTTCTTTTTCCAGTTTTGAAGACAAGTGAGACTTTACTACTTTCTTCCTTCGGTAAATATGATTGCGGACCCAACTTGTAGGAAAACTCTGAAACATTTCACTTAAGACGATCTTGGATAGTTGATTTGGGATTCCGTAAAAACTAACAGCTTTTCAAAATACGTAAAGCAGTTTTTTTGATTAAGCATTATCATTCTCCATATTTTCCATATCTGGAACTAATTTTTCCGCCAGTTTATTCACTACTCATTTTAAAAATAGATTACTTACATTCGAAGCAACTCATAGAATAATGACGCAACGGCATGTTCGGATGTAGTAATAAATAATTTTTCTCTATTTGCTGTTACCGGACTTTCTGTGGGAACTTTGAAATTTACCTTCATTTTCTTTCCATTAATCGGATAGTTAAATTTATGGAAAATATAATTTGTTTTTAGCAATTTTTATTTTAGAAATTCCTTATACAAATTAACCACTATCAAAAATGTTGTCAGGAGTAATAAATGACCATTCTTTCCTGTACGAATCTCTGAAATATCACTGGTAAAAAAAAACAATAACCAGACATCAAAATTAACAGATATTTTTTTGTTATAGAAGAAAATTAGGAAAAAGAAGAAAGAAAGCTTCTTTGATTCAAGAACCTCTTGAACAAGAATTCTGGATCCTTTTTATTTTTTAAATTTTTTCGGAAAAAAGTGCAGTAATAACTGAAAAATCCGGGCTTTTATTTTTTTAGTCCCGTAATAAAAGTTAAACTTGGCCAAATATTTTAAAATGAAATAAAAGTCCTTTCGGAATAATAAGCAAAAAGCTTATCTAAATAAAATAAATTTGGTATCAAATGAAAGAGGACTGAAATAACTTTCAAACTGAATTATCTAAACCAAGGTTACCATTTATTTATATTTTTGTTCTAATTTCATACAATTGTTTTTGTCCAAATAAAAGTAATTCTCCAATAATAAATAAAATCACAATCTCTACTTATGAAGGCCGCTACTTTCATACAAATATTATAAAAAAATATAATGTGGTTAGAAGTATTTCTCATCTCGAAATTATTTTGCAATTAATTTAATTATAAATCAAAAATAAAAGTCCAAAGTTTCAAATAAAATAAAAGCCCAAAAATAACTTTTTTCTAGCGACTTTTTTATGAAAGTTACTAAAGTCAGAATGCCAGAAAATAACTTGTTCATATTTCTTTCTGAGGGCCCTAAGTAAATGCTCTCAAATAAAGTCGTCGCTTCAATTATAAGAAAATTTCCTCTGTTATACCGTTATAAATGGACGGTTGCTTGAATTGATTTATTTTGCAAACATAAAACTGTTGACATATTTGAAATATTTAAAATATAAACAAGATGGTGTCCAATCACTGGCACATTTGCCCTACTCTATTTAGTAAGTTTAAATGATTTCAGGGGGATGTACGTACGTAGTCATTCATGCTGTTTTCGAAATTAACTTAAATATTTCAAATTAACTTAAATTCAAAATAATATCATAAGCAAAGGTAGACAAAATTAGCGTAGGTACACAAAACGCGCGTAGGACATATGTCAATTTTCATAGAAAAAACTCAAAAACAAAAAAAAATAAAAGACGTATTATAAAAATATGAGAATTTTTTCCAACAGAATGTCACCACATGCTATCACGGTCACTATGTTTGACAAATCAGACGAAAATTAAACCAGCAGATTTGGCCAGGAATATGTGTGGTGGCAACGTGATCGAAATTACTCCTAATGGATAAAAGAAAATCATTCTGCTCCTATCGCTCACACTGTACATCAAAAAAGCCTCAAAGTATGCTTTCAAAAATAATAAAAGTTTTGATATCTTTGTAGTGCGTTATTTACTTGGATAAAAAATTGTTAGATCCCGTCATGCTACTGGGCTAAGTAACGGGGGTTTCAATAGGGACGCTACAAAAGTAGACCGATAGTGACAGCAAACGACGCCATATTTTTCCCCGCTCTTTTGACATTTCTCTTCAGTAAGGTTTGCCATTTCATCATGGAATGATATACGATCCAACAACGAGTCGAAATTATTAAAATTTACTACCGAAATTCGGAGTCAATGACCTCAACTTTAAGAGCGCTACGTCCAATTTATGGTCGTCGTCATTTCTGGCTGAATGGCTTCGTCAATAAGCAAAATATGCGTTATGGGACAGGCAGCAATCCATACGTACTCCATGAGTCAACATTACATCCTGAACACGCCCGGCACGTTACTGTGAATGGGAATCGCTACCGCTCAATGATAACCGAATATTTTTGGCCCGAATTGGATGATATAGACTTGGACAATATGTGGTTCCAACAGGACGGCGCCACAAGCCACACAGCGAATGTCACAATCGATTTATTGAAAACCAAGTTTGGTGGACGTGTTATCTCACGAAATTGCCCAGTCAATTGGCCGCCTAGGTCGTGCGATTTGACGCCGTTAGACTATTTCCTGTGGGGCTACGTCAAGTCTATGGTCTATGTCAAGAAGCCAGCGACGATTGATGATCTTCGTACGAATATCGAACGTGAAATTGCAGCAGTATCGGCCGATTTATGCTTGAAAACCGTCGAAAATTGGGTTCAGCGTCTAGACTTCTGCAAGCGTGCCCGTGGTGCACATGCAAAAGAAATCGAGTTCCATACATAATGGCATCGAATGTACTTGCACAGGAATAAAGAATTTAATTCATATCCCAAACCGTTTTTGTTTTATTTAAAAAAACTTTTCTAGCGTTCCTATTGAAAAATCCGTTATAACATAACATTTTTTTCTAAATAAGTTCATTTTCAATTTGCAATTATGCAAACTTATTACTTTACATCGATTTGAAGGACTATATTAAGTCTTATTTTCCCATTTATAATCTAAAGTTAGAATACTTAAAAACCAAGGTACAATTAAAACTAGCTGTTAAGTTAAAAAAAACTTATAAATCTTAGGTTAAAGGACCATTTGGTCCATGCTGCAATTTTAATGCAACATACACAGCTTAATTAAAATCTTTGTATGTATAAATATTATTATTTATTATTGACTTAACACAGGTAATGTAAAAAATACGAGCAACATCCAAAGTTTCAATTGCCAATTCAAGTAATGCTAGGCTCTTAATTAGACGAAATGGGCTTAAACTAACAGCAGTGTTAAGCTGCCAGTTTTCCAAAGTTATAAACCAATGAAAAATAATATACAATATTTTAATTTAAGCACTTTGTCCGCTTGGGCCCAAAGTCCAAAATAGCAATTTCTGTAAATACTCGAAGACAAGCGCTAACGGCGAAAGTTACATTAATAATGACAAATTGTCAATTTGTTAAAATTAAATTCTTCAAAACTTAAGCGCAAATACATTTGAAGTTGAGATAATTTGTAATAAAATTAATACCTTTCATTACACAAGCGTAGCGATCAAATACGAGCAAGTCCACGCTATGTCTCTAACCTATATATATCTGCATATACTACGTCTGCTGGTTAGTAAATATTTATGAATGTACCTTAAAAAGTTTCCGTGATTTGGGAATTTCTACATTTAATATCCTCAACTCTAGACAGGCGCTGAAGGGTTGACAGCAAAGCGGTCGCCAGAGCCCATTTTATGCTGCTGCTAAGAGCGTAAAACTTTTGCCATTTCAGTCATTAGAGGTGACAGGTGACACAGTAGTAACGGCATTCATGGGAAGGGTAGCGTCAACTCAATTAAAGTCGCACGTCTTTGAAGTAGCCTTGTTAACCTTTTTGCCTACAAGGAAAGCAAAGCGAAGCAAAAAAAAAAAACTTAACAGCAAATTTGTTAATTCGTTAGCTAAAGCGGAAAATGTTAATGAGAGTGAGTCGACTTGATGGCAACTTTAAGTGAAACATTTCCTAATTTACTCAAAACAATCCGGTCAGTTGGCCATAAGCAGTAGTCGAAAAAGAAATTTCGTGACTAAAATTTGATCAAACGTTGGAAGAACGAACATAGAATAATGGGAGATTTAGAATTAAAAAAAACTTCATACCTTTCTCCTGACACCAAACTGATTTTTCATCTTTGCTTTGATTTAATGCTTAAAATTAATCGAGTCGTGAAAAGCCTTAATCAAGTATAACTTTAATTGAAACTATAAAAAGTAATGTTGGGGGTTAGCGATGGGTCGAAAATGAACGAACAAATTAGTGGTACGATCCCCGTCAGCCAAAAATTTAGGTTTCCAGACTAACGCAGTGTACTTCAGCCGGACCAAAGATTCAAAGCGTTTGACTACTCAACGGGGTAGAACCTTTTAGACAGGTCAACCTTTAGTCTGATAGCTAGGTGGCAATGAAGCTCTTAGGGATTTTAATGATTAGGTCGAATCTGGTTGGGAATTGTTTTACCTCTCTTTCGACCGAGTCGGAATATTTCCTTATCGCAGCGATTTTGGGGCCAAGTTATGATTAATGACCTAACTTGGAAGGATACCCTTGAAGGTCGGGCTATGGAGAGAGTGGGTGTTCTTATACTGTGGGCTGCTAGAGTTGCCTTAGTGAGCGCTGTGAAAATACCATGACATGCAAGGATTATATGGTGGTGGTGGACTTAAGGCGTTTAGGGAACTCCGTGCGCTAACAAAGCGACACAGTTCGATCCTCGTATGGGTTATAACCGGGCATTAACCGATAGCTGTTCATCAGGTTAGGCTTAATATAAGTTTTGACCCTCTTTGTCTCAGCTGTTTGGTGAACGATGAGGTGGAATCATCTTTTCATATTCTACTCTGCTGACCCGCCTTTGCGAGGTAGGGCTTCAAATTAATGTATTATATCTCAAAATTATATTTTGCAAATTATTTTTCAACTACTTCTATTTAAGTATCTACAATTCGCAAAGAAAATCTTTTGAATCAATTTTAATATAAGACTTTTGGTCATTTTTGAACTCTGGGTTTTTAAGTAAATTAATTTCTAATAACCAGCATGGCTTCTTGGCTGGTAGATCAACCGTCACCAATCTTGCTGTTTTTTCTGAATATTGTACGTCTGCCTTCAATAATAGACTTCAAGTAGATACTGTGTATACGGATTTTTCCAAGGCGTTTGGTAGAGTTAGTCACTCGATTTTAGTTTCTAAACTGTTTAGTTCTGGGTTTCACTCCATTTTCTTAAAATGGGTTAAGTCGTATCTCTCTCGTCGTAAATGTGTAGTTGTTTTCGACGACAACTCGGGAAGTTATTTCTACCTCGTATTTTGTTAACAATTCCCGACTCACTACTTTGAGTGAGGTCTCGGACTTAGGAGTAATTTTTGATTCGAAATTTACGTTTCTCAATCACTTAAATTTCATCATCGCCAAGTCTTATTCTACCTTTGCTTTCATTCGTCGTTTTGGTGCTGATTTTACTTGCCCATACACTTTAATGGTACTATTTACTTCGCTTGTGCGATCTAAGTAAGAATATGCAGTATTTATATGGAGGCCATATCACCGTTGTCACATTAATAGACTAGAAACCATTCAGAAGAAGTTTCTGCGTTTTGCTCTTAGATCATTATTCTTCTCTGATCCGATTCCATCGTATAGTTCAAGATGTGCATTGATAAACTTAAAATCTTTAGAAAGTAGGAGCAGTATACTTTCAATCTGCTTTGTTTTTGATGTTGTAAGTGGAGTAATCGACTCTCCAGCTCTTCTAGAGTGTATTTACTTCCATATTCCTCAAAGCAACTTGAGGAGTAATGATTTGTTCTTCTTGGAGCGTGCCAGGACTGTTAATGCTTCTTATGCACCTTTTCTTAGAACTTTGAAAGAATTTAATCAAGTCTCAAATTCTCTCGCTTTTGATTTTTCGTTAACTAAGCAAAATTTCAAGCTATTATTAAATGAATTAATTAGATAAACCTTATTTTGTAAAACTATTTGTATTCCCATAGTCTTGTATAGTCTGTAAGAAATCCTGTATTTTTTAGACTGAATAAATAAATAAATAAATAAATGTGACGAAGACGAAATGTAGTAACTAGATCAGGTATCGAATAATGCCCTCCAAATCCCTTTGTAATGCCTCAGCACAAGTGTCATTTAGTGTGCTTTGCCAAGAGAAAGTCAAAGCGTCCAGTGAGCAATTCTTGCCAAAACAGGACCGTAATAGTAAAGGTAGGTAAGACAATTCGGAGGTTGTGGTGTCAGCTTTTGAAGTCCTAGTGTGGCAGGCGAATATGCTGTGGTTGTTGTTTCGGTGACTTTTGCGAAGGTGCATTTTGAGAATGGGCGGGCCAACACCATGAGAAGGGTGAACAATAACACCAACGCTGAACTAGGAGTAATTCTTCATACTCTGTACTTACAGGATGGTGCTACCAAAAAACTGTTGCATGCACATTTTACGTCGTGTTGTAGAGGCGGTAGAACGGTAAAAAAAATTAATTTGACATTATGCACGAACCACAGAAAACGCGCAGCACTGACGCTGCCGAGAACCGTTCACTGTGTCACTATCCGATCACCGTATATACGATGTTCCGGTAGCAACAACCGTCACTGCAAATATCTCTCGGTTCTCCGCTCTCTCCCTTTCTCTACCTAGAAGTGCTTCTCGTTCTCCTTCCGCACGAAAAGTTGGTGGTCTACGAGTACAAAAAGCCGAGTATGTGTATTCACCTATACCACATCGAAGTATAGCGTTTGTATTTGATGTAAAAAGTGGGACCTTCTCTCGACCCTGGGTTGATTGAATGTTACCTCAGCCTTCGGCAAAACCCACCTCTTACGACGTTTTCTCTTCGTCATAGACATACATATATCATCTTTCTCTGGATGTCGTATTAGGCAATGGACGTCTTAATAGTTTCCCCTGGTTTATTTACAACTGCTGAGTGTTATATTTGAGATTTTAAGCATTTAAGTTACGAGCTTGTACCGCGATGGATGGAGAGCCAGATCCTTTCTTTTCAACATGTCCTTTAAAATAGCGGGTATTTGGTTGAGCGCGCTATACCTGATCAATGACTGCCAATACTTAGTTTAGCTTAGTCAAACTCGTTTGAAAATATACCCAGCTTATAAGCTACATATGAGCCAACATTTTTACAAATCCGTCGAGTCACACTCACTCCCACAACAAACTTTCATATTTGTATTATTAATATTAGCAGGACTTAACTTAATTCAAATTTCTTTAATATTGGGAAAGTGCACCACTTTTATGAAACGCTTTAAAACACCTTATATGTGAAATAGCCTTACTTTTATTTAATTTTTAAACAGCCAGGAACCCCTAAAACCCTTTCGATATTCATGTCGCGACAAATTTAGTAGACGAATTCAGTAAATTCAACTTTTTTAAGTTTAATTTAACGCCTAACTCGTGCTACATTTATTTAGAATGAAATTACTACTCAGAAAGAATATTTCAAGACACATACAAAGAGAATGAACAAAATGAGAAAGAAATTAACAAAGAGAACGAGTGTAAGACAAGAATATAAAATATATAAACGGAGATGCCAATGAACATAAATTTAACAATGACACTTTGTTTTCATAAATCTCTGTCATTTCAAACTAGTATTGTAACGCTTCCTTTATTTTATAAATTTAGTTAAATTTTAATTATTAAAAATATTTCTCGAAAAGAGCTTCCGTAAAACTTTTTCGTTTGACACCAGTATAGTAGAATTTTCCTTACCCCACCAATTATATAAACTCAACGCTTTAAAGAGATACCAAAATGTTTTCGAATAAACGCTTTGTTTCAGAGCTATACTTCTATATTGTAGTGAGCTTAGACATCCCATTAAATCAAAGTTTTTAAACATGTGCCAACATTATTTAAATATATTTCCATCATTAAGTTCTTTAAGCAAACTACGATTGATTACCATTCCTTAATACTTCCTTTAACCTAAAAACTAAATTTTTTAAAATGGTGGCAACCCTTTCCAAAAATATTTTTTTAATTAAGCTTTCTTAAAACTTTTAGTTTGATACTCATGCCATTTATTTTTTAGTTTAACTTAATTAGCAATATCTGCTTTAACTTATTTGATTAATTGGCTATAACGTTTTTCAAGCCCTCAAATAAATCCTGCCCTGTCTCGGATTGGTGAAGCGGCCGCCTAGATTCGATACAAAGTCTGCCCGAAGGCAGAAGGCGGAAAGTTGAAGATACCAATAGGAATGCTTAATCGAAAATCGGAACTTTAGAATTAGCCATGCCTGCCGCAAAAACGGCAAATATTCATAAAAAAATTAAAATTAATATATTAGTTTGTACTATAATAACAACTATCCGATGAAACTTAATTTTTTGTTGTTTTTTTTTGGCTTTTAAACTTAATTCAAATGTATTTACAATATTTATTTATTTAGAATCAATTACAGTATAAATAAATTATTGTGTAATTGGTAATTTAAGCTTAGCATTTAGGGCTTTATGCTTAGTTATACTACTTATACTATTTGTTTTTATATGTTTTACAATTTGTTTTGAGTTACTTAATTAAGGATTGTTGATTTTTATTTAAATGTGTGGTCTAATCGAATTCTCGTTATTATTATTTGGTACTTTCTGTGAAATTCTGTATTTTGTATGTGTTTAAGTGTGTCTGTTATATTGTTTTATTTTCGTATATTTTTTATTATATCAGCTTGTTACCTTATCTTTCAGACTGTTATGTTTGGTCCATTGCATTTTTTAAAGCATTTTCTAATGTCGTCGGAAATAAGGTTCGGTACCGTGAGTAAAGGTCGCATTAGAGCTTTTTTTGCAGTTTGGTCCGCAAATTCGTTGCCTGGTATTTGTGCATGTCCTGGCACCCAAATTAGTTTTATTCTTGAATAGGTTTGTGTTAACAGGTTTCGTATGATACTGGGGTAATGTTCGTTATTGTTAAGTTTTTAACGTTTTCAATAGCTGCTAGAGAATCGGAGCAGATCGCGTATTTGACTCTTAGTTTGGAGGCGTATGTGATTGCTTCGAATATCGCAATAAGTTCAGCACTGTATGATGAGCTATAGTGGGGTAATATTGTAGATTTGTTAATATGATTGATTGAGGTTATGCTGAAACTGGTAGTGTTGTCTATTTTCGATCCATCGGTATATAAAAAAGTGTAGTGGATTTTTTGTAGTATTGCAGTGATGTGTTTATTGAGTTGGGGTTGTATTTATAACCAGACTGGAATTTCGACTTTTTTAGTATTGGTATTTACTATTGGGATGTTTGATAGGGAGCAGATCGTTATTAATCTATCGATTACTGAGGGTATTTTCTTTTTCGCTTTTCGGTATTTGGTTACGGTTTTTGTTAGGGCAGATGGGTTGTTAAAGAGAATGGTTGAGGCTAGTTTTGCTGTTGCATATTCCGTACTGTTTTGTAGATACATCATTTTTGCTTCTAGAAGCATTGAGTTGATTGGTATTGTTCTGAGAGTGCCAACCGACATTCGTATGGCTGCGTTGTAGATTGTGTGTATTTTGTTCATTACTGACTTTGGTGCGTTGCCGTACAAGTAGATACCGTAGTCTATTTTGGCTTTGATTAAGGCATTAACAATTGAGATGAGCGTATGAGTGTTGCAGTTACATTTTCGTGATGCTAGGCATTTTATGATGTTTAAGTGTTTTGTTATTGCGTTAGTTATATATTCGGTATGTGAATTCCATCGGTAACGTTTGTTGAATACTATTCCCAGGATTTTTAGTTTATCAACATGGTTAAGTGAGAGATTATTATTATTTCACATAATTTAATGTCTTTGAAGAAATTAAAAATTAATTACATATTGAATTTAGCAGGTGTTTCATTTCCTTTATTGGAGCATTAAAATTGTTCAGATATACATTCAGACAAAAATCTTTTATTGTAAAACAAATTAAATATTAATATTGTTTAGGGATTACAAGATATATTTATAAATTAATATATCAATACAAAACTTACTGAATAAAAACACTAATACATTTGCTTAAAACTATTTCTTATTATTACTAATATTAAGTTAGATAGTCAGTTCTTGTTTTGCTCAGAGAAGTATTTAAAAATAACACATTTGAAGTTGCTTCCGTTTAAGTTAATTTCAATAGCAGCTGGAATAGAATTCCAGATACGTATGGTATTAACAAAAAAATAGCCTGGACGATGCCATGAAACTAAAATTAAGTACAATTAAATCGCGAGAATGAGCAGACTTGGGAAACATTATCTTTTCATGGAGATATTGAGGTGAATGTGTAGTGATAAGGGGGAAAAGGAAAATGCAGTCTCTGGTTTTTATGTAGTCAGTGATTTCACAGCCTAACAGAAGTGTTCTACAGGTAGACTTATGGTCAAACCTACATAGCCCATACATATAACACATCGCATGGTTAAAAGCCACGTTAGATTTATGCTCAGAATATGAGTCTAGCTTGCTATAGACTAGTTCAGAGTATGTGATGAATGGTACTATCAATTGTATTGTGAGTTTCCATTAGGCGGAAACTGAACAGGAGCGGATAACGCAGACTGGCCGAAATTACGCAACGTGGAATAAACTTTACCTACAACTGAATTAATATGGTCCACGCACATCAAATTTGAATTAATTACAAACCATAATTTTTAAATTTGTCAACATATTTAATAGACCAGTTACCAATACACAGGGACAGAAAATTATGATCAGCTAAATTTCCCTCTACAAAGAGGCAACGCATACGTTTTATCAACATTAAGAGAAAACTCGGTGTCAATAGACCATTTCAGAAGGGCCGCTAAATCAAAATAAGCTTTTGAAACCAAATAATCAACGTTTTCGAGGCTATTGGATGTGTAGAGCTGTATGTCATCACCGTATGCATGTAAAACATTTATTTGCAGACAGGAAAGGTATCATTAACAAAAAGACTGAATAGCAAATGTCCAACAAATTGACCCTTGCGGGACCCCCGAAATCAGACCTTTTAGTTGCGATTTCTGAGCAGCCGTTTTAACAATCTTGAGACCAGCCAGACAGATAACTTTTCAAAAGTGCTATTGAACATTCACTAAAACCAAAATAACACCGGAGCTTAGAACAAAGCAGTTTATGATAAACTGAGTCAATTGCTTTCTAGAAGTTAAGTAGACACTGCAGCGTTAAATGGCTTTTGTCAAAGGGTACTCGTATGTCGTCAAGAATTTTCATTATTGCAGTTGAGCAACTATGGCCTGTTCAGAAATCGGACTGAAAGGGAGATAGTAAATTGATACGTTCAACATGAACATTTACATATTTGTTCCACTATTAGATCTTCCAACACCTTAGACGAAAGCAGGCAGATTACTAATTGGCCTATAGTCAGAAGGCGAGCTGGCCAACCTGCTTTTTGCAAAAGGTCTCACTGGAGCAACCTTCGAGAAGTCTGAAAAGCAAGATGTAGTAAAACAGTGGTTTATTAAGTGAGTGACAGCATCTAATAAATCGGGTCTTGCAATAGGAATGCTAGAAAATTTGGTTTTCGTATAAATCGATTGTGACATTCGCTGTGTGGCTTATGCCGTCGTCCTGTTGGAACCACATATTGTGCAAGTTCATATCATCCAATTCGGACCAAAACTATTCGGTTATCATTGAGCGGTAGCGATTCCCATTCACAGTAACGTGCCGGTCCTGATCATCACGGAAGAAGTACGGCCCAATGACGAAGCTATTCAGCCAGAAATTACGACGATTATAAATTGGACGTAGCGCTCTTAAAGTTGAGGCCATTGACTTCGAATATCGGTAGTAAATTTTAATAATTTCGACTCGTTGTTGGATCGTATATCCTTGTATGATGAAAGGGCAAACCTTACTGAAGAGAAATGTCAAAAGACCGGGAAAAAATATGGCGTCGTTTGCTGTCACTATCGGTCTACTTTTGTAGCGTCCCTATTGCAAGACCCTTTATATGGCAGATTAATTAGTATGAACTCAAGGGGTATACCATCATCACCGGTAGCGTTCTATTCAATTTTAAATACAGATTACCAGACTAACAAGCAGAGGCACAATTAAAACAAGTAGCGGGTGTAAATTAGAGGAAGAACTGCTCATAATTGCATTATTCAAAATGTCTGCATTTTTGTTACATTCAAGATTATCACAACCGTAGACTCGCAAATTTTTAAGGTTACACCACAGGATATTAGGAGGAAGAGAGGGATTAAGTTTTGAGCCAAAGTATTTGCATTTTTCTTGTCCTATAACAGATGTCGCCCTATTCTTAGCAGCTTTGAACAAGTTCCAATTGTTTTCATTGAGGTATTAAATAAGTGAAGCAAATTGTCATTTATGAAGTCCAGTTCCTCACTCACAGTAACAAAACTCCAACACTCACACTAATTAACACGAATTATAATCTCTATAGCAGTAAGTAGTAGAAGAGTTTGGACGGTCGAAATGAATATCAAAGCAGCAAAAGGTTAAATCATGATCTGATATGAGCATTAAGTGATCAAATTTAAGTATAGTAGACTAGGACAACATTTACTTCCATATCGTGTTGAGACAGATTTATTCACAACAGATAGCCCAGAACTAGCTACAAGATCACTCAAACGAGCACTGTACAAATCCTTCACAAGAAGGTTAACATTGAAGTCCCAACAAACTATGATATAATCATAATCCACAAGGTATGAGGAAAGAGTGACGAAAAGCGCATTAGGACTACAAGCTTTATGGGGATTATACACGCAAGACACTAAAACTTTAGTATCACTATCATATAGTTCAGCAATTAGAAAATTAATTCCACAGCCGTCTGACTTTAAAATAAGTTTTATACTTTTATGTTTTTTGCAGTAGATAGCTACGCTCACTCCCCTTTTATTTAGTTTGACGTTTCGCAAAATATTAGCAGTATTAACAAATACATCATCCATATTCCATCCATGACGCAATATATCACTTATAGTATTGTAGATAATCTTGGGTGTAAACTTTAGCCTCTCTGAGTGAAAGCAGATATTATCTTGAGGGCGCGTTTGAGCTTGATCGCCTCCTGCAGTACTTTTTCTGTTTACCAGAGATAAGCTCTCAAATATGCTAAATCGGCCCTCCTAATCGGCTACGTTAAGAAAAACTGTATTATTTGTTCAACTGCGATACTCACGGAATGCTCGCAGCGTACGATTCCGACCATGAGTGGATTAAAACTTTACAATAATACCGCTATTTGGTATCGTGGGAGAACATGCAGAGCGGAAAATGCAACGGATTTGTGGTACCAAAAAGTCGATTAACAGGCCAACTTGATTAAATACGCACTTCAAATTTTCTACTTCAACGAACGGCACTCCAAAGATGACCGCGTCGGATGAGAAATCGACAGTCGGCTTCTCCACTTGCTGAGTTTTGAACTGTTGTTGCAACTTTCTTATGCTGTTTTCTAGTTCACGCTCAACAGACTCAGTCGCCTTAGCAAAAAGGACGGCAACCTCTTTATCAATTCTCTTTACCAGCTTATCTTCGAGTTCTGTTATCTTATTAGACAAGCTATCAAAGAAAGATTCCAGCTTAACTGTTTGGTGTTGCACTTTCTCTTTCAACTCACGCATTGCCGAAAGTACTGTCGCTATAGCAAGACATTCGTCAAGCTTAGCTATCTTAGCCAAGGGAGAACCTTTGCTTGTGCGCCTTTTAAGAGCAGTAGAGGGGCAGAAGACGTCACTCACCAATAGTTTGGTTTGATTTGTTTGCGATATAATTTACAGATTTAAATTTAAATTTTTGTATGACACATAAAATGAATGCATTTAAAAGTTTCTTAAACTACTGTACCAGCAAAACCACAAGCTAATGTCACTACATATGTAGTTCCAGTTTTATAACTTGGAAAAAATTCGCAAATACAACCATTTAAAGGCGGTGTAAAAATCAACGCGTTCGAACTCAACGAATGTTCTTGGTCTTGTATGTGTTTGACTTTCATTTAGCTCGTGAGTGTGTGCTTGAATTTGGGAATGTGCCACAGTGATATTTGTTAGAAATAGTGTTAAAAATTTAAGACGGTTGCGAGTTTTTTTTTTTAAATTCGTATGCTCAAAGTATTAAAAACACATTTTTGTTTTTTTCCACCTTGCCTCTTTACCTCATCCCATCTATACTCGAATTCCGAATAAAGCATTCTTAATTGTACCAATTGATGGATGATAAAAGATTCACTAGACTGTAAAAATGTATATTTTGAAGAAAATTGAAAATAAATACATACATACATACAATCTCGTCAAACTTATTGTCACAATGCCATATGCCTTGAACAGTGAAGATTATACAGGTAAAAGAATAAAATAATGAGAGTTGAAATAAATCTTAAATACAATTATGTGAATGAAAAATAGAAATAGTATGATTGCTTTCATATATGTATAAATTTTTAATTGGATCGATGAGATGCCTCAAAGTAGAAATGCAGTAACAGCAAAACTGAATGAAACAATGTTGCTACAATTTCCATAGAAATAACTAAAAAAAAAGGTAAAAACGTAAAAGTTGCGCGTATGCGGCGGCACTCCAGAAGCAGCCACAGAAGAAGGAGATGAAGCAAAAGGCAATTCCCGGCGACATAAGAAGATTGTCAATGACTACGGGCACGTCAGATTTCAATTGTTGTAATACTTAGTTAGATCGAGGTTGCAATGAATTGGCGCGTCGTTGCGTTCTATAGAGCTGAGGCCACTGTATGCAGCTCTGTCAGGTTTGGGTATCAATTGCAGGGTACATAGAAGTAGTAGGATGATGAGGCAGTTGAAAAAATGAAGGCGGTGTGCATTGGAAAATAAGCAGCGATGAATAATAATTTAATTTGCCAAACATGTTTTTGTCTAATGAAATTTGACACTTAACTGAAGAGACGACACTGAGGTTTCACTTGAAGCTGCGAGAGGGCAAGGAAATTTTCACAAGTTTCTCTCTGACATTCAAGTTTGTAGGTATGTTGGTGGCATTTATGTGCCTACAGCGGTAGGTATATTCGCTAAACTAAACCATCCGAATTTGTCGGAAATCAGACTTTTGTGAATAAATCGCAAAAGCGGTAATTGTTGCGGGTAGTGAAGTGAAATTAGAATAAACAAGTTAGGAAGAGTCTAAGTTCGGGTGCAATCGAACTTTAAATGCTCGGCGCAAGTTTTTAATTCAAATAAACCATGCTTGTTGTATGAAAAACTAAAAGGCTTTTTTTATTGAAATAAAAACTTAAATAAATTGGTATGCTTTTGGTGTATGTGTTTACTTACAGCTTAAGAACGTTTTATTCTATTCGTTATATCAAAATATTATATTTAACATATTTTTTTAATTATACATATTTATTAAGCAATTTTCCTACTATACTTGTAAAGTATAAGTACTTGTAGCTATATTTTTGCATCTAAATTATGAGCATAAATAAAATTTGCTAATGCTTTTCTTAAAATTAAAATTAGGGAATTTAGTCAAATACTGTAATGCAAATACTATCGTGGTAACTGTAAACCATTTCATAAAAAATTACGCTAACCATACTACCATCTAAATTTGAAAACATTATAGACTTAAAGCGATCTAAATCTGCTTTCCTTAAGAAGCTTTTTTATTAAAATCTCAATAGACTTTAGGCATGGATTGAAGTCACCAAAGGGAATGATTTCCTGATTGCAAATACTATTACTAAGAATATCGCATAGCTCTGCTTCTAGATCTCCGTTAGAGAAAGTTAAATTCCTGTAGGGTACCAGCCCATAAATGTTATTTCATTTAAATAGAATAGCTTCAAAAGAGTTTCACCCAAAATTTTTATTTTTCATTCTACAAAGTTTAATTTAGAAAGCAATTTCAGGCTTTGTTTATATAAAAAACCTTCATTTATTCCTATTCTACGTTTCGGTGCTATCTATTCTTAACTCGCTTAATATTTAGAAAGAAATCTGGAATTTCAAAGTGTTCAGAGGCATCTTTTCATTTCAAAGTTAATCTTATATATAAAAATGAAAGTGATTCCTTTATACGCGCCCAAATTACTGAACCGATATTTATGTAATTTGCATAGTAGGGTCAAGCGATCTCCTGATCGAACGTAAGGCATATATATGTAAATTTGGAAAAGTGGCCGGTGCCACGCCCCCATGGAAGGCAAAATTTGAATTCGTCCGATATTCGCAACTATTCGGTGCAGATGAATGATATTTGGGTATATACATTGAATTTGTTTTATATGTAGATCGAATTGTGTATCATTTTAGAAAAATGGGCGATACGACGCCTTATACACTAAAAACGCTAAATTCCTTGTAACTCCACAACTCTTCGATGCAGACGTACAATATTTGGTATATAGATCCTATATAAGAGGCTATATGTTATTTTCTGGAGGAAAAGGAGGACTCACGCCCCAATTTAAGACGAAACTTCTATTCACCATTTAAGGTATAATTTTTAATTCCAAAAGCACTATTCATATCTGAAAAAAATATGTCTTAAATGGCGCATCAAAGCAATCCGGATATGCCAGTATTACATCATTAACAATAAACGTTGTTGGTATGATTTTAACGTACCACAGTTATTTGCCAACATTTTGATTATTTAACTATTTTTCTCCACAATTAAATTCTTTATACTGCTTTTAAAAAATTCGCGTTATATGAGCGGTGGGCAAGGGTTTTGTAGAATTTTTATTACTGACTTCAAATACGGTATGTGTATCAAATTTGGTGGAGTTTGGTCGCATGGTTTCGGAGATATACCTATTTGCTCGAAAGTGGGCGGTGCCACGCCTGTTACCAAGTTTTTTTATTCCGTAAAGTTGCTTGTGTATTCATTCTATAATTTAAACTAGCGGCCCGGTACGTGCTTCGCTACGTATAAAGTGAAATAATAAAAAAAATTTATTTTAACATCAAATTAATTTATTCAAACAAAAAAATATTTTATTAATTGCTAGCTATTTTAAAACTTAATCCAAAACATTTTGATAAACAATATTTTTTATTTTCCCATTTTGAGCATGAATAAACAAACGGTTGGGGGGTACCGACTCTGGAACGGGCAACATAAAGTTGGCGATGTGAAAACCATGATTCCTCCAAATTCACACCACAAACGTTAAGTGGCCTTTGGGCCTTGTTGATGTACATCGCAAATGATAAACGCACTGGATATTGTAATCGTTTGAATTGAAATAGCATATCAGTTGGAATCATATGGAAACGCGGTATCAAACAAATTTCTCCTTTTGATTTAGCAGTTAAGATCGTAGCTGCAATCAAATTTGTCAATAACTTTTTCACTGCCAATCTGGTGCCATTACACAGTTTTGGTGGTTTAATATTTCGTAATAATATAATCAAAGTACCAACTTTCAGATTCAAGCAATGCGGTGGCATACCAGCCGGTTCCAATGAATTTAAAAATTCAATTGGATAATTCATTGCCTCATCTCGATTCATAACACTGTCAATTGATTTATATGTCGTGACTACACCTGGCAGTTTCGCTTGTTTGGTATTCGAACCAAAAATTTGTAGATTTTATCGAAAACCTGAGATAGTGTGGATTTTTTTAAGTATTTAGATTGTTTGGATTGTAGCCAATGCAATATCAGTCGTCGTTAATAACAATGATTTTTTAAGTACCTCGGCTGGCGCAGGTAAAGAGTGATTACCACGAATTGTCCTTTCAGCTATGGCGATTTTGAAAAGGAAGAACTTGACAAAAAAATCATTGTTACAAAAAATGTGATAAATGAAGAACCGCTCGACCGATTTTGTGCAAACTTCACATAAACCATCTACTAAATAGTCCGAACAAAGCCTTAACATTTGGTTTGGATAGGTGAGCCCGTTCTTAAGTTATAAAATTACAACGAAAAGTGGCACTAATTTTTATATATATAGATTTAAGCAAATTCTCTGTAATGGTTGCTTGAATATCGGGGTCTTTTGATTTTTGAAAATTTCCGTTATATGGGAGCTGGGCAAAGTACCTTGGTTCCCCAATAATGTATACCAAGTTTCGTTAAGATAGCTCAATATTTACTCCAGTTATCCGACTGACGTACGAAGCGACGGACGGACAGACAGACAAGGATTCATCAAATTCGTTATCAATTTTAAGTATTTTGGTATACATATTCTGGTTACAAACAACCGTTAGCGCATAAAAATAAAAATAAAAATGTCGCATCAGGCTCAACATAAATGCCTTAAAAGACAATAAAAAATGTAAATTCTTAAATTGAAGATCCTAAAGAAAAAGTGTACAATTTAAATTATTTATTTATTTATATTTGACATTTTCTTAATGCTTAATCAATTCATATTTGTATTGTGTACCTCTAAATAACTTGCGGCACTGGAAAAATAAATGCATTTTTTATATTAAAATTAAATTAGTACCAAATGCCATTACAAAGAATATTAAATTATATTAATAATGTGCCCATTATGTGATGGAAATCGATGCAAAGTCAAGAGATTCCAGAGAAAAGAGAAAAATATAAAAATGATGTCACTATGCAGGGGTTCAGTGTAAGCGAGGAATCAGAAACAGATCGCAAGAGTTTGACAATCTGGACAAACAAGAATGGAATTTCAAGAAGTACCACAGGTGAACTTTTGAAGCGACTTAACGATGAATAGCATGACTTAGTACTTAGTAATTCCCAGATACCCAAACATTGCTAACATCGCTAGAGGGTCCTTTTTCACTACGGATTCAATAAGTTCCTTACCGTTTTTCTTTATAAAAATTTAAAATCTCTAATAACTTCGAATGCATTCGAATAAAACTCTGAAATTGATAGACAACTGTTTTTGGTTGAGAGTTAAGTAAATTGAGGTGAGAAATTTAAAAACGAAACCAGAATATCGAATATCATTTTTATGCTTAGGATTGAAAACTGGTAGTGTAAGAAGAACTTAAAGAAGAAAATAAATAATTAGTTGAAGGTCGGTAAAAAAGTAAAGAAATTTCTTATTTTGCTTTGTGTTTTCATTTATATATCTCCGTTTGGTTTATTCAATTTTTTATGGCTTTCCAAACCTGTAGTTAATAAACAATTTACCTTTCTTGGTTTCCAATCGGCCGCAGCTGCATGCTGCAATTGCACGTACGCGCGTATTTTATACATTCCTTCTTTTTCTTTTCGGCAATTTTTCTTATTTTGCTTCGAATTCAATTATTGCCATGTAGAAGGCTATAAATTAACTTCGGAACTTCTGTGAAATATGCAGTTGTAGCTGCTAAGGAAAATGGTGAATTGCGGGCCAACTAAACGTTGTGGTCGCTTTTAAAAAATAGAAATTTCCTTAAGTGAATGCAACTAAACTACTGATTGCTTAGTATTTTTGAAAGCTAACACCTTTTATGTGCTTTAAGTTAACTCACAATACGCCATGTGGTATAACTAACTTTATAGTAATGAATTATGTAACTTATGTAAATGTTACTCATACGACCTGGCGAGCAACTTAACATTCCTAGTTTTTTAGCAAAAAAAAGCTTCATACTTAGCATGTGGATCTTAGTAATATTAAATGTTTATATCTTATTGCGAATAAAATAAATTTTTTTTTAATTTTTTAAAACTGAATTTGGAATATGATTTATTCTCTCATTTTTAAAGACTACAATTACCCTCTGGCGATAAATATGGATGCGAAATCGTATACAATAACGGTACAGATAACAATACCAGTTTCGATAGATAGGGAGGAAAATATTAGCAACAATTCCGTTAACGATAATTTCGATAATGATAACGATACAAATATCGATAAAAAACTCTCCACTCTCCACTCCACCCCCTAAAAACGTTGATTAAATTTAATTCGTAACTGAGATGATATGCATTATACTGGTATCAAAGGCAAAATCGTAAAAAATCACTAATTCCGAAAATATTTTTTAGAGGGTTGCCACCTGTTTAAATGCAAGTAAATTTAAATTAAAAAAATAAAAGACATTTTACAACATGACTGCCAGAATAAAAGTTTTAAAAACCTTCATTTCCAAAATATTTTTGGGGAAGGTTGCCACCTGTTTAAAAAATTAATTAAAATTATATGTCAAATCAAATATTGAAATGTTGGCCTCAAACGAAGAAGTTTTAAAAACCTTTAGAAACATATTGTCGACATTTTTCGGGCATTAATTTTACTATAATGATATACAAACTTGATGTGGCTAGAAACTACTGCTGATTGTTTATTATTTTTTTGATTTTCTTTATCTTGCAACCTGCTTTTCCTAAAACGCATGCTTTATAAAAAAATTATGTTTTAATCGTTATTTTGCGCTTTTTATTTTTTCGATCAAATTCGCTCGATATTTTGTGACTTTTATTTTTTCGATCAAAAACAATATTTATTCTTGTAAATATTTCCAATTTTTCGGTCATTAATATATGCAAACAAATTTGTTTTATGATTTATCAAGAGTCACGATTACTTTTGATCGAAAAAATAAAGCGGTTATGCAATTTAAAACAAAAAAATCTTCAAAACAATTTTAAGGCCGGATTTGTATACCATATGGCACAACGCTTAGATTGATATATTCGAGTTATGTTTTGAACGAATTCTTGCTAATGATTTTCCGTAAAATCTAAAATAGTGGTTATTTTCTATTCCTGTTTTTTTTTTTATAAGCGATATGTGCCAAGATCAAAATTAAAAAACAAATATAAAAAAGCTGCGGTAGTTTCTAGCCACTTCTCACTTGCCCTTCTTTTTACTTAGAGTAAATAGGTTATAAAACTGCATACCCATCCAAAAATTTAAAAGATTTTGCTAACACTTTAAAAGCATTACCTCTCGACCGGTTTAGATCGTCTGTGTAGTTACAAAACTAACTATGATTGTAGTGTTATCACATTTGAAAGTACAGAGTTATAAGTTTTCTTATTCTAACTTTTACAAAGTAATTCTTTAAGGAAATAACGTCAATATTCGTACGAAAATCATTTCAGCGTAAAATACATAAGGAATACTTAAGTATCTGGAGCTTTTCGAACATAGAAGTTTCAAGAAATCTATGCTACTTCAATAAAAAACTAGCTTCGTTTTTGGTAGTATACATGTCTCTAACCATTTCAAGATCTCTATATATGCTATTCTTTGCTCCACTATGCGCATCGGAGAAAAATGATTTTTTCCACATAAAATATTCAAGTAAAATAAGTGATTATGAAAATCCATATTTCTCAACATCCGCTTCTCCATAACATTTATATATTTAGGTGCAGCAAACAGGCCACAGTTGGTTTATTGGCGCCATTTTTAATTTACAGTTTTCCCGTTATGGCTGCAACGACTCGCAGTCGTCAGTCAGTCAATCTGCTCAAAAAGTCATGTGAGAATTGCAAATTAAGCGCGGACTGCATTCAGTTGGTGTTAAGGAATCACTGCCGGGAAAGCAGCTATGCGGTGAATTTATACTACCTGTCGGCCAAGCAGCGTCTGCCCGCACCCTCCTCACCAATACGCTTCGCTAGCACACAAAAATATTCCATTAGCATAATAATTTGACTTTGACGGAAAGCAGTGGCAGTGGCGGTGGCACCGCGACCAACCTTTGCGGAATTCGTCAACAATGATAAACAGAACAATGCCATAAACAAAAACAAAAAACCGACAACAAGTAAAGAAAAAACAAAAATATAAAAACAATAGTGGAGAGCGTGAAAAGCAACAACAGGTGCGTTTTGTGTCATTGCGCGGCAAGGGCGGCTCATAGAAGCGGCAGTGTGTGGGTTTGGGTGCATTTGTGTGTGTGTGTGTGTGTGGGTGTGTGTGGGTGAGTATCTGTGTAGTACGCTTGTATGGTTAGATCCGGCTGAGCATTTAATTGGGCAGAGCAGCCACGTTTGCGACATACTTGTTTCTGTTGTTGTTGTTGTTGTTTACACCGCACAATGCCAGGGGAACAATTAATCCATGTGTAGGTACTTAATTGCCGGATGCGTGGGTGGGTGTGTGCGCGCTTAAGTGCCTGCTTAAGGGTCCATGAGTTTGTGTGTGTGTGTGTGTGTGTTTGAGTGGCTGAGTGCTCCAGAGTGCGGTTGCAGTGACGCAAAAGTGCATTTGGAAAATTGTTTTGCATTTAGTTTCGCTTTATGCGTTGTTGTTGTTGTTGCTGCTGTTGTTGTCCTCTGGTAAATGGAGGAGAAGGAGACAAAAATTACTTAGTAAAATGTTTGTTTAATATGCGGCAAATTTGTTACCTACAACAACAAGAGTGCAACAACCACAAACCAGCGGAGATAAACAAATATAAAAGTACATAAATTAAGGTGTCTAGTTTTACAGTAACAATGACATTAGCAGATGTTGTTGGCGATGGTTGGTAATGCAAACGTGTATTAATCCAACAAACGAAAGGTTGCGAATTTTCTCGATTTAAGTACTTTGCTTAAAAGTCCAAAGTTAGGTTAGGTTAGGTTGGAGTGGCAGCCGCCTTTAGCGGCTCACTTAGGCCAGTATTAGGCCCATTGTGTTACCACAAAGAAAAGTTTTGTACCATCCAAAAGAAAATTACCCCTTATCAAACCAGTTTGCCTCATTGATGAACTTCAACAGACAATTTACCTCGGTGCTTGAAACCTTACTAAGGTCATCCAGAAACGGTGATCCCAGATATCGCATTCTGCTTTTACACAGTGCAGGACACCTACACAGTAAATGCAAGATCGGTTCCTCCTCCTCGTCATTCTTGCAGCTCCTACAGCATCTTCGGAAGGGTACTCCCAACCTTTCAGCATGTTTCCCTATCAGACAGTGCCCTGCTAGAGCCCCGATCACCTTCGAAATGTTCCCCTTCTTAGAGAGAGAACGCTGCGCGACCGTTTCCGATCCCATTTAGGCCACGTCTGCCTTGAGGTTCGACAGGTCGTATTTTGCCTCCTTCTATTGTCAGCTTGTTTATACATATGTACAATCTCTGAGTAGCAGTTTGCAAGTGGCAAACGACATACCAATGCGTTCTTTATCCTGAAGAATCTGCTTGGTCGTACCTTGTCTTGCAAGTTCATCTGCCATGCAGTTTCCCTCTATGTCCCGGTGACCAGGGACCCAAATGAGGTGCAGTCTGTTCTGCTTAGCCATATCCTGTAGAGATCGGCGGCAGTCCAGCGCGATATTCGAGTTAAACGTGAAAGAGCTTAGAGCTCTGATTGCAGCCTGGCTGTCACTAAAAATGAAGATGTCTCTTCCTATAATCCCGGTCCCTAACTTCTTCACCGCTTCCATGATAGCTGAGACCTCAGCCTGGAAGACGCTGCAAAGATCTGGTAACCTAAAGGAAATTTGCAGGAGAGGGTTTCGTGAGAAAATGCCACCTCCTACCTTATTATCGAGTTTCGAGCCATCTGTATAGATGACACTGCTATCAGGTGGAGTATGAAACTCAGGTTTCCAATCCTCCCTGCTTGGAATTCGTGTAGTAAAGTTACTTTCATTTGCCGATGTCCAAGCACACCGGCCCGTGCTGCTCGGAATAGAGCAGAACTTGTTCAAAATACTAGAGTGCCCTTGGCATTCAGGGTGCCACTGGGATGTCTCTCTTAGTCGCAAAGCAGTCATCGCTGCCGTCTGTTGTCCGACCAAATCTAAAGGAAGGAGGTCTAAAATGGCGTTCAAAGCCTCATTTGGCGTGGTTCTGAGCGCCCCACTTATACAGATCATACTAGATATTTGCACCTTGGTGAGTAGCCTGAGGTTAACCTCTTTATCTAATGCAGGCCACCATACGATCACCCCATATAGGAGAATTGGTCTGACGACCGCTGTGAAAATCCACCGACAGATCCGGGGATTAATACCCCATTTCCTGCCTATGGCTCTCTTACATGTGTAGAGGGCTATGGAAGCCTTTTCATGACGTTGAACCAGGTTCTCTTTCCAGTTCAACTTCCTATCTAAAACAACGCCTAGAAATTTGGCACTTGTGGAAATACTTAACCGGATGCCATTTAGTACCGGGGGAGTAACCGAAGGCACTTTATACCTTCTCGTGAAGAGTACGAGTTCCACTTTACTTGAGATGACCCTGAGCCCGCAGTGGGTGGACCACTTGGATACCTCCCGAAGCGCTCGCTGCATCAGCTCGAATAACGTCTGCGGAAACTTTCCCCTGAGTGCGATCGCGACGTCATCAGCATACGCGACAACTTTTGCGCCACCCCATACCGTACCAAAGTGAATTGCTTTAAAAGTTTTATTCCGATTAGCCGTCTCTTTGACCTTCCGAATGTATGGTAATAAATTTGGGGAAGCAGCTTATTCCTAAGCTCTCGCCAATGAGTATTTAAGCAAAGATTCTACTTCAAGAACTTCGGTTTGATGACATTGATTGGGATTAGTACGCCAAGCCCATAGCTTTATTAAAGTGGCAACAATTAACAGAAAATCTGCCAGCCCTCGGCGGCATCGAAATTCTACGTTGAGTTTACTTGGCTCCGGGACAAGATACCCAAATCTATGGGTTTTGCGATACCTCGGAGAAAGCAACTGCATACGGGCTGGTGACCAAATCAAATCCTCCCGTTAGTTGCACAGAGTAAAGTTGCTCCACTTAAAACTGCGAGCTTGCCACGTTTAGAGCTTTGTGGCGCAGTAGTACTGACAAGATTGGTCACGACTGTTCGAAAAAACCTCGATTTAAAGGCATCCAACACATTCTTATGGTCAGATTCGGAGATTGTGTTAGCTTGGCTGAAGAAGCCACCATGCACAGGATAGATGTACGTATCAAACTGCACCTTCCAAATACAGGAGTATCTTCCAAAAGGTAACTGGCGTCTTGTTGCTGGTGTTAACAATCCAGCGGAACTCGGTACCCGCGGTTGTAAGCTGAAATACCTCGCTCTGGTAGACTGGGTGGGAATGGTTCTCGTGCCACATGGTCGTATGGTCGAAATCAAAAGGGTGCAGGGCATCTCCTCCGGAGAAGCGCAAGGTGGATGTCAACCACGCGCTCGAAGAAGAGCTCGATTTTCTTGGTTGCTTCTCTTCATCCGCTCGAGCTGTTCGCGTCACTGCATATATGTTACGCTTCGTGAGCATTGCCCACAGGAAGACAACAACCATCTCCTGTCGACATATGACCCCTGGCGAATTCCATCTGGGGAAAACGCATCTTATCGATTTAGCGCAGACACGCTATTTTCTGGGCGAAAAGAGCGCGTTGCAGGTTAAAAGGCCATCAACTTCTTGTTCTCAATTCGTTCGTAGATGAAGGTAGACTATTACGGGTTAATGGCACATTACACGTTGATATACAACGAAATACATAAAATTCACACAAAATTGAGATTCTGCCAGCTATATTTGCATTTATTACACACATCGAAAATGACATCCTCGATCCCCAAACCTGTAAGATCGCATAACTTTCCAGAAGAATTTGAGGAAAAAAAGTGTTTACTATTGCTGTGGGAGGAGCAAACCTGCTTTAACTTTTGGTTTCACCAAGTACTCTATGTATAATCTTTCTGCACTGTGTCATTTAAAAAGCCCTGTCAGCCCATCCATCCATACGAAAGTCACTTGCAAATCGCTTCCAATTTCGCAACATACAACTTGTTGTACTTCGCAAGATTAGGTTAGAATACCCAAACGATTTCTTTATTGGGTAGCCTATTAAATGCTAAACAAATGCATACTTGTAGCCGCTTGAGCGCACACACACACACACACACAGCCGTTGGTGCTGAACTGAAAAGGTGCGACTCGCATGAATTACAAATGACTGTCTCGCTGCATATTCTGTTTGTTGTTTAAGTTGCAAATGTTTGGTTGGGTTAGGGCGGCTTTATTTTCGAGGTAGCTCGTAGCACCGCTTCTGATTGCGTATTCATGAATTATGTATGTATTCGTGTTTGGATGTTTGCTTTCAGAAGTTGTATACAAAGTTTTTTTTTTGTGTGCGCTTTGGGGTTTAGAGCTTTGCCGAGCTTAACCCGATATTTAATATAGTATTTATAACGCATTAGGTCACGATTAGTACGGTATATGAATGGTATATTTTAATTTTGAATTTGTTGCCATATTTAGAACGATATATATATTTATTATGTATAAATAATAAAATAATCTTAAAATTTTAGTTGGATTTGGCAGTTAGATATTATGTATGTATGTCCTGATTTCTTTTATGCAAAGGCAACCAGCAGTATTTTCTCGTTTCCTTAGAAACAGGATTTTGTGGAATGTTGCTGTCATATCGTTTCCTGGATCGTTGAAGCAATAACTTAGGCAAAAAAAAATCACACCTTCCTAAATACTACTATACTCATTTTTACTATTACTTCGTCGATGGTTATGAGTCTGACATACAGTGGCGAGCAAAACCGGTCAAATGGTATCTTTCTTAAAACATTAGCAACGTTTTTCATGATAAATTATTTTTGTTAATTTTGTATGCAAATATAGTTCAGATTATAATAAAAATCATGAAAATTACTGTTACAAACTTTCGATAAAATTAAAAAAAAACCCAAGAAATTTTCATCAAAATGTTTAAAATGTTAAATTCAAATATGCTAATGAGTTATCAAACATTGCAAACAGAGTTTTATAAAAGGGTTTATGATGAAACAACATATTCCTGAAGAGAATTGACACCAGCAAGTTAACTGAATGCTACATTGTGGTTGTGAAACAGGAGAAGTTTAAACAAATTCATTTCGAAAATATGTATATCTTTAAATAAGGTTGCCACCTTATCAAAAAGGTAAATACAAATTAATTATTAAGTGAAACTAAATATTATAATTAGAATGTGAAATGCAAGAGGCTTATACAAAAATGGGTGTGATAAAGATTGCCACCTATTTAAAAGCTTTAACGCAATCTAATAAATATGGTGAGGAAGATTACCACGGATGTAAAAAATTAAGCCCAATTAAAACAATAATTTGAATTAGGGTTGCCACCCTCTTTAAAATTTTAATGGGCTGAATGAAATATAGCATGAATTTCTGGTGGGAAACGAAATATATTTAGAACAGCTTCATTACGTTAGCATTTTTCCCACTTGCTTAAAGAATTAAATAGAATTTAATTAGTGAGATATTAATTACAAAGATGTGCGTTTAAAAATTATAGTTTCATATTGCAGTTTTTGTA
Organism: Anomoia purmunda; assembly: GCA_951828415.1. Taxonomy (NCBI): domain Eukaryota; kingdom Metazoa; phylum Arthropoda; class Insecta; order Diptera; family Tephritidae; genus Anomoia; species Anomoia purmunda. Next base: position 125,130,203 of record OX639993.1, read on the forward strand.
AAATTTCGAATGTTTGTTTAGGAAAAGTTCACTGGCAGTCTCACCTATAGTCCGAACTTAAGTGACAGAACCCACTACAACTCTAAAGGATTTATAAACTCTTTAGCTAATTTGTTTTCAATTTTTTCAACAGTTGGTAACCCTCTTCAAAAATATTTTTGTAGCTGAGCTTTCCTAAGCCATTTCTGTTTAACAACAATATAATAGAATTTCTGTTTTCTAACCAGTTGTTAGTTAAATTATTTCAATTATTTTAAACAGGTGGCAACCTTATTCAATGGTAGTTTTGTAAAAAAAAAATTTAGTTCCACATTGGGATCTTAATGATTATAGTTTTTATAAAAAATTCATGTCTCAATCGTTATTTCGTGATTTTTATTATTTCAATCAAAAATAATCGTTATTCTTCGATTTGTATCTCTTCGATCAAGTTTGGTCGTTATATTTTGATTTTTATTTTTTCGATCCAAAATAATCTTTATTTATTTTAATTTTTTTTTCTTAGGACCAAAGTTGTATTTCCAATTGGGATGCTTTAGGAGCTTTTCGGTCGGTAATATTTTTAAAGGCAAACAAAACGTTTCTGTTTTTCTCCTACGCGTTTCGGCGTCTTCCGCGCCTTCATCAGGGAGTCTGCATTTTATTGTATCGGGTGTTTTTTTTTACAGGTTTATTTTTCGAATAGAGATAAAACTGGCATTTTGTGGTCAAATCTGGCAACTCTAATGTCATTTATGTTCAGTTTGGTTTGCCATTTCATCATGAACAGGTTGACAAAAGAACAACGCTTGCAAATCGTGCAAATTTATTTCGAAAATAATGGTTCAGTTCGCCAAGTTTACCGCGAGCTCCGTCAATTTTATGGTCGACATAATCGTCCATCAGAGCAATTAATTCGGTTAACCATGGATCGTTTTCGCACTACGTTTACTCTATGTGATAATACGCATCCGCAGAGACGTCGAACAGTGCGCACCGAAGAAACAATTGCCGCTGTAGAGCAAAGTGTTGAAGAGGACCCGAATGAATCGATTCGCCACCGTGCACAGCAATTGGAGCTTTGTTCATCAACTTTATGGAAGATTTTGCGCAAAGATCTTGGCTTGCGACCTTACAAGATCCAGCTTGTGCAAGAATTAAAGCCGCGAGACCATGCAATGCGTCGTGATTTTGGTGTATGGGCCGAAAATGAGATTGATCTCGATGCTGATTTTCATCGTCAAATTTTGTTCAGTGATGAGGCTCATTTTTGGTTGAATGGCTACGTCAACAAGCAAAATTGCCGCATTTTGAGTGAAGAGAATCCACATGAGACCCTTGAAACGCCATTACATCCACAAAAACTGACTGTTTGGTGTGCTCTATGGGCTGGTGGAGTCATTGGGCCATACTTCTTCCGCAATAATGCTGGAGAGGCAGTTACCGTTAATGGAGACCGGTATAGAGCCATGATAACCGACTATTTTGTTCCCGAATTGGATGGCATGAATGTGGATGAGCTGTGGTTCCAACAAGACGGCGCTACATGCCACACAGCGCACGTCACAATCGATTTATTGAAGGAAACATTCGATGAGCGCATAATTTCGCGGAATGGACCTGTAAATTGGCCACCAAGATCGTGTGATTTGACACCATTGGATTATTTTCTTTGGGGATATGTGAAGTCGCTCGTCTACGCCAACAAACCAGAAACGTTAGGGGAATCGGAAGCCAACATTCGTGGCGTTATTGCCGACATACGGCCCCATATGCTCGAAAAAGTGGTTGAAAATTGGACCTGTAGAATTGGCTTTATTCGAGCCAGCCGCGGCGGCCACATGCCCGAAATCATATTTAAACATTAATGGCATAAAATTATCCTTCCAATAAAGCCAAATTGATGGACCTTAAAACGATTTTCTTGTGTTTTATTTCAATTCGAAATTCTATACCCCTAAAAAAAACACCCGATATATAAAACATAAAAATAATCCTTAACAAAATAACAATATGTTTGCTTACAACAATTATTGCACTTACATTTTAATTACATTAAAACCAGTAACAACATCAAAACAAACAAAAATAAAAATGTAACAATAAAACTCCACATATTCAATTACACGCTACTTTTTTGTCTCTCTGTTTAACCATCACTCGTTATTGCTGTTCTGTATGCGCAGTTTATATAGTCTACGGCTACCTTAAAATTCATCGTGTTTCGTATTTGTTGTTGTACTCTCAGCCCTTCTAAAATAAAAATCACAGAATAAAGATCAAACTTGAACAAAAAAAATTAAAATTCAAGAATAACGATTACATTTGATTGAAAAATTAAAAATCTTAAAATAATAATTATGCAGTGATTTAAAACAAAAAATCTTCAAAATAAAAATAAAGACAAATTCGTGTATTGTTTATGTTCCGAAAAAATCAAAATAACGATTACACTGGTTTACAATATTAAACTTTTTGTCTGTTGCCGCGAATCCTGTGGTTGATATTGTTCACTCATCACTTGTTTTTGTCAAATCTACCCTCAACATTTTTTGAGCAGCTCGAGTTACTTTGTTTTTGATTTCATCATTTATATTAATTTATATCATATATATTAATCGATAACAGGCATATTTTACTGTGTTAAAATTAGTTTCTCTAGTTTTTGCGTCATGAGTAATTCAAGGAGACGTTGTTTAAACAATCCAGATCATTTTTGCTATATATGCGGAGAATATGTGTTTAACAATAGTAGACAAGTTATATCAGAGTTGGTGAAAAATACCTATTTTGAGTATTTTGGGATGCTCTTGGATAAAAATGAGAAGTCTTGGGCTCCCAATTGTGTTTGTAAATCGTGTGTGGAATATTTAAGATTATGGAAAAGTGGTAAAAGAAGTGCCTTTAAATTTGGAACACCGACTATTTGGCGAGAACCACAAAATCATCTCATAGACTGTCATTTTTGTAGTGTGAACATAAACGGTTTAAACACTAAAAATCGAGCTAACTGGCAATACCCAAGTACTAGTTGTGTTCAACGTCCAGTGCAGCGTTCACCTCACTCTTCAAAGCTTAAAAATATATCTGAACCATTAGAGCAAGACATTGAAGGACCAAGCTCATCACAAAATGATCCTGATTTTGAAGCTATGTCTAATGAGCCAAAATGCTTTTCCCAAAATGAGTTAGATGATCTTGTAAGAGATTTAAATCTTTCTAAACAAGCTTCAGAATTGTTAGCATCAAGACTAAAAGAAAAAAATTTGCTATCCTCGGATACTAAAATAAGTTTTTATCGTGAAAGATATACAGAATTACGGTGTTATTTTTCCGAAAAAGATGGCATTACCTTTTGTTCAGATATCAAAAAATTGTTGATAAAAATGGGCTTGAAGCAATACGAACCAAATGACTGGCGTTTATTCATTGACAGCTCAAAACGTAGCCTAAAATGTATTCTATTACATAATGGAAATAAATATGCTGGGGTACCTATTGCCCACAGTACAAAGTTAAAGGAGGAATATTGTAACATTTCGCTAGTCTTGAACAAAATGAAATACAATGACCATAAGTGGCTAATTTGTGTCGATTTAAAAATGGTCAACATTCTTCTCGGTCAACAAAGTGGTTACACCAAGTTTCCCTGTTTTATATGTCTTTGGGACAGTAGAGCTAAACAAGAACATTGGGTAAGAAAAAACTGGCCCTTGAGAGCAAATATGGAGCCTGGAAAGCACAATATAGTCCACAATTCATTAGTATCTCGTGACAAAATTATCCTTCCACCATTACACATAAAACTGGGCATCATGAAACAGTTTGTAAAATCACTAGATAAAAATGGGAACTGCTTTTCTTACATTTGCCAAAAATTTCCTCAGCTCACTATGGAAAAGATTAAAGCCGGTATCTTTGATGGCCCTCAAATTAGACAACTTACGAATGATACTCAATTTAGAAATTCTATGACTGAGTCAGAACTAAAGGCTTGGACAGCTTTCGTATCTGTGATGCAGAATTTTCTCGGAAATCGGATATCTGAAAATTATGTTTAACTTGTAGAAGACCTTATGCTGCAATTAAGAAATATGGGATGCAATATGAGTATAAAAGTCCACTTTCTCCATAGTCACCTGGACAGGTTTCCGAAAAATTTAGGAGATATGAGCGAGAGCAGGGAGAGCGTATGCATCAAGACTTACGCGTCATGGAAGAGCGCTATCAGGGTTTCTGGGATACAAATATGATGTCTGACTATTGTTGGTCTCTAATACGTCATTTTCCAAAGTCGACACATCGGAGAAAAGCTTTAAAACGAAGTTTTTTAGAACTCAATGATTAATTGTTTCTTTAAATAAAGTTTTTCTTATTAAATACATGTTTTTTTCTGGCTAATACCTACATAGCTGAAACTCAGAAACTATAGCTAATAAAAATATTCTAATTATATTTTTGAAAATAGCATATTATATGTAGTCAGCAACAGCTAAAATTTCTTCGGCAACAAATGTACTGTAAACTAGTGTTATTTTGGATGCTTCATTGTAACATTTAAGGTAAGGTATTAATTGAATTGCATACACTTTTTAAAACGGTGGCAACTCTATTCAAAAATATTTTCCAAACAAAGTCTTTTGATTTGTAAGATTTTGCTAATATAATCCACTCATTTAAATTAAACTTTTCACAAAAGTTCCAATTCTATCTACGAATATTTTCGAAATTATCAAAAAATCACCGAAAAAATCAAAATAACGATTATTTTGGGTGCTTCATTTTAACATTTAAGGTAAGGTATTAATTGAATTGCATAAACTTTTTAAAAAGGTGGCAACTCAATTAAAAAATATTTTCCAAACAAAGTCTTTTGACTTGCAAGATTTTGCTAATATAATCCATTCATTAAAATTAAACTTTTCACAAAAGTTCCAATTCTATCTAAGAAAATTTTCGAAATTAAGCAATGTATTTTCCTATAAACCTCTTTCGTTTTACTATAATATTATATAAGTAGTATTGCAGTAAGCTTATTAATTAAATTTAATCAACCGTGTGGCAACCTTAATCAAAAATACTTTTGTATAATTCTATGCCGATTCACACCATAAATAATTAATTAAATTTTTTACACAGGTGGCACCGCTCTCCATACATATATTTTACAAATAAGGCTTAGTGAAACCTTTTTCGCCTGTCACCCTTATTACAATATTTGATGTAATTTTTTAATTTAATTGGATTCAAAATATTTAAAATATAGTCGGTATGTTAATCAAAACCCTGTACCCGCGTAGAAAGAAACTAAATTGGTTCCAACTCGTACTCACTCGTTCAACTCGTTAGATTATTGTTCTTTGAGTTCATAACTGTAACTGTTCCTATTTTATTTCGTATACTTGGAGTCCATTGGAGTCCAAGGCGAATTCATGTAAGGTGTAGTTACTATAGCAGTCGATTTGAATTTTATGTATTTTTTTTCAAAAGCCGTTAAACAAAATGTATGTAGTAGGTAGGTCTTACGTAAAAGCAAAAAAAATACATTTGCATTTTGTAGTTGTACTTATAACACCACCTTATATCAATTCGCCTTGGTGAGGTTTGCACAAAGAATTACTCGTTTTTAATGAAAAAAATAAATTTAATTTATTGGAGTTTTGAAGCTGGAAATATTTTATTTTGCTTTCCCCCAGCTGAACACAACAGCAGAAACGCCACATTGAGTTGAGCGCCATGTTCCGCAACTCGAGTAGAAACCATCAATTAGTCATTACCATTTAATATTACTACATTGTTATCTGAGGAGATAAGTGACACTCATCTGGCAACTCTCATCAAAACGTCGTCAGCAAATGTTGCCTCCGCAAATAAAAGCACATAGTTTTTCCGATAGTAGAATAGAATATATATTTCTGCTGTCTGCAATGGTCTATTGATATTCGACTTTTTTGTAATTTCTGCGAATCTGACACTTTTCCTATTCTTCGCAATTTTTTTTTGTTAGTTTTTTTTTTAGTATTTTACTGAATTGTCAACAAGACACAAAAATCCCGCAGACAACGGAAAAGTCTGCACATAGAAATGCCATTTGTATAATTGAAGAATTACAAACTGCATGTGTCGGCATGTATGTATGCGAATTTGAATAACTATAGTACAAACAAAAACATAGACGAGCAAAACTAAAACCAAACTGAAACAAAAAAAGCAAAAACTATTGGAATCGAAAAAGTGAATAATCTGAAATGTCAGAGTAAAGCCGCACATTGTAAACATTGCAACTTCGCATTGAAGTCAGTTAGATCAGTTAGTTAGGAAAAAATGGAAGTAAAGAATTCGATAGAATTTGAATTTCATCGTGTTTGTTTTTTTTTTACAGTCATCAATGCCGCAGCCGACATTTGAAAATGAGAAACGAGCCGTAGTCAAAGTCAAAGCCAAAGCCATGGCCGTAGAATTAACTGATGTTGTCAGTGGCTTGGTATCGGTGGCAGGTGGCATCGATTTTAATGCTCTCTGCCTGATGCCAAGTTGAAAGCCGAAATGGGATAACCCAATGCTAGTTCGATTGAATGCTGAATGCATAAAAAATGGATAGGCGTGCATTCGAACCGATTCACTTGCGCACACTATAAATATACTAGAATGTGCAATACAAAAATTGTGGGCGGTGAAAATGGGTATGTTGGTAAATGGCTGGCCTTGCGGCTCCGACAGCGACAAAAGTTTGGAATCAAATTTGGATGCCGCACTATGGGATATTTCTTAAAAAAAAATTAATAAATTTGTTATTTAGATTTTTGTTTGTGAAATGTACTCAGAGGTTTGCTATTGCCTGTCGAGGGGCGACAACTATTAAAAAAAGCTTTTCTATGTTTGTTTTGTTTGCTACTTTTCCTGGCGGTACATAGAATGTTACTATATTTCGTAATGGTGAAAGCATTGCACTTTCAAATTAATCTAGCTTTAACCCTTTCTCTACCAGCCGGGTCTAATGGACCCGAATAAGATTTTATTGTGTTGCCCTATCCATATATTGGGCTTTTGAATTTCGAAACTTCTTGATTTTGTTCGTTTTCATGTACGTTATTATTTTCTGACCATATAAACTGTTATAAATAAATCCTATTGTCATAGAAAATTGTCTAGCGGGAAGTACCATCCGGGTCCGTTAGACTCAAATTACTACTTTATGGAAAAAATTACTTTCCTTCCTTATTCCTTATTTCTAACCAAAGTTAGTTTTGTTTAGAAATGTGAGCAATATGGACCTTTATGTTGTTAACGTTTTGTTATGAGCTTTCGCAGAATTGTGCCTAGACAAAAATTTTGTTACATTATGGCGGTTAAAGCTAGCAATCTTCGCAAAATTTATGCGGAAATTGTGCAATTTTTATTGGAAATGAAATGATTTTCAAGACATATGTACTTGCCTGCGGAAACAGTGCTCTAGAAAAGCGACGATCAGTACCTATTTAATTTTTAAGCCATCGCTTGCTCTCGTATACCGAGAAGTCGATAGCCTAACCTCTGAGTTTATAATTTATTTTAGAATCCGCTTAAGGCTAGGGAGACTACAATTAAATGGACAACTACTGAATGAAGTCGCGTTTTTGGAAATACATAGAAACCAATTGAACACAATGAGTTGCAAAAGTTTGTTGGTTTTCTAATATCTACTTATTCAAGTCAAAAAAACGAAGAGATGTTCCAACTATGCCGTAGAAATAAAGGTCGTACAATTTTCAATCACATTAAGAGCCAAATTAGATTACAAAACATACTGACATTCTTATCCGGTCGATAAGCTGCAGCGAATTCGCGAGTATTTCGAAATCTCGAATGGTTAGCTACAAAACGGACTCATTCTAGGTTGGAGTATGACAAAGGACGTATAATTATTAGTTTTGAGAGGAAGGTGCCCATATCGGCAGTACATGGCATCAAGTTTTGGGCGATTTGTGACAGCGCCTCATCTTGTACTTGGAAATTAGAAATTTACGATAAAAAGTTGGTGATGTAAATGAAAACAACCAGCGTGAAAACATAATGAAAATATTAGTTAATGAGATAGACAACTGTGGACAAAACATAACATGTGTTATTTACAAATTTCGGGCATTACTTAGAACGCTACAAGGCTATCGATAATGGACGTAAAAAGAAACCAACAACAAGTTAAGACTACATCAAAACCAAAGCAGGAGTTGCCAATATGAACCAAATAACCAGCACATTCATTGGTAAAAAAACGATTTAGAACATGGCCATTGGCAGTTTTCTACAATATGGTCGATATAAGTGTTATGAATGCATATAGTATTGTGAGAGGTTCTATTAATGGAAATTGTGTCAAAAAACGACGCCAGAGAAAAAATTGCAAAATAATATGCTATAAATGTAAACAACATGCGTGTGGAAAACATTATGTTTTGGTATGTAAAAAAATATGTATAAAATACAAGCAATATAATTTAAAAACCGAAACAAATGTCTACGGATAACATTAGGGTCCAATGAACCCGAATAGTAGTTAATGGTGTTTTTTTTCGGTAGACAAAGATTTAGTTCGTACATTTTCTGTAAAATTTGTAAAACTTAGTTCTTGCGACATAAAAAAATGAACTAATTTTATATAAGGAATGCTGTTATTTTATAACTAAAACGTACATTTATAATAGGTTTGGTAGTTCCAGGGAAACCCCATATTATACAAACAAAAGAATTACCATATTACTCATGTTGAAAAAGTAAGCAACTCACTGATAAAATTATTAGGAATTAATTTATTTTTGTTCGTCTAGATGTTTCTTAAACGCTTCTGAAAGGTAGCTGCTGTGATGATTTTCATTTTTAAATATGTATGTATGTTTCGTTTCTATCCAAGATCATCAATTTAAAGTTCCAATAGCCACTGTTTTACTTATATCATACAAGCTTTTACTCGCAGTAAATACTTCTACTTAATAATTGCCAATTACGGCTAGTTGATGACACTTTTTTGTAACTGACAACTTAGCCATTCGGGTGCACTGCAACCCAATTTGTTATTAGAAAAGCACATCGTAATCAAATCAAACGACAGAGCAATTAAGAAGTCTCATTAAAGCCTTCTAGCGATGAAAAGCTAACCTTATTTTGTTTTGCAGTTTTCTTTTCTACTTTGCAAAATCTACAACATTCATCCATGTATATTCCTAGTTTAGTCAGTTGATCGTTCAGTCTGCAGTGCTGTGAGAACTCCCAAAATAATTCTATGTTATTTTTTGATAAGCCCATCCAATCTCTGAAGACTTTTTGTGAATTAAAAAAAAAAAATGCTAACGAATTGCGTTTCATATAATGAACAAAATTGAATAGCAAAACTAGGATTTATGCAGTTCCCGTTTATGCTTTTCAAAAATAGTATAATCAGACCTCTCGCTGAATTAATCGGAGAGCGATTTTCAGAGATTTTACGAAATGGTTACGAATAGGTATGAATGAATATATTCAAATTATGTACTACCATGCAATCGGTGATATTCCTTTCGTAGATTTCACGTAAATCCGGACTACGTTACGTCCCGAATAATGTTCACAGCTCTCCAAAAATATGCCCCCCTCATTTTGATGCTGATGACTTTATTTATGGAAAATCAAGAAGACTGCAATACCCATCTTATGGAAAGTTAAAGCTTAAACCATGATACAAGAAAGAAGGTAGCTCCATTTCCATTTTGTTGATTAAAAAGCAGATTATTGACAATTCAACGGATGTAAACTTTTGGCAAAGCATTGCCCCATCGAACATTTTTAGGAGAGTGTAATTTTCAATCGTATTTTAGGAATTATTTCCAAATGTAGGATTTCAAGTAATTCGAAAACTTATCAGTGAAAAATCTTTGTTTTAAAAATGAATTCAAATAATTTTCACAAAACTTTTAAAAGAATAAACGAAGATGTTCAAAGAGACAGGTTTAATAATGTTTTGCTCGCTTTTCAGAGTTTTTTTTGTTTTATTTTAGGATTACTTTAAACATTTTGTTAATTATAATTAACCCATTGTGTACAATCAGACTATTTTTGATATACAATATTTAAATTACAACATAAACAAATAACAGATTCTTTGAGATAATAATAATAATATCACAAGTTTCTTACATTCTTTCATTCTTTCTCTTATGTATTTAAATAAAAAATTCTTCCCTGCCATTTCCAATTTCGTTTCGTTTATATTTGCATTAAAGAACCTGATCTGAAAAAAGGCATCATTCGTAAAACCAGAATTTTCTCATCTAAATTAAGGTTTGTATTTATTAATCAATTTTGGATATAATAAAGAACCGCGGTTAATAGATCGCAATTAATTTAGGCAAGCGTTTTATTATAAGTTCTAAAACAAAGATAACTTAAAAACTCAGATATTAATTTATACATATAGTCCTCCTTTCGAAAGATTCGGACTATTTCCATCGGATGATCCGCATACAAAACACCGTTTATCTCTTCAAAATATTTTTTCCATTTTGACACTGCGCTACTCGCAAAATATATTTAGTTACTTTGGGAAAGTTCCATTCCTTAACACCTCGCGCCAGCGGCGGATTTCTTTCGAATATGCGAAATAATTAGGAATTGAGAAAACCATTGCCTAGATACTTTGTATTTAGGTCATTATAAAACAAACAGACAATTTTTTATATTTCAAATTTTATTTTTGAATTTCATACAAAAGAAACAAACATGGAACATTTTTTCGACTACAAATAGTAGTAAAAAATGTCATAATCCTCTTAATTGTCAAGTGAAGTGAAAATAGAATTACCTTCTTTATTGTATCATGGTTTAAACAATATCATAATCTAGTGAAATTTGTCTCGGATTCGCATATTTCGGTGTATTTAATATAAATATTTACATAGTAAAGTATTTTATTTTTGCATTGCCATGATGCTAGACTATTTGCATGGAATCGGGGAATACCTTCTTGGTTAAATTTAATCACATAAAAAGCTGGATTTAGCCTAAAAAATTTAATTAAAAGGAGGGAGTTACGAATTTACCTACTCGGACTTGTATCAATAAATTTGGCAGGAAAAGCCAAAGCAGAATTTTTGTCCAAAGTCTTAACCTTGGGAAAACGGATGGGGAAGCTATAAACGGAATTTTAAATTTATGCGATTTTCCTTATCGAAGAGAAAAAAAGAATCTTAAAATTAAAAAAAGAAAAATTTTTTTTTAGAAACAATAAAAATCAACAACATTTTTTTAGCTCAAGGCCAGTTATGAGGAAAAGTATATTGAAAAAAGACAACAACAGTCAGGAGCGGTTGAAATTATAGCCTGTATTTCGGAAATCACTACATCTCCTCATCAGATTTATTTCATAATGAATTCGCAAACCTCCGACGTCCTGTGCAAATACAGCGGGTTTGTAAATTGCTGTTAATTTTCCCCATTTTCCTTAAATCTTATCAATATAATTCAAAGTTAAAAAATTATTGTTGATTTCAATAAACTATGCAAAAACAAAAAGACACTAAAAATTAAGACCTAAAAGCCTATTTAGATTAGTATCGGGCCAAGTTGTTGCGGTGATCATTTATGGGTTAATGCAATGTATAGAAGCTTTTCACACGGCTGTTTGATTTAATTAGACTGCCGTCTGTATCTGACATTCATCGTATCATACACATTTCCAACTACTATTTGCCATTAAAGGCAGCAATGAGAACTAGTTTGAGAAGTAATTGCATTAATTGATTGTTTAAAATGTTTATTGATACTTTTTGATTATACACCTGCTCAATTACAACTTAAACAATAAAATGTAGACAACAATTAGTAAATAATTAAAATTACTGAACCGATAATTTTGTAATGGTTTTAATTATTTCTGTTTTATTCATTCTAATAGCAATCGTTTAATTAAATATTATAACTTAATACAAAAAACAGTAATTAATTAATAAATTGATTCCAAAAAATGACATGTCATATAAAGGAGTGTAGCGATAATAATACAAATAGCGGTATGGATTAAGACCCATTATTCCCCATCAAATCCTCGCGTGTACAGAGCACTGACACAATTTATTTCTGTTTATACGATGAACTATTAAGACGGGGACACGCAACTGTGTAGGGATACAAATTTTCAGAGTACTATCTATAACCATGACATAGTGACAAATAATTTTCTGACAATTTTGTATAACACATATCTTTTGTATATATATATTTTTACATGTAAGTAAATTTCTTTTCCAATCTTTAAACGCTTAAATTTTTCTCTCAAACTCATCTCTTTTCATCTACTGTGCCGTCACTCAATCTTAGCTCTCTACTTTATCCCAATCTCTATTTAGCTATGGTAATCTGTGCAATTGCAATAACAAATACAACCGTAGCAGAAATGCCGATAGCTGTTGAAAATGAGATACACCCAGGTCTCTTTTTATGTGGTAGATGAGTTCCTGAGAAATCCGCATAAAAGAAATCCGCATAAAAAAAGGTTCTTATTTCATACAAAAACAAGGGATACGTTCCAAAATATCCAAACATCGCGCAAATTTAAAACTCCCTTGTAAAAAAAAAGCGGAAATCGCATAAAAAAATCCAAGAAATCTAATAATTTCAGAAAAAAAGTATTTATTTTTTGATTACATATTAAAGATGAAATATACATACGTAAGTTATTATTTTCCATGGGAACATATAATTTGTTTATTTGCATAGGTTTTTCAATTTCAATTTAAATATAAATAATTTAAAAATATGTATGTGGAATATATAATAAAGATGCATTTTAGTAGCTAATAAATTATATTCATGAGCTATAAATTGTTTTAAACAAATTAAATATTATCGGAATCACTACTTAGACTTGTTATTCCCCATTTGTCAAGGTTCCTGTCTGTAGGTTGGTTTATTCTGGGAAAATAATGGGACATCTTGTATTGAGTTGCAGCACTTTTTAGTTGTTTGTGTTCTTCCCGATATCCAGACATAATATGATTTAGCTCTTGGTTGATTTTTGTAATGCCCTTTCTGTGTTGGGTTCGTATAGAAGAATTTGTTCTTGCAATGTATTGCACGTCTGAAGTATTTTTGCGATCGATTTTGATGTAAGAGCTGTTGGAATTTCACCCTCATTGTCACTTTCTGGCCTTTCTGTGTTTTCTGAAGCTATATTGATAACTTCTTCGTCAGTTAAAGCAACATCCGCAAGTAGCTCATTGATGTCATCATGGTTAAAAGTGTCGAAACCCTCACCTCCTATCTGATGTGCTATAGATACTATTTCATCCGATAAAGCCAATTCTTCATTATCTGCATTATTTTCAACACATTCTGGCCAAGCTTTTTTCCAGCATGCGTTTAAAGTGTGTTGTCTTAATTCACCAATAGCAGATGCAGCATGAACTATGCAGTCAAAAATGGTAAATTTTTCCATAGTTCTGTCAATGTTGACTCTTCGTTTTCTAATTTGTTTAAAATAAATTGGTAGGTACGTTTGATATAATATTTTTTAAATGTTGAAATTATTCTTTGGTCCAGAGGTTGAAGAAGGCTAGTTGTATTGGTCGGGGAAAAACAACATTAATGTGTGGATGTTCTAAATGTGGATGATCAGGAGCATTATCAATAACTAATAAAACTTTAAATTCGAGAGATTTCTCCTTCATATAGGCCTTTACCTCAGGTACTAAGCATTTGTTCAACCATTCGGTAAATATTGCCGTTGTTACCCACGCCTTTTTGTTTGCCGTCCAATTTATCGGTAGACATTGAAGATCCTTACCTTTTAGAGCTCGTGGTATTAAGTATTTATTTGCTAAAAGAGGCTTTAACATTTTATCTCCTGATGCATTGCTACAAAGCAGGAAAGTGACTCTATCCTAGCTGGCTTTAAATCCACTAGCTCTTTTTTCCGATTTTGCTATGTATGTGCGAGTGGGCATTTTTTTCCAGAATAACCCAGTCTCGCATTAAATACTTGGTTTGCGGAATACCCTCCATCCTCTATAATCTGCTTCAGCTTTTCAGCATATTCTTTAGCTGCATTCCCATCGGCTGATGCTCTTTCACCTTTAATTTGAAGATTATGAAGTTCGTTTCTTTTAAAAAATCCAGTTAGCCATCCGTTGCTAGCCGAAAATGTTTTGCTGATGTCTGATGTGGAAGACGATGGTCCCAACTGTTTTAAATTTTCATAAAATTTAAGAGCTTTTTCGACAATAAGATAACTGCTAGCAGGAATACTTTTTGTTGTTAGATCCTCAATCCAAATCATTAGAGCTTTTTCCATTTTTTCCAGGACTGGATCACGCGAATAAGACAAATATTTTGAAGTAACGTTTGTGCCAGGCGATGACAGATTTTCTTATTTGCTCCTCATTTGTCTTTTTTTCCTCTAATTGCGGACTCGCCAAGTTTGAAGTCTTTTCCCATGTCTACGTATCTATGCAGTTTTTCAATTCGGTCTAAAATTTCCACTTTTGTTTCAAGAGAAATGGTTTGTCTTATCTTTTTATTTGGGTTCATTGTGTGAATTAAAACCTTTAAATGATTAAATAATTAATTATGATTATGAGGAAAATACCTTAAAAATTACCTTTTAATGCTTACTTTTAGCAGTGGTATTAAAACATTCACAATGTAGGATCTATATGTTAGTGCCTGTTTTACAAGCACTTGTTAATGTCACTTAAACGAACAATACTAATTCATTTACTAGTCGCAAATTCGTGACTCACTCACAACTCCAACAGTCGTTTTAATGAAATTTGAAAACCTAACGCTTTGTTTATGCAAATTGCAAATAGTACATACATACAATGCTAACGCGGGGAATCACCAAATAGAAAATGCTTATAACAGAAACAGTGTGTTCTCATTTCTTTTGCTCTCTCTCCCTTGAATCAAAACTGAGACACACTACCAGTGATGCCAACATTCTCAACGGAAAACTTTAACACAATTGCAAAAAATCGAGAAATTCAAAACCGCATAAATTCAAATCCGCATAAAAAGAGACATGGGTGTATTTGGTAGTAGCAGGCCGTGCCGAAGGCTTCGAAAAAAAAAGTTCGTCAAAGACTAAACAGACAAATTGCACTTTGACAGCGATCTATTACCAAAGGCATTCTAATAAAACGAACACTTTCTAATATAGTGCAAAAATAAAAGACAAAACGAATGCAAAAAATTTATAAATATGAGTGAAGGCAAATGCGAAAAAGATGCGAAGAGAAATGACAAAAAATGCAAAAGGTTTAAGAGGATATCCATTAGGGCTATACGATTGATTGATTATTAAAAAAATAAACATCTAGTTTTGTGGCATTAAGGTTTCGTGTATTGAAATCCGAGTTTATGATTGAAAAATAACCTGGAAGGGGTAGATCTCGTCGTGCGCTGGGATTGATACCCGCCCCGTAAAGAAACAGATACCAATGAAATGATAATGACCACGGCAAACGATTTCAAAACTATGATTTAAGAACATGCACATGGAATCCCAGGACTCTTAATTAAGTAGGTGCGTCCGCCCGGCTGATTGATGCCTCTGAGTGCATTTCTGCCTTGAAAAAACTTCTCACAAAAATTATCTGCAGTTCAGAGACGGCGAAAAACTGATGGTCTCTCAATTTGCGTTACAACATCAAGACGCATACCACAAATTGTGGCAGAAGTTTGGGTGAATATCGAACAATAAATTGTTATTATTATTATTCGACATAGTAGAACGAACGATGGGTCAGCGGTCATTATGGCTAGGCCATGTCGTGCGAATAGACCAAAGCACTCGATCTCCGAGGGAATTTAACGCGGTACTCTCGGGCTGCGGTAAAGGAAGATTTTGGGCTCCTTTGCGTTGAAAGGACCAAAGGGGAAAGTATTCAACATCTCGTGTTATTTTTAATTAACGCCAGGAAGAAGTAACGATTGGCGCGTAGTAACTTTATTTCTTAAATAAAACAATTTATTTTTGCCACAAGAAAATTTCGGGGTTTCTATTAATTTGGTTTTTTCGGTTTTTACATTGTAGATACATTGTGTGAGGACAAAAGAGAGTAGTCTTATTTTAGATCTAAGGTAATGTGCAGTACAGTAATAAAAATATAATTTTTTACTCATAATGCAATTTAGTTTGCATTACCAGTACACTTTTATTGATTACTGAAAAAATTGCACTAAAAATACTGATATTTTACTGTTTTATGAGGCGGTGGTAAGTAAAAATCAATGGACAACAACCAGATTCGATGCATTGTTAAAGAAAATAATGCCCCATTATCAGCATATGTCTCTGTAGAATGGTTGATTTCAATTGCTGGGATTGTAAATCGGGCTTGATGGCAGAAACTCTGTAAAACTAATAGCAAGTAAATAAAATACGACACTTAGCTGACTAGAAAAATTAAAAAAAAAAACAAATATCTTTTCATATTTATTCTCAATCTTCGTCTTGTTTATCTTCTGCATGCAATCATCATTGATTTCTATACTTTTGTTAAGCCTGTAGCTCCACTTCTCTAAACAATATTCACAATCTTGCTTTTTTGGCTCAGCAAGTTCAGTAATAACCGGATCAATTAAGTCCACGTTGCTTTTAAATATCTTGTTTCTCAAATTTCTTTTAATTTTTGAAAATTAACAAAAATCGTAAAATACAAGATCCGGCAAATATGGTGCTGGTCGTATTTATTCGATGCCAAGGATCGCAATAAGATTCATGTTGTAAAATAAGGTCCGCAAATGTTCTTTTGGCCAACAAATTTTTTAGAAAACTTGTGATCGGGTGAAGTAAACTTAAATTATTATTTTTTTGCTTAGCTTTTAGGGTTGGATTTGCTTCTGTTGAGCTTCATACCATGTACTGCGGCTTGGTTTCCGGATAGTACTTGTAGAACCAAGATCTATAACCATTATTTAGGAACAATTTAGCAAAATGCCCTCGATTCTTTTGTTTTTTTTTTGGGTCTAATTTAAAATTCATGGAACCCATCGATGATATTTTTTCATATATTGCAGGTGATTTTGCTTAGTATTCGCGATACAACTATGAAATTCAAGCCCAAATTAACAGCAATTTTCTTTTGTGTCAATCGTGCATCTTCGTCAATGTCCGACTTCATCAGAGCCACAGTGACGCCACCAGTGAAAGATTTGATCGAACTTCTCGACCTTCATGCTCTAAAGAAAAATGTGCGCATCTTCGGGAACACTTGGAAATAGTGCTGTGCAAACATTCATTAAAAATATAAAATTTTTATATTCTGACGAATTAAAATATTCAAGCTGCTTTATGTTCGGAAATATATGGCGAACGTGATTGTTAAATCAAACAAGTTGAAAAGAAAAGAATGTTGCTATGTGGAAAAAATAGTTTAAGCAGAAAATTGCAATAATAACTGTAATAAGTTTTTTTTTTATATCACGAACCAATTGTGTTTATAATTTTGGTAATTTATTTTTGTTCACCACATACACAAAAGTTTAGATATAAATCGAATGCTTTTATAAAATTTTGATCTAAATGATTATTTAACATAAAACTCATGCTGATAAGTCAAGCCAAGTCCTTTCCTGGCACTGAGTAAAAAAATAATAATAATAATATATTTCGCTTGAAAATTTTTTAATTCCTGGCAATATTGGTATTTCAGAATGTTACTCATACGCCCTGTACGCATGACCATACTTTTTGAAACACTTTTGTGTTTAAACTGAATATTTGCATTGGGGTTATTTGCATATTATTTTTGAATAGTATTGTTAAGACTTTAAAATATGTCTTCCACATATTCAGTATAAAAAATTCGAATGCCATAATATCTTAGTTAATTGGGACCTACTCTAACATAACAAATAAAATTCAATAAAACCCGCTTACTAATTTTTAATAAAATGGACCGAGTATTAAATATAAAAATCGCGGCTTAAGCCACTCTTAACGAGAACATACTTATTTTGGAGTTTTACTAAACGCTTCGTAGCGTTCTCCCGATCAGCTCAATTAGCCTAACACCTGGGCTAATTTATAAATATTTTAAGGTTTGAGATTTCCATATATTTTTTATCCTTTTTTCAGAATTTAGATATTATTTACATAATTTTCGGGCGCAGAAAAACCATTTTTGCTGATAATTTCGTCGTCAGTTTTGTAAATTTAATCTTGCATAAAAAAGTTGCAAAAGCAATTAATCTTTTTAATTTTCTTAACTGCAGTGTTTGATAAAAACTATCCACTATCTGTAGGCATTATGATTTATTATAGTTTGGAGAAATTGCTCGCTATGTTCATCACACTCTGCTGGTATCTACTCCAGATGATGATGGAGGAAGTGAAACTTCAAGGACATATTTAGTTATTTAAAAATTAACGCAACACTGAATATATTCCATATATTCTGTGTGGGACTTGAAGTTAAACCTCCTACCGTTTAAATACGAATCCCGAGGGCAATACCTACATTAAGACGGTGCAATTATTTCCCACACAATTTCGCATTCATCAAATATATTTAGTTTACGCCGAAAACCGAAGAGAAACACAAAGGCATTTTCTGTTTACGTTGTGGCTGAAATTTCTTCTAATCCATCCTCAGCTATTCTATTTTCTCTTCTTCATTTTAACCAATAGTTTTATGTTGCAATCGCAAAGGTTTTGGTGTTTTTGTTTTTGTTTTTGTCTTAAAGAATTAGGAGTCACCCACTAAGCGAACTTTTGTGAGTCCCTCGTATATATTTCAAAGAAAATGAAATTATTATTGGCAATGCAAATCAAATCAAATATTTTCAGTATTTTTACTGCAATTTCCTTCCGAAATCAGTAAAAAAATATATGTTCAAAGTTGTGTGGTAAATTACTGATTACTGCTATTTATAATGAAGTAAATATGTAAAGCAGTGTGCCCGTTGGGGATGTCAATTTCGAAGATTTTTCTGATCCTGAATTTTGCGAGATCATATTATGTAATCGCGGAACCCCGGGACAGTCCCGAAATTAAGATTTGTTGTTGAAAAATGTAACAAGTAAAGGGTGTTTTTGTTAGACTGATAGAACTTTAAATTGAAATAAAACACATAAAAAATGAAGTATTTAATATTTAAAAACGATTTCTGGCATATGGCCGTCACGACTAGCTTTGGTGAATCGGATGCGATCAGTTCAATTTTGAACCACTTTTTGGAGCAACTGTGGGCGTATTTCGTTAATAACACGAGTTATGTTGGCTTCCAAAGCTGCAATTGTTGTTGGTTTATCAGCGTAAACCAGCGACTTTACATAACCCCGAAGAAAATAATGCAATGGGGTTAAGTCGCACAATCTTGGAGGCCAATTTACTGTACCATTTTCTAACATAATGTTATCGCCAAATTGCTCTTTCAACAAATCGATAGTTCGAGTGGCAGTATGAGGCGTAGCACTGTCTTGTTGGTACCAAAATTCTTACAGGTCGATGTTATGCAAATTTGGAAACAAATAATCGGTAATCATTGATCTGTAATGATCACCACTGACAGTAACATTCGCTCCGGCCACATTTTTAAAGAAATAAGGACCAATGGTGCCTCCAGCATGTAAATCACACCATACGGTGCATTTTTCAGGATGCAATGGTGTCTCGAGAGTTTTATGAGGATTATTCTCTATCGTATACGGCAATTTTATTTGTTCACATATTTCGATAAAACAATGGATCAATTTCCAACTGATTCAGGCGTACAGAACACTGATTTTTAAAGTAAATTTGCACAATTTGCAAACGCTGTTGAGGCGTCATTCTTTCCATGATGATTTGTCAATGCTTACTGAACAGAAATGTCAAAACGAAATGTCACTTACCAGCTGTCAAGTGACAGCTATCCCTACCGAAATTTTAATCAGTCTAAAAAAAAACACCCGATATAACAATTTGATGAGCCGATCACGATTATAAAGCAGACAATTAAGAAAAGTCTATTTTTAGTAATTCAGATATTTGTTAAGATAAGAAATAAGTTTTTTTATGAACAATATTTTGCAAACTTAAGTCTTTATAATATTGTATTACAGTGTTTGCACCACAAGGAGAAAATAATTTTTTTTTTGAGTTGCTGCTAGTTTTTTAAATATTATAATATTATAGATAATTGCTTAAGATCGATATGAAGTTTTAATTCCGAAGGGTATACAATGTTTGCACAAAAAGGTTTAACAAACAGAAATGAAACCAATTTTTCTTTACTGATTCTCAAATCAACGTTCGTTGCCCGAAGATTAGCGAAGTATCTGTTTTTAAATATGCTAGCAAGTTATTTTTAGTTACTGTTTATATTGATTAAAGTGTGATCTTAAAAAACTTACAGCATTGAGTGTGTTATCCTTCACGCGTGACCTAAATTTATGGCGAAATCAATTTTACCAATGCGGTTTTTCTTTCGTCATGTTTGTGATAAAAAGTATACTAGTTGCATCTGATGTAAAAAAAAAATTATACTCACAAATTCCGGGATGCAAACTGCGTAATCTAGCGATTTTTGGGATGCAACAAATGCCCGGCTCCCGAAATACTGATTTGACACCCCAAGTGGCCATCTATGGTATTTGTGATGATAGCAATGAGCTGTTTAGTTGCCAGAGGTAAGTACAATTACAAGTAATTAGATTTAAAGCAAAATATAAATATTTTTCACTATTATAGCATTTCAATTAGTACTTAGAAAAGAGACCGCCAATGGGACATGCTAATTAATTTTGTAATGAATGATATTTATAACATAAGCTCATATTAAATACACAGTTCTCTGGCAGGATACATTTATATTAAAGTATAACATAAATACATCTATTCAAAAGAATAAACTTATCACCCGATCGAACTTTGAACTGCTTAAAATCTACTAACTGTTTTTCTTCAAGTATTGATATTTTCTTCTTCAAAATGAACAAAAAGTTTCATTAAATAAATTAGTTTGCTGAAAAAGTAGGGTATATATCTTTAGCGTCGATTTATAGCCAACGTTTGTTCTTTTGAGTAACTTTCGAATAATTATTATTTTTACAACGCACAACCCTAATATCCTTGAAGCCTTGGACTCTTAGTTTAAGGTAAATTTAGTAAGCAATTCTAGTAGTTATCTACACTTTACGTACATATAGAGAAATCTGGTCTTTGCCACAAATTTCCGGCAAAGCTTCAAAAACAAACAAACAAACATACATACAATATTTGACACTAATCTTCATCTTCTTTCCTATCTATCCTTTCGGTTGTCGAATATAAATCATCGCTGCCTTTTGCCTTTTTCGGTAATAAATCATATTCTTAGTCGTAGTCGGTGTTGGCAGGTTGATTGCTGCAACGACAGCCTAACGAAGGCTTAATTCAACGCATCAGTTGAGAGAAGATGCAGTGCTTTTGCTTTTGCGTTAACAGTTAATCGTTCTCAGATATTGTTAGAGTGTACATAGAAAGTTGATTTTAAATTTTACTAAGTCTATACGTATGGAAATTGAATGTACGCACAAACGCTCATATTTGTATAATCTATTATAATTCTTGTAATTGCAATGTAAATATTTAGTAACTAATATTCAGTTTGTTTTGTCTACTCAGTTTTACGAAATCGTAAGATATTTACGATAATATTCTGGTATCAGAAAGTAAGCAGCAGATTTACCAAATTGATTACTTAGTTTCAACTTAAATTTTGTTATGGATTAGTGAAATTATAAGATGTTATTTTGAATAAAATTCCAAACATTTTCGTAAAATTACTTTCCGTTCGACACCAAGCAATTCTGTTATCGATGCTTTTGAACCAAGTACTAAGGTATCGATCCAAATTCAAATTTGTTAACTAAAATATTCAACGTAGACCATAAAATTTAAACACTATTTTTGCATCTGACGAAAAATAATGCCAAATATAAAAATTACTCTAGTTTACATTATCTAGTTACCAGAAAATCTATTGTATTTCAGTGTGTCATAAGTCATAAAGTCATAGGACTTAAAAGATACAAAATTGCTTAGTTTTAATTTGTTGTTTCAATGCAATCCAAAAACATAACTTTTAAAATATAAAATTTTATGACTTTATAATTTATGAGACATTATGACACCATGTGAATCGCCCAAATGTATTTTTTAGTAAAATTTGATTTATATTATTTTGTTTTTATGCGAAATTATACTTGGTAAAGTTATAAGAAGATATTTTTGAGACTGCGGCTTTTAAATCCTCGGCTTTTAAATTTTATATAAAAGACACTCGACAGCGGAGAGTACTTTGAAAACGGTTCCTTATTACCTGATATTCACAATTTCATGCTTGAAATACAATACCGGTGAACGCAGAATTTGATATACATAGTATATGAGAATGCACACAACCAAAGCGAACAAAAGAATTTCGCCCGGCGAACATTAGCTGGCGATAGATTTATTTCTGCTACAGTCGCTGGCGACTGGTGAAAAATCCAATTAATTGTGGCAATATATTTAATATACTCATGGTTTTAATTCTAAATTGAAAAATGCTATATTAATTTTTGGCGAAATTTATTAATTTAATTATTTGAAAAATTTTAAATTAGAAAAAGCTAGTATAAGCTTGTTTCGGTGTCGCCGTAGTTGTGCTTCACTAAGCGACATTTTTAGGTACACGTTGCTGACGTCGTGCCGCTCTACAGAAGGAAAACTCGCCGTTCGCTAGCATTGTGTTTCAAGCATTAAACGTTTCATTGGTAAAAAATCTAATTTTTCTATTTATTTTATATTTAATTTATTTATCTCTAAAATTTAAATCTGCATAAAAAAATTTGTGAAATGTGTACGATGCAAGAAAAATTGCCGTAATACTTTATAGTCTCAGTCCATATTTGGATGATTAAACTTTTGACTGTCGTCTGGCTGAGTAATTTTGGACTACTTTTGGTGACTAGGTTAGGTTAGTTTATGGCGGCTATCTTCAGAGTCACTCTTAGGCTCAAGGTCCGTTGTGATACCGCATGGGGATCAGCAATTCCAAATTCCTCCTTAATACATTTTGAGCTTTGCAAGAGCTTTAGAATACCCTAGATTTCCACAGCTATTGAATAATTGCGTATCTAAAATGTAAAATCTTTGTTTGGCTAGAGCGGGGCATCGGCAAAGAAGGTGCAAACTCGTTTCCTCTTCTTCTTCGTCTTGAGAACTTCTACTGATATCATGCACTCGTAGCCTGTTATTAGGAAGCCCGTCAGAACCCATACTTTTGGGTTAAATGGCTCAGCCATCTCGTTGAAAGATGTGTGGAGGAATTGCCAATTGCCCTCAGTTCCGATTGAAAAACGCTACTAAGGTACGGTAGACGGTATCTAATGGATATTCCCAGAGGTTTAAAATATACGCATGCACCAACCCCGCCCTCGAGTTTTGAGCCATCTGTGTATACATGGACGTACTTCTCTTTCCTACAGCTTACCCGCCCTTATGGGTAGGAGAGTCGCTGTAGTGAGAGTAGGAGTCACCAGTGCATAGTCCACTAGCCTGGGGAGCTCCGAGAACACCGTAAGTATTCTGCCATAATAAGTGTTTGACCACTTGGCATGTAGATCTACCACAAGTAAGTTCAGTAAGGCGTAAAGATCTTTGTATGCTGTTGTTCTTATTGCACCAGTTATGAGCATGGACGCAAGTCCTAAGACCTTAACCTTTTTTTTTGAAGTTCATCCCTTTCTCAAAGGTCTTGCAATATACCACTATTGCGTAGAAAATAATTGACCGCTGTATGGACCTAGTTTATTTTTTTGGGTGCCATCCCCCACCTTTTTTAAATTTACATATCTGCTGCCGTAGTATGGTGATAGGGTTGCTTTACGCGCTCTATCTGCAATATTGGGTATCCAATTTAGTTTCCTGTTTAATATGAGGCCTACATATTTGGCTCTACCTTAACTACTTGGGTCTTCTTCGCTAGAGTTAGATATACAAGATCCGCTGTCTTACATTCTCTAGTGAAGAGCACCTCACTTGTTGCCGCGCAAAGAGCGTTTGTTGAGAGATCTTGGAGATTGATCAAACGGAGCTGATAGATAATTGCCTGAGATTGCTATTACAATATTTTCGGCGTATGCAATTATTGTCCATCCAATACCTTCATGTTCCTGGAGGAGGCTGTCTACTGCTATGCTCCATAGAGGCAGGGGGATTGCTCACTTCTGGCGCATACCTCTAACCTCGTTCGATATATGAGGTTAGTGTGTAGCTTATCTGCTGCCGCCGTAGCCGAGTGTGTAGCGTCTGCGCGGTTCATTCGGTGGATCCCAGGTTCAAATCGATGGCGATGGCATACCCCCGAGTGCATTTTCTGCCATGGAAAAACTTCTGACAAAAACACATTCGCCATTCGGAGTCGGCGTAAAACTGAAGGTCCCTCAAATTGTATTACAACATCAAGACGCACCACGCAAATTGTAGGAGAAGTTAGGCCAAAACCGCTGAAGTAGTTATAGCGCTAATTAAATAAGTAAGCGTGGCTTATCCTTAATTTCAATAGTGGTGTGATGGTGACTAAAAAGTGAGTTATCGTATAGTTAAACAGAAGTAATAGTCAAATATTTCTGATGACTAATAAGATATAATCATTTTTTAATTACACCCTGAATCTTTTGGGCTTCTGTTGATAATTAAAAACGTAAAAATGAATACGACAAGATATATGGGAAGTAGTTACGGAGATTGAATTGAATGTATTGAAAAATGGCTTTTATCACCCAATATACAAAAAAATGTTCACTGCGTTTCTTTCCCTGAATTCATTTTAATTTAACTTAAAATAATGATTTTAAGAAGTAGAACTTGGGAACAATGAAGCATAGGTACGACTAGATATACATGCATGCAGATAGGTATAAATAGAGAGCTCATCTTAGGTTTATACATACGAAATTATTTAAAAACTAACGAAAATGTGAGTACGATACAGTCTTAAAGTTGCTTTTATTTAAACTCTTGCGAGTAGTGGCAGGGATAGAGTTCCATAAATGTATAGCGCTGACGAAAAATAACCTTACAGGAGAAAGGTAGTTATAATTAGGAACTATTTGGTAATTTCCACCTGTTCATTTGTAGATTTTGGAACTAGTAATTTCTCATAGAGATAGCCCGGTGTCTAGTCCATCATAAGCCGAAATAAGAAAATGCAGTTTTTGGCTTTCAAGTAGTCAGAAATTTCACAATCCAACAGAAGCATCCTCCAGGCAGAGATAGGTTCATATTTCATTAGCCCAAACACCTAACGTGTTAATTGGTTAAAGACTACCTCAACTTTATGCGTAGATTGAGAATCTAACTTGCCATATACTAATTCAGGGTAGCAAATTATGGGCATTATTAGTTGGATTGCAAGCTTTCGTCATACATTGATCGGCGTAAATGAGGCAGACATTCTTAAAGTTCTTAAGGCGCAATACACCTTGCTAACGATGGAGTTCGCAAAGCCAAGGTTTGTTATTTTGATTGATTTGATTGGTTTATTCCCTATATATAAAGGTGGAATAGTTGTGAGGTTAAAACGTTTCTTACAAATAGATAATACATAACTTTTATCACAATTAAGACAAAGACCATTTTGAGAGCCCCAAGATTTAATCAATACAAGGTCTTTATTAAAGTCTGAACACAAGTTGGCTGACTGGTCATGATCTAGTCATATATGTACAATTGAATATTATCCGCGTATGCATGAGTGCTCGCCTGTTGGCATACAGAAAAAATATCATTCACAAGCAAACTGAATAATAGAGGCCCCCGGATTGAGCCAGACGCCAATGGACGTAGGTTAGACATTTTCAAATCAACTTCCACACGCTGCGACCTGTCTGTGAGGTAGCTCTCCATCAATTGCACAGCACATTGATCAACACCAAAATACTTTTTTAATTTAGAGCAAAGATGTTTATGAACAACAGTATCAAATGCCTTAGAAAAATCCAGCAAACAGAGAAGTGTTAAATGCTTTTTGTCAAAATTAAGTCTGATTTCGTAAAGTATCTTTATCATAGCTGTGGAACAACGGTGCTTAGATCTAAATCCAGACTGAAACGGAGACAAGATATTGAATTTATCAACATGGTTGTAGATTTGCTGAGATGTCAGAGATTTAGCGACTATTGACAGAGTAGACAGTATACTAATGGGACGGAAGTCGCTGGGGCGACAAGCAGTGAAAAATATCAATGAAAATTGGAATCGATACTTTAAACCCGTTGTTTTTCCAGTATCGCTACTTTCTATCGTAAGTAGTCCAGTTATATTTATCTCTCTCACTGAAGTGCTGTAACATTTTCTATTTTACTTTGTAAATAAAACTTTTAACTATAAAAGTTCTTTATACTCTTCTAGTATCTTTTTACTCTAGAGCGTCTCCTTAGCCTACTAAGTTCAAATAAACTAATTTCTCATGTTGGAAAGCTCGCGTTCTAAATTTAAATCGTGATTGGGAACATTTTAAACAATAAACATAAAACACTCTGAAAATATCCAATTTTATTACATTCAACAGCCAACTGGAAATCTCGCTAACCCATTACTACTGAAACTAATTTTATTTATAACTCGTAACTCGCATTAAATAAATTGTAAATTCGTGTCAATGCAATTTTCTGCTAATTTCTTGCGATTCGAGTGCCAAAAGTAAGTGTTGAAATTCACAGCTATGCCATGCCCAATACATACATAGATACATATATTACATATACCAAAGCAGATGCACAAGCAGATAGAAGTAAGCAAAGTGGAAATGTGAATGACTCTTCGAAATTCAAAAAAAATACGCGCGACAGCCAAAAAATCCATTGACCAACAACCGAAGCCAAAAAAGCGGCAGCCAACTGTAGAAGTTTAAGTAAAATATGCGAAAATGTACATACATATTTAGTATACATTTGCCACGTCACAGTGCCAACATTCACGCCTACCTACTTACACTTACAAACATAAAATATGCATACGTGAATATTTAAATCACGACTAAAGTATTCCATTTGAAATTCTGAAAGTCATTAAATAATTTTCCACACTTTTTTATAAACCCAGTACACACTCACACTTACACACACAGATACAGTTTGACCACACCAGTTGAAAAAGGGGCGATGGACCCAAGATAGGAAGAACGTAGAGCGTAGAGTGTAAATGGCAGACGAAGAGCCGAGAAAATAAACAGCAGTCAACAGTCGGCGGTTGGAACTTTAACTTACGCCGCAGCAGATATATAAATATGCGATTACCTGTACACGTAGATACGAACGTATGTCTCTATGTCTACGGGTATAAGTTTTGCACAAATTCCAGTTCTTACCCAGTCAGCATTTGGGAGATAATATGTAAATTAATCTTGCAAGCGATTAAAATGTGATTGTTCTAGAAAAGTAGGGACGAAATTGATTCAATTTAGTTAATGAAATGAAGATTTATTTAAAAGCACACAAAATTAAAATTAGTTTTGTTAAAATGGAGTACTAAGAAAAACTATTTCTCTGTAATTTATCGTAGCGTGGAAAGCGGCTGATTTTTACCCGATCAAACTATTTGTTACGTTAGAGTTTTGGACAATTTTTGTTTTCGAAGAATCGTCGATATATCGATTATCTAATTTACTCCCTATGATAATGACCTCACAAAACTCATCTATGACAGTTGTCAGATTTACTGCGACCACCATTAGCCAATTCTGTGAAAGTTTCAACAGCAAGCATATTTGTCCCTTGTCGCTGAGCCCTGATAATGGTAACTTTCGCGGGCAACTTGTTTAGAGTATATGTTTTAGGTTTCGGAATAACTGCCAATGTTTTAGTGGCATTTAGTTGTATAGCTTCATAAAAATCGATGTTTTTCAATTGTATTATTTTACTTTGAGTATGAAGCGATAAGTTCAGCGAAGACCCTCCATAAGGCCAGCCATAGTAATGGCAAGCGTCATCTGTTGGTTAAATATTGACACACAGATGTCACCCTCCAAGAGAAATATTATAAGCTGATGCTAGGTTGACAGTTACATATTCTATGTTTATTTATCAATTATTGTATTTCTTACGATTCATTAAAATTAGTTGAATACTGTTTAGCAGATGTGGCTTTGACATAGCTCGCAGGCTTAGATGGAAGTGCTGGACTAGGGATGACTATCCCGGGCTCCCCTCGCCAATAATCTTGGGATTTTTGGGCACCCAAAAAAATTTTATTTTGTTAATTACGACGTGTTTACTAGGAAAAATTCAACGATCTTTGATTTATTTTCTTGACAATTTCCAACGTTTTGAGTATATGTTTTAGAAGTGTTTAGAAGGTACGTTTTGTAGCTCATTAAATTGTAGTATACCAAGCTCGAAGTTTTTACAAATTATCATTGAATTATACAACTTTTTTTGTGAACGGTCTTGCATATTTTTTATGCAACAAAGTTTCAAATTTTTACGTAAATAAATGGGAATTTTGTCGATGTTTTCTGGGCTTTGAAAAAAGGTTTGGAATTTTGGATTTTCTGAGGATTTTTTGAAAAAGTTTTGTAATAAAAATAATAAATATCATTTCACATGAGACAGTTTGTGAAAATTATCAAACATAAATTTTTTTTTGGGATGCCGAACAAATATGAATATTTTGAGCGTGTTTGCTTTCTTTTTAATACCAAAAATAATATATGTTTGACTTTGTTGAAAGATAGGCTTACTTGATTTTTATTTTGACATAAATTAATATATTTTAAAACCTACTATTTTACGCTTCTTCTGCATAAATTGTACTTGATAAATAAGTTGAGATATTAACTTATTTTAAACAAAAAAAATACAATTGTGTTTTGTCATAACTTAATTTTTTTATCAGATAGAAAGTATTAATAAATGCGTTAAATTTATCTATTGTCGTTTGTGTTGTTGTTGATGAAAAGAGTTTCGCAATAAAAAAAAATATTTTAACCCCATTTTTTGTTTTATAATTTATAGCAGGAAAGGATTTTTTAAAAATACTAATTCCATTTTTTCGTTGTTGGGCTGTTATAAACTAACGAATTACTAAATCCCGGGGTTGTAAAAACGAGAAAATCCTGAAAATCCCGGGACCGTAAAAATCGTAAAACTCACGTCTTTAAAAGGTTTCGAGGAAGGGTCGCATATCAAGAGTGAACATCAGATAGCGACCAGATTGGCAGCGTACACGTCACAATTGTTACTGCCATAAGAACAGTGAGAAGAAAAGGAAGGTGATAACGCACTTAGGAGTCTTATTTTCGCCGCAAATGCCACTATACATAGCTCGGTAATTCACATTTATTATTCTGTATTTAACGTAATGTAAAAATCACTCAAACTTAGAAAAAATCTGAAACATTGAGTGACTTTAATGACGTCAATCCTTCAAACGAGGCAAGTGAAGGAGGTGCTTTTGTCGTCACCTTCTTTTCTCTGCATCGTGGTCGCATATAGTAGATAAGCTCATACAAACGACAATTCTGAAAAACCATACTAAAATGTTTGCTGGGTAAATATATGTTTACATTTATCTTTCCGCATAAATATGTATACCGAGTCATAAAGATGACGAACGACTTCCTTGTGGTAAAATGTTATTCTTGCGAAATATTTGCTGTGAATTATTTATGCACATTCATATATGTATGTATATGTGTGTACGTATGTGTAAGTATGAGTGAATTTATTTCCAGGTGTAAGTGTGTGTGTGTGCTTGACTATTGACTTGTCTGGCGTGCAAATAATGAATAAGTAAACAAATAAAGTAAACATAACAGGTTCACATTACGCGCCATACTCGAGCAAATATATTTGTAATGAATATAATACCTTTTCATTTATTTACGCACATACACATATGTATATATGCACATATGTATGTTTGTATATGCACAATGAATATATTAATTTCACAAGAAAATATGCAAACAAAAACTTCTAGACAATTTGATGCAGCCACATTCGTTGAGATTCTAGGTACAAACTTTGAGTTAGAATGTCAAAGGAGCAAATAAATGAATTAAGCAAATGGCAGAAAGTTTTGGAAATGTAGGTGCTTATATTGCACTTGCTGTTTACTTTCGTTTGAGTTGATTTTTAAGTTCGTGTAGGAGCGCAATTTTTGGGGCAGTTAAATTCAATTCATTACAATGATACATATTTATTATGGATCTGTCCGATTATCAGTGTGCTTTGCCTCACCTCACTATGTTATTCAATATACTAACAATTAATATGCTTTTCATATCGGCATGAAAGGGTTTAAAACAAGTAAGGAAGAGTCTAAGTTCTGGTGTAATCGATCTTTAAGTATCCGGCGCAAGGTTTTATTTAAAATAAACATCACTTGCTGAATGCAATAAAAGCAGTTTTTTTTATTTTTTATTTTTCATTTTATTTGCTTTTTACAGTTATAAAACTATGAATTAGGTCATTACTAGTGTTAATTTTTATACCTTTCATGAGAATGAAATGGTATATTAAGTTTGGTCCGATGTTTGTAAGTGCCAGAAGGAGAAGAGATAGACCCATCAAAAAGTATACCTAAATGATCAGGACGATGAGCTGAGTCGATTTAGCCATGTCCGTCTGTCCGTCTGTCCGTCTGTCCGTCTGTTTGAACGCAAACTAGTCCCTCAATTTTAGAGCTATTTTGATGAAATTTGGTGAGCAGGTGTCGTTGTACAAATGATTAAACATTTGTCGGAATCGGCCAGATCGGGTGACTACAACATATAATACAACCGATTATTCAGATATTGAATTTTGCGCCATAACTCCTCCATTTAAGCAGCTAAAGGCTTGAAATTTTGCAGAAATATCAGCCATTATTAGCTACGTATCAGTATTGAAAATCATGAAGATCGGAGAAATATAACATATAGCTCCCATACAACCGATTGTTCAGATATTGAATTTTGCGCCATAACTCCTCCATTTAAGCAGCTAAAAGCTTGAAATTTTGCAGAAATATCAGCCATTATTAGCTACGTATCAGTATTGAAAATCATGAAGATCGGAGAAATATAACATATAGCTCCCATACGACCGATTGTTCAGATATTGCATTTTGCGCCATAACTCCTCAATTGAAACAGCTAAAGGCTTGAAATTTTGCACAAACATCAACCATTATTAGCTATATATTAGTATTCATCAAGATCGGAGTTCACAGTGTAAATCGGCAAGATAAATTCAGGACAAATATTTATTGCGAAAAGTAATAAGCTCAGCGCAATATCACATGAATCATAGCGTTAAACGTTTGGGAACTATTTACGGATCTGATAACTGTTTTAAGCACTGCAAAAAATAAATAGTAGGTAATACGAAATTGTAATACAATAACACGTTTTTTACTATTCTTCCATTCATGAAAGGTATGAAGCCTTCGGCATAGCCGAAGACAGCGCTGTTTTTACTTGTTTTTACATTGCATTCATCATCTTATAGATAGATTTTTATAATAGGCCCGTTTCTTTGTAAAACCTAGTTGCAAAAGAAAACTGGGTAGGATAACAAAATGCATGTAAAGTAACAACACTAACTCGTCAAAATATGCGAGTTTAGGAAAGTCGGTAAAATAATATCCGACCTGAGATGTAGTGTTGGGAAGTTAAAAAACTGCGCTATTGTGAATTAGCCCTAAGAAAATACTTGTTAAATTTAGATTTCAAAACAAATTTCTTCTAATTTGCATAATATAAGGCCCGTTCTTTTGTAACCTAGTTGCAAAAAAACACTCCAACTCTGATAAAATTTCCTTTTAGTTACTTCACAACACTGGCAATATCTGTCATTAAACATATGATTTGTTTAGTGAAATTTTAAAGAAGCGAAACAAAATGAGCAATTCTGAGGATTCTGTGGTAAGTTATTAAATTTATTTAAAAACATTAAATAAATGCATTAAATAACCTTTTACTTTTGTAGATGGTGTCTTTGTACACGGGTGAGCATTGCGAATCACGTCGCAATAGAGAGATGCAAGAAGTACTAGAAGTATTGGAAACGATGTATGCAAGCTCCAACTCTTCCAAAGACTCGTAGAGTGAAAAACAAGGCACATGAGAAGTGCTCCAATTTTGAAGGTACACTCGATGCATTTAGTGAGTCAGATTTCAAAATGCACATGAGGCTAAGACGCCAAACGGTGGAATATCTAACAAGTAATAACAAAATGTGTGCAAAAGAAATGCATAAACTTAATGCCATTTTATTTTCAGTGAAGTATTCGGAGTCTTAACTACGTACCTGCCACATCTGGTGGTGATAGGATGCGTATATTACCACAGAAAATCTGTGTATATGTACATTTCGTATGTAAGCAATACAGTGGCATTTAGCCAACTAGCAAATTTGTGCAATATCAACGATGTGAGTGATTAAAATACGTTTGCACTTGATGAAGGTTTTGAAAAATGAAACCAAGACGCAGCCCTTGACAGAAGGCAAACCCTTTTTAATTATTTAAGACAACAAAATATTATTTAAAAATTTCAATGCATATAAATACATATTTATATCTTCAAATTCACTAATAAAAATATTTACAAGAATTCATTGCATTTCATTCAACTTAAAATCTATAAAACTAAAACAAATTCACAAGGAGTATCACATATAAAATTCAATTCAGATCACTTCTTATTCTAATTACAAATAAAATAACAAACCAAAAGCAAATTTAAAAAATCCAGTTTCAGTGAAAACATTTTAGTGAAGTTTTTGCAATGTTTTTGATGTAAATTCTTCGCGCTCGCTTTAAAAACCCCTTGTACATTGTACAGCAAAACGTTACCAAGGTTTTCACTGAAACTCACTGTTACGTTTTAAAATGCTGTTGCTAGACAGAGTAATTTCTGTTAGCTATTTTTTCCAGACAGCACATTTGCCGAAAGTATTTCAAACGGTCTGTAACCCACATGAACCCCTCCATATAGTGGGCAAAGCACGGGCTGGCGTCAGTTCTGCTGTTGTTGTCCAAGCACAGCGGCATTTTTTCAAAGTCCTGGAAGTGGATTAATAAATATAATTTGTTCAAACATATACTTATTTCTTGAACCTACCGTGATCGCCATTGACACCATGTCTTCCAACACGTTCGCGTAGGCCAACCTCTGTCTTTTTGGGTGCTCCAACTCCGCTTTCTGGGCGAGGTAGCATCTCGAATACTCAATTGTCTTCTCACATGACCATCTCTTGCGCCTTTTTTCTTGCATTCTGAAATAACAAACATGTTTTAATTTATAATTTTATGTGAAATATACGAAGCGCAAATTTTTCTTACCCTTGTTCCATTTTTATTTGTTTTGTTTATGTACCCATAAAACAAACAAGATTTGATAGTTGATTGAAATTTCTCAAGTATTTTTCCAGATCCCATTCACAATAGAGCGGGTATTTTGCTTCACAACACTACATCTCAGGTCGGATATCATAGAACCGAGTTGGCTCAACTCGCATATTTTTCCGAGTTAGTGTTGTTGTTTTACATGCTATTTTTTATCCTACCTAGTGTTTTTTTACAACTAGGTTACAAAAGAACGGGCCTATATTTAAATATATACCTACGTCAGCCTTAAATTTGTTTGCACACCTATTTTCCGTTTTTACATAGCACTAAACAAATCTCATGCTTCGAGAAAGATGCTAACAGGGTTGCTTTTTCAACTAACGGAAATTTTCTCAGAGCTGGAGCGTTCCTTTCCAACTTGGATGCAAAGAAACGGGCCTAGTATTCAACTAATTTTGCTTCGAAAACCGATATCTTTGTACACGTTTCAATGTCTGTTAGTAGCTCATCAAAATATTTAAGCCCTTTTTAAAAAATATATTGTTAATCTGACAGTTCTACCATAAGTTCAGGCCGTTATAAATATGAAACTATAAGCATATTGTAAATTTTATTTTATTTCATTTATTTAATAATTCATATATTAAATGAGCGATTTACAAAATTTTTATCGAAATGGTCACCTTTTGCTTTCTATTGGCATTGATGACACTGCGAAAACTAAACATTTTTTGAGACTCTCGACATATCTGTGGGGCATTCGACAGGTCATGCTCTCTAATTCTAACTAGAATTTGTAGTCCAGTGGATTCAAAGCTGGACTTCCAGACGGTCAATCCTCTGCAGCTATGAAACCAGGAATATTGATTTTAAGCCATTACTAGGTGAGAATCTTGCTGGAAGATCCAATGCTCTTCATCGAAGAGAGTATTGTTTTACAATGCCTTCTAAACTATCCTGATGGTACACTTTTCCCAAGTTTTAACCCCTATTCTGAAAATTTTGGTATATCCTTTATGGTGGTACAACCAACCGTTAAGTATTGTTTTACAATGCCTTCTAAACTATCCTGATGGTACACTTTTCCCAAGTTTTAACCCCTATTCTGAAAATTTTGGTATATCCTTTATGGTGGTACAACCAACCGTTAAGTCAACAAAGTTAAAAAGCCCTGATGCGCTTGGGTATAAAAAGACTAGCGCGAAAGGAAGTTCTTCTTCGTACTGGTACAAATGTCCGCACTGTGTACATTGGCAAAATCTTGGAATATAAATTTTTTATTATTTTTCTTAGTAAATACACGTAGGGTTCTGTATATCAGGTAGAGGTTCATCTTTTCAACAATAGAAGGCGATAATATAATTTCTAAATAGCATTTCGTTTAAATAAGTTGTGCATTTCTATCATAAAATTGGGTTGCACCGAAATCCAACGAAGGACTGCGCAGTTACCAGTAAAAATAAGTTTCATCAACAAAACTAAAACTGCAATTGTGAAATAGTGCAAAATTTTTTTTGAACAATAAAAAATATAAACAAAATATGAAAATTAATTAAAAGTTATTAATTTTGATGAAATTGTATATTTTATTTTCTTTTACTGTAACGTTCATTCGAATACCGCTTTCAATATTTTAACAAAGTACGTACGTACATTTAAAAAAGTGTTTTTTATTGGTATAATTATTTTGGCCTTAAAATTCTTTATACGAGTTTGCCCAGCTCTAATCTGCGTAACTACTTATATTAGTTTGCAAAATGTTAGAAAATATTAAAAGATATTGTATTAATGTTGATTCTCCAGTGACCATTACAGCTACCACAAATAAGCAAAAACTAAAATTCTTAAGAATACTATACTTCCGGCGTGGTTGGCAAAACTTTTATTTAATTTTCATTAGACGGAACTCAATTTCAACTGCAGAAGTAAATATACACGCACTTACTCGCACATACCCGGTAGTGATAAGCTAATCGAGTCTACAAATAGTTTAGTGCGCGAACTGGTACTTAATGGGGGTAGTTATACTAGCTCGATAGCGACTATAGCTTAGCGACATCTGTTTCCGAAATAGGAAAGTTGCAAAGACAAAATGAAATCACTAATTCAGTTTCTAAATCATTAGAATACATTTCTTCCAAGAGAAAAGCCTTTTGCCAAAGAATTGATGATAAACATTCACTCATTTGAACATTTACTTTATTTGTCCTTTATAAAAAAAAAACATTTAACACAATGAATATTTCAAGTTCTTCAGAAAGGAAAAGTATTCCCATCGGTTTGTTTCGCGTTACAAGTTCTTCAATACGGGTTCTCTCTAGCCGACCAACGTGCCAGATTTCCTGTCTTTAGCGTTTTCTCTTTCTCAATTTCAGTCTTTAATTTCTGCCAGCGCTGTGTCGAACTTACAAAAAAAGAACGTAGATTTCAAAAAGTAACATGAAGAAATGACATGCTTTTGCGCCAGATGCATCAGCCGAATTCGCCACTACATTGAAAGAGCGGACATAGCAAGGAACAAAAAAAAGCAAACGTTAGAATAAACTCTTCTTGTGCCCCAACCAAACGCGAATGTAAAAGTTGTAGAAAACCTATCACGTATTGAATCGTTTGCGTGGATCTAATAGTCATCACATTTAGGTATAAAGATATGAATATTTAAATCCTGTGAGACATACACAAAATTTTAATACCAAATACCTAGGATCCAGCCTACCCAGCCTATTGGTAAATCCGGCACTGGTGGCGTCAGCTAAATACGCCTTCGTTTTGGCAAGCGCGGTTGGGAGACTATGTGAAGTTAGAAAACATTTAGTAAATCTCACAATAATTGCAAAATTGAATAAAAAATTCACGATATTTACTTAAAAAAATGACATTACAGAAAAAAGTAGTTTTTTCGAAGAGTCGACACTACTCAGGACCTACTGACGGCTATTCTATTGGCCACAGCGCCGTTGATAAAATCATGATTTTTTCGGATGGATACATGTATGCTTTTCCGAATAGTATGAGACTGATATAGAGCCTGACTAGTTCGTTGACTAATATAATTGTACTGAAGAGGCTGTGTAGTTGAAATGGAATGGAATTGAGATAACCCGGAAACCCGAAATCTGACCCAAATATACTCCATCTCCGCTTAGCAAAAACAGGACAGATATAGAGAAAATGCTCTGTTCTATCCTCATCCTACGGGCAAGATGTGCCCATCGAGTTATCGGTGGCGCCTATGGTGACCATGCGTTGCCCCATGAATCGTGCCCTGTAACCAACCCAACCAGTGCTCGTAACTTCTTCCTTATTTTCATAAGAAGGAATTTCGTCACCACCCTATCCTGTAATTTCAGGCTGTTTTGCAGTTCTCACACACCTATACAAGAGATTATGAGATTATGCACTTGACTATCCCTGCTTTGCCGGGTCCCGCAATCAGCCAATTCATCAGTCAGTCCAATACCTTAAACACCGCTGTGCCCCAGCACCCACATGAAATTAAACTTATTCGATTTTCCAGCACAGTTCAGCCTCAACTTAGTTTCATTGACAACTTTTAAGGAAGTGGGAACAGTCTTTAAGGTCTTTAATGCAGCTTGGATGCCACTACAGACTCTGATTTGGTATCCACGCTACCTTACGCCAATTATACAGACTGCTACCTTAGCAAATATCTTCGATTGGTAAAACTTTGCCATTGTAGCCAAGGCAAGAAAGCATCTGAAATCGGCGTTCGAGTGCCAACCAGCTTCAGTTCCATTTTCTGTTTCGGAGTCGTCAGTGTAAAAAGTTTTCACCGAGTTTCCCAAAGAAGTACATGGATCTCTCCTTGTTCTCTTGCGGGGAAGCTATGATATACTTTCTACCAAAAGAGACTCTCGATATCAGTTTGTCATTTTGAGCCAAAAACAAATTGTATTTCTCTGACAACCTTCCAAACAACTTTCTGTGCCCGGAGTTCTCATCGTCGTGCCACAATCCAAAAGACTGTAGTTAAATCCAAGGGTAGCAAGTCTAACAAGGTATTCAAAACAGCTCTTGATTGACAACAGCGGGTCTGTGTAATTAGTCAAGTGGTATAATGCTAATGCATAGGCTGCCAATTGATGTGCTGTTTTTACCAGCTATTTATATGGAGAAAACATAGAACATGAAGTACTTTGGTTGCTCAGCACACTGGTGGTAGTAATCTACTTTAGAACTAGTTAGCTTGATTGTAGGGTATATTTGTGGTTTGCTGTACATATGTCTGCCCTTGAATGCACACATCCGTTTTCATCCCTATATAAAATAAGAGCATTCCCTCGCTATAGTGAAACGAATGAAACTTGACTCAATACGATAGAAGGCAAGTCGATTGGCTTACTCAACTTTACATCAAACCCTAGCCAATTCAAACTCTTATGAACTCTTGTGGTGCCCTAAACGTCTTGGCCGCAGTTGAGAAATTCACCGCAACCGAAAAGTAGCATAAAAAGCTTAGGCAGCATAGTTTTCGCTGGCCTGGCAGCTGGGTGAGGGTGGGGGAAGGTAAAAAAAAAAAATTCCAGTTAGCATCAATTTGATTTCACTTTTAGCAAAGTTCCCACTATCTGCAGGCTATTCCCACTTGCTCGGCTCTTGGCATTTTAGTCGTTTTTATTTTTTCAGTATTGTTTGCACATTGTCAGCAATTTAAGGCTGCTTTAAGCTTTAGCTTTGATTTCTTTGAATCGCTGTTAGGATATTTTAATGCTTGCCCTTAATCAGCACTGACTTTTCAGTCCCCAAGGGAGATCATTACCTTTGTTTGTGGCAGGTGAATGCAGAGGTAGGTAGTGTTGGAATTTAGATGGCTGCGTTATAGCTTCTTGCTTTTGTTGCCGTCAGTCGGTGTAATATTTTGTTCAAAACTTTTGTTGCCTCAAGCGTTTGAGGTAGTGAAATATGAATTTACATATATAAATTCACCCAACCAGCATTTGGAAGAAAATGGGAAGAGTAATTTCCAAAGCAATAAATTGATGATTCTGCTAAAAGGATTTTCAAAAAGTGGTTGAATTTAAATTTTTTTTCCAACTTTCACTAAAACAACTGCCAGTGGTTTATATTTACACTAGCTGACCCGGCGAACTTCGTCCCGCCCAATTTTTATTTGAAATAGTTAAAACGCTTTTTGAACTTAAATATTTTTGGCGAAGTTCGTTCTTTGTTTTGTTGTGTAGCGTGTAAACAAATAAAGAAGATGGCTCTCCAACACGCTAACATGCCACATACATACCTACATATGTATGTATGTACATATGAAACTGTAAAATTTTGAACTTAAACGATAAATCGGTTTGAATCATTCGAATTCTCAGAATGAACATTTCCTCACTTTTAGATTTGCTGTGTTGTAGTAAACTATTCACTACAGTGAAATTATTTTTTATGAATAAAGACGGAAACCTTATATGTATGTATATCTGGTATAAAAATCCACGGGATTGAGATTTGAACTTGAGGTCAAAATTTTTAAAATTATATGTATGTAGATGAACATTTTCGTAGAGTTGATAATAAACACAAATTTTCATAAAATAGTTCATTTTTGATTTTATATTCAAGTTTTTAACAAATAAGTTAATTACAAAATTGTTACTTGATAACATGTAACATTTAATTTTATAATCTTAGGATAGATAATTCTTAATTTTTAATAGTAGTATTTATTTTTTTGAATTATAAACATTTTAATTTAACTTAGCACTAATCGGTGCACAATATTTTTGGTTAACCTGTCTCGAGCTAAGACAAATAGATTTGATGGTTTTCCCACACGTGAGCATGCAACATATAATTGCCCATGGGAAAAGCATGGATTATCCAAATCTAACCCACAAATGGACATTGTTTGGCCTTGAGACTTATTTATGGGCATGGCAAAAGCTAAACGAATAGGAAACTGTAGTCTTCTGAATGGTATCGTAGATTCTGACGGTATCATTGGAATACGGCGCAACAGG
Organism: Anomoia purmunda; assembly: GCA_951828415.1. Taxonomy (NCBI): domain Eukaryota; kingdom Metazoa; phylum Arthropoda; class Insecta; order Diptera; family Tephritidae; genus Anomoia; species Anomoia purmunda. Next base: position 125,169,462 of record OX639993.1, read on the forward strand.
ACCACTTCTCCTTTAAACTTTCCAGTCAAAATGGTTGCTTCTAGAATATTCCCTGTTAACTTTTTGATGACCAAACGTGTACCGTTGCATAACCGAGGTGGATTCAAATTACGCAGAAGAATAATAATTGAACCAATCTTCAACCGAAGAATATGTGGTGGCATTCCGGGTATATCTAGAGAGTTTAAAAATTCAGTTGGAAAATTTACACTTTCATTTTCATCAACAACAGTATCGATTGATTTAAAAGACATCAGATCGCCTGGCAACAACTGTTGTATCTGGAAGTTAATTTCGTCAACATCAACATTTTTGGCTGCCAAAATAGCCCGCCCACTGAGCCAGTTATGATCTAAATAATTATTTTGTATATCCGGGAAAATACTTTCAATTAATTCAATTTTTGTGTGAACAACAGTGCAGAAATTGTCTGGCAGTTTAATGCATTGCGTGTTTGGTTGCCGTTCTATTGTACCGTTCCCAATATCTAGCAATTGTTCCGAAAATATATGTGCTAATGGATCATTTAGTAAATGTACGCGCATGTTTATAGTCAATCGAAGTGTTTTTACATTTCTCCATAAAAATGATTGTTTTAAACATGCGTTAATCTCATCGGCGAAAGTAGAGCGAGGTATGACCGGCAACGTCTGTCGGAAATCACCAGATAGCAATATGACAGCACCTCCAAAAAGTTTATCATTGCCGTTCAAATCTTGCATAGTTCGGTGCAATGCCTCTATTGCGCTATTTTTTTTTATGTTACATATTGCGTTTGGGTTGCTATGAATTTGTAATGTCAACTTGAATGCTGAATGTGCCGTTCGCCCACCATCTAGCATAGTAGCAGTAGTATTATTCTTCTGCGTAATTTGAATCCACCTCGGTTATGCAACGGTACACGTTTGGTCATCAAAAAGTTAACAGGGAATATTCTTGAAGCAACCATTTTGACTGGAAAGTTTAAAGGAGAAGTGGTCCTGTTGCGCCGTATTCCAATGATACCGTCAGAATCTACGATACCATTCAGAAGACTACAGTTTCCTATTCGTTTAGCTTTTGCCATGTCCATAAATAAGTCTCAAGGCCAAACAATGTCCATTTGTGGGTTAGATTTGGATAATCCATGTTTTTCCCATGGGCAATTATATGTTGCATGCTCACGTGTGGGGAAACCATCAAATCTATTTGTCTTAGCTCGAGACAGGTTAACCAAAAATATTGTGCACCGATTAGTGCTAAGTTAAATTAAAATGTTTATAATTCAAAAAAATAAATACTACTATTAAAAATTAAGAATTATCTATCCTAAGATTATAAAATTAAATGTTACATGTTATCAAGTAACAATTTTGTAATTAACTTATTTGTTAAAAACTTGAATATAAAATCAAAAATGAACTATTTTATGAAAATTTGTGTTTATTATCAACTCTACGAAAATGTTCATCTACATACATATAATTTTAAAAATTTTGACCTCAAGTTCAAATCTCAATCCCGTGGATTTTTATACCAGATATACATACATATAAGGTTTCCGTCTTTATTCATAAAAAATAATTTCACTGTAGTGAATAGTTTACTACAACACAGCAAATCTAAAAGTGAGGAAATGTTCATTCTGAGAATTCGAATGATTCAAACCGATTTATCGTTTAAGTTCAAAATTTTACAGTTTCATATGTACATACATATGTAGGTATGTATGTGGCATGTTAGCGTGTTGGAGAGCCATCTTCTTTATTTGTTTACACGCTACACAACAAAACAAAGAACGAACTTCGCCAAAAATATTTAAGTTCAAAAAGCGTTTTAACTATTTCAAATAAAAATTGGGCGGGACGAAGTTCGCCGGGTCAGCTAGTATAGCTCTAAATTTAACTCCAAATGTACATTTAGCCATACAAAATTCTATACCTAAATGCAACTAAATGAAATTTTTTTTTTGAATTTAGGAAATACATACATGCAGAAATCAGCTCTGCAATTTCCTAAATTCCTCTGAAATCTCCCAAATTCGAGGAAGATTTACTGGAAAAGAGTGGCAGCATTGCTTATTTGTCTGACCATACATACATAACTTTATTTATTTCACGGATTGTATGTGATTTTTTCTTAAATTTGGAATATTGGAAGTCATAGACTCGTATAACTTTACCACAAATAATATAAACTTCAAACAACGCATTTTCATTTAATGTAATAAATGTAGCGCCATCTACTGTAACATACCGCACTTACTCAATACCGCCAGCTGGTGGAATCACAATAACTGTAGCGCCATCTACTTTAGCGCATTTACTCATACCGCTGTTAGCGCCACCAACTGGTGGATAGCTCTTTGCTAATAATAAACAAATAATTTGCAATAAATAAATAATGCGACTATAAGGAGAGTTATAAACTATCCTATCTTTCAAGTTGGACCAAACTGCACACAGTGTTAAAAATTTCATTAAAATCGGTTCAGTAGTTTAGGAGTCCATCGAAATCAAACAACGTGACACGTGATTTTTATATATTAAGATATATCAATTGAGAAGTAAAACAAAGGGGTTTTCAGAATTAGATTTGTACACATTCACTCATTACGTGTTGGAGATGCGTGGACAAATTTAAAAAATAAACCAAATATTGGGTGAAAATTAAACAAAATTTAGAAAAAGTTATTTCGGAAATATGTTTTAAGAGGGTTGCCACTTGTTCAAAAGAATAAATATGAATAAACTAAAAAAATAAATGAAATATTGTAAAACACTGAAGAGAGTTGCCACCCTTTAATTAGAGTTATCGGAAATGTAGAGATATTGGTGCCAAACGAAGGAGATGAAATGAAGGCTAATTTCTAAATGATTTTTGTAGAGGGTTGCCATCTGATGAAATATAATTAAATTAATAGTACTAATAGTACTAATAGCATATTTGAATTTTAATGTGAAACTAAAATGAGTTAAGATAGCGTTGCTTGAAAAAATTATTTAGATATGGTTGCCACCTATTTAAAAAGTTAATTTCATTTAATTGATAAGTTAACAGTAATACGTTCGTGTAAGTGTGAAGCCGAAGAAGTTCATACGAAAATTCTTTTTGTTATTTTGGTATTTTGTGATTTTTAATTTATCGGTAAACTTTGATCGATGCTTTGAAATTTTTTAAAATTTCACAAAATATCAATCAAATATAATCAGAAAAATTTTATTCCAAGAAAAACTATTGTATGGGCTCGACAAAAATCTAAGTTTAATCGAAAGTATAAAAATTAAAAAAAAAAATAGAACTTAAGCGAAAAAATAAAAATTTCAAACTAACGGATATGCAATAATGTAAAACAAAAAATCTTCTAAATAAAAATAAGGTCAATATTCGAGTTCTGTTTTGAACAGTCTCACTTGCCTGAAGGGCAGATTTTCCACTATCTTATCTTAAACACAGTTTAATCTTTAAATAATGAATAAAACCAACAAACACTTCTGAATTTTTGCTCAGCAGAGTAGTTAATCAAATTTTCACAATTCAATCGTTGAAGTAAATCCAACTCAATGCGCATAATAGCTAGACATTTAGACGATTTGCAACTATAGTAGAACGTAAATAGTTTTGGACCCTTTTCAAACATGAAATTGAACGTTTTGTACTGAAATTTGTTGAAGCTAATATGATGAATATTCGATACGCTATCTCCTAGGCAGATATTTTTTATCATTCTATTTAATTCGTCAGTAATTTTTAGTCCGCTTAGTGAATATTTTTTTGAATATAGAAATTATATATAATTAAAAAAGAAAAACAGGCAGAACCAAAACCGAGCCAGAAACCAAATATTCCTTGGACAAAGGAACACATAACAATAATTTTTAGTGGTTGCATATTGCGCCGAAAAGTTTTCGTAAAGGTTTTATATATTATACAAATTGTAAGAAACTTTTGCACATAGAACTCTAATGGGTTAAAAACCAATATGATTATAAGGAAACTTCAAATATGCGTACGTCAACTACCTGGCACACTTTATGTCATTACACTATGGTTTAAGTTAAAGCGATTGATCATTCAATAAAAACTCAAGTCTGAGTTATGTATTCTGCAAGGCGAATTCATATAATAGGCCCATTTTTTTGTAACCTAGTTGCAAAACAACACTAGATAGGATACAAAATAGCATGCAAAACAACAACACTAATAATGCGAGTTGAGGCAACTCGGTTATATGATATCCGACCTGAGATGTAGTGTTGTGAAGCAAAAAACCCGCTCTATTGTGAATGGGCTCTGGAAATATACTTGGGAAATTTCAATCAACTGTCAAATCTTGTTTGTTTTATGGATACATAAACAAAATAAATAAAAATGGAACAAGGGTAAGTAAAATTGCTTTTCGTATATTTCACATAAAATTATGAATTAAAACATGTTTGTTATTTCAGAATGCAAGAAAAACGGCGAAAGTGATGGTCCCGTGAGGAGACAACAGGGTTTTTGAGATGCTACCTCGCCCGGAAAGCGGAGTTGAGCATCCAAAGAGAAAGAAGTTGGCCTACGCGGACGTGTTAGAAGACATGGTGTCTATGGTCATCACGGTAGGTTCAAGAAATATATGATTGAAGAAATTATATTTATTATCCAGGACTTTGAAAGGATGCCGCTGTGTTTGGAGTCGAAGATGCGCAGTCTTCTCCAGGCCTATAAAGCGGCACTAGACAACAACGCCAGAACCGGCGCTAGCCCATGCTTTACCCCCTATATGGAGCAAATGGACGAAATGTTTGGGAGTAGTCCGATTATTTCAAACGACCACACGGTGCATGTGGGTTATAGACCGTTTGAAATACTTTCGGTAAATGTGCTGTTTTTGCTTTTGGTTTTTATTTTACTTGTAATTAGAATATGAAATGATCTGAATTTTATTTTATATGCGATACTCCTTGTGAATTTGTTTTTGGTTTATAGATTTTAAGTTGAATGAAATGCAATGCATTCTTGTAAATATTTTTATTAGTGAATTTAAAGATATAAATTTTTAAATAATATTTTGTTGTCTTAAATAATTAAAAAGGGTTTGCCTTTTGTCAAGGGCTGCGTCTAGGTGTCATTCTTCAAAGCCTTCAATCGTTGATATCGCACAAATTTGCTAGTTGCCTAAATGCCACTGTATTGCTTACATACCAAATGTACATATACACAGATTTTCTGTGGTAATATACGCGTCCTATCACCACCAGATGTGGCAGGTACGTAGTTAAGACTCCGAATACTTCACTGAAAATAAAATGGCATTAAGTTTATGCATTTCTTTTACACACATTTTGTTATTACTTGTTAGATATTCCACCGTTTGGCGTCTTGGCCTCATGTGCATTTTGAAATCTGCCTCACTCATTGCATCGAGCGTACCTTCAAATTGGAGCACATCTCATGAGTCTCGTTTTCACTCTCCGAGTCTTCAGAGGAGCTGGAGCTGGCATATATCGTTTCCAATAACTCCATTACTCCTTGCATCTCTCTATTGCGACGTGATTCGCAATGCTCACCCGTGTACAAAGACATCATCTACAAACGTAAAAGGTTATTTAATGCATTTATTTAATGTTTTTAAATAAATTTAATAACTTACCACGGAATCCTCAGAATTGCTCATTTTGTTTTGCTTCTTTAAAATTTCACTAAACAAATCATATGTTTAATGACAGATATTGCCAGTGTTGTGAAGTAACTAAAAGGAAATTTTATCCGAGTTGGAGTGTTTTTTTGCAACTAGGTTACATGAAAACGGGCCCAATGTGATAGATAGCATCCCACGAGCCGAATGTTTGTTCTTTCCTCCAATTTGCTGGGCTGTTATGTTTACAGACAACATAATACATAAGGAATACGGGGCGAATTTAGATTTAGACATTTTATTCGCATTGGTTTATCTTGCTATCACCTTCTATGGTTTTACGAATTCCATTGGAATGTAGACTGACGAAGTGAAAAAAAATTGTGAATTTATATATTTTTACAATAATCAATTCAGCAAATATCATGGTAATAATAATAATAATCGGAATAAGAATAATAGTCGGAAGTTTCAAAAAGAGAAAGAAAAATATATGGATTAGTTGCGCTTGAGCGAGAGTGCTTTCTTAGACAGTTCTATAGCTTCAATAAGTGATTGTGGGGAAAAATTCAGTAAAGTTAGTTTGAATTTCTTTCACTTTAATTTAAAATACTCACTTTCACTTTTCATGGTGTTTCAGATTGCTACTGTTTGCAACATTATACAAATTTGAATCACTTGCCTGGACCCAATATAAAAAAGGCTATATATAATATGAAGTCATTTGAAAAACATGAAAAGATAAACAAAATTTCTTAAAACTTTTAATATTAAATATGTATATAATCTTTTAATAAATTCTAATTGCAGAAGCGTCCGAAAGAGATATTATTACACTCGATGAGTATAAATACGGGGTACAGAGCGGTTTTAAGCCAAATGGTATTTACAAGGAGCCACATCAAATTTATCCTATCTGCCAAAATTGAAATAAAGCATAGCTTAAAATGCCACGTACTACATATGTATATACATGCTGTAGATCTCGCTGAGCAAGCAATGGAAAAGTGCATTCTAGAAATTCCAAGTACATCCTCCAAAATCTAGAGGAAGGGTTCGGAGCTTTTTTTTTTTTTTTTTTTTTTTTTTATACGTATATACATACATATATGGATACGTCTTTTTTTCAATGACTTATACAAGTTAAATGCGGATTCAGATGTATGTATTACGTTATTGAGAAAATATTGTGGGATCCTTTGAAATGATCCTTGGTTATAAAACTATGTTCAAATTACGACGTAAATCACTTAATTCCATCAAAATTACTTCGCATGAGTTTCTAATTTGTTCTGACAGCTCGGTAGCCACAGAATTGCAATTTATTTGATCAAGTGTGATGGATTGTGAAAATTTTTATTCAGCCCTATTCTGCATTTCTATTACGTTCCCGCATTCCGCTCCGCATCGATTGAAATTAAGTATTCCGAGTTACTACGGCATCGAAAGACAAAGAGGAAGAGCGGCAGCCTTTTCCAAAAAACAAAATAAAGCAAACAGATACAAATTCGTGGCCAAACTATTGCTTTTTAAATAAAATAAATAAAAATATAATCGCGTAATGGATTCAATAGCCGCGGCGATACTACTTGAGGAGGACGACAACGCATCCGAGAATGCTGACACAAAAGTTGAAAGGAGAAGATTGCGAGATATGTGTGATCCATGTGTGATGAGAGATGAGTGACGAATTGTAAGAAATTGAGTTTGAAAATGATAAATCTTAATTCCCATATGGTTGCCATTATATCAGCCAATTTTTCATACTGCTCCGGAGTTGTCATTTTTGACCTGCAAACATATCAAAAAACATCAATAAAGCTCAAAAAACTTAAAAAAAATTATGTTGATGACTTTTAGAACTATCAACAACAAGTTTTACTCACATTTTTGGGAAAATTATATTTTAAAAGTACACGAAAATAAAAATCTAACCGTCCTCCACGAACAAAATTTCAACTTACAAAAACGTAACTACGATCGCAATGTAGAATACATAAAATTTTAAATTTCGAAGATTGATCGAAACTCATCGAAACGCAGAATACCAAAGTTGCCAAACTGAGAAAATTTCGATTCGAGTCGAAATGCAGAATAGGGCTGATTATACTTAAATATCGTAATATCTTTTATTAAGTTTACCATCATGATGGAAGGCTTCTGGACGAAATTTGAATCAAAGAACACAATTAATTCAAAATGGATGTTCTAGTTAGATATGGGTGAATACGACTTTCGATTATTAACGATAAAATTTAGAGCCGTCACTTATGTGTTCTTGATTTGCCTATTAATCTATGATAATATAGCTAATTTCATATTAATTTATTGACAGATTTAACAAGGCGAAATTACTTAATTTCATCGTAATAAATGAATGTGAATGGAACATAAATTAAGATAGTATAGCCGAGTTTTAAGTAAAGGTTCTGGAGGTGCATTTGGAATTTTGAGCTTACAATTTTTTGTTGCTCCTACATGTGCTTTGTAGCACATTGATTATCTTCTTCATGCTCTTCTTTAACCTTTAAATAATATTTTATATTTTTTTAATTTTAATAAATATTTGCAGCCATATTATTGAATTGTTGTTATTCCTCCTTAGAGGCGGCGAAATAAATTTTTTCTCAATTATTCACTGTGGAATAGCGACAAATAACTCTCCGTCCGGGGAATAAATATTTATTCCAATCGTTTCTCCATTCGGAGTTTCAAAATAATAAAAATAATTTTGATTTGTGCTTTAGTGCGATATGAACAACAATAAATATAAGAAAAAGTCTCGAGTATTTCGAGCGCCGATGCAAACGAATTGGCTGTGATATATGGGAGCAACGACCCAGGAAAATCGCAAAAACGTTTGTTTTTGGTTACATAAAATTTATTTTAAATTAAGTATCATTTACAGGTCTTTCCAATGTGGCAGTGGTAAGATTCAAAGGGGGCGAACTTGCAAAACCCAATGCCAGTGCCTTTGACCATTTCACTCACTGTAATAACGAAATTTTCAATCTCGAAATACATTTCATTTATTGTTCATATGTACAATAATACAATTTAAAAAGCCTATAAAAAATTTTGATTTAACAGAACGAAATAATTGCTTAATTCGCTCGAATCAGAGTGATTTGCTATTCTCCCGAATAACCATTATGACTGCCTTATTTTATTTTATTCTAGGAGCCAATAATAAATTGATTCCAAATTATACTGCCGTAATCTGTAAATCTTGTTATTCTGCCTTATTCTGACATATTCAGGGGGTCAATAATATGACCGCTAGTGCACTTACTTTAAAACTTTTGTTTTCCTTTGTCAAGCCTTATTTTAATTAAATAAAAAGTCATTATATCATAAAAATGAAGGAAGCGCCACTATAGGGTTTCTTAGGAAGAAGTTGTCTCGTAGCAAAAATACTCTCGGAGGATTGCCACTATCTGTAGAGGAGCGACCGCTAATAGAAAAACATTTCGCATAGTTTTTCTACTACCACTACTTACTAGACTAAGTAGTACTTGATAAAAAATGCCTAATTTCTTGGAATTATATTGCCGCAAATTGTTTACCTTTCCATTCTTCGCACTTGCAAGTTTTGTAGAAGAGTGCCAAACCTCGCCTGCCTTTTGTTATTATTAATGAAAAAAGTTTGGCTTTGTCATCTCAACGAGTAGCACCCGATGATTATTCACCGATCAAAAATGTTTGCTGGGCACAAGCCAGTTCATTCTCGCATCCACGCTTGACTACAGAAGTTCTATGAAATCGTACAATTTTTGAAAAAATATTTAATAAATAAAGGAACAGAATTTATATTTTATCTGCCCAGAAGACAAACAAAAGTTGTGCAGCACAACAAATAAAACGGAGGCGTTAAAATCCCTTCAAAATCGCAATTTTAATAATGTCGAATACTTTTATAAGTCGTGTCAACAATTTCACTCATTTCATGCCATTTGTTATTTTTTTAACAATTCCTCTGGGTTGCAAGAAATTCAATTTTGCCAATTTGCCTTTAGCCTTTTGAACATTGCGTTGCATTGGCAATTCAAGCTGCTTTGTCCGGTTGGTTGCAATGTGACAACAGCATATTTATTATTTCCTTTATGGTATCAAGTATTTCACGTAATATTCTTTATTGTCGTTTATTTGTGTGCTATCGTTTCACTGTGATTTTATTCGTTTATTTGTCAGCGGAAAATTGGGTTAAATACTACTATTAGATTTTGATTATAACTTTTGTAAATAGGGAGTATTTGTGGAAATTGTTTAAATGCAATAAAAATTAATATTAGGTATTATTGAAGATTTAATTTCGTGTGGTGGATTAGTTGGTTGATAGATCGACAGTCAATTTAAAGTGAGTAGTTGTTTATTTTATATTTTATTTTATATAGAGATGGAGGGTCCTCCTATGCGGTCTTGTAGCCAAACGATTTTTTCGAAGCAAGAAAGCAGAGGAATCGGCCATTTCTGATCTGCTGCGTTCATTAAATCCACTAGTGAAATTCTTTCGGAATCTTAACAGATTTAAGCTATAATTAGTTTCTGAGATTGAGCCACCATTGTTTTCTTGGTCGCGGTGAATTCCGAGATGACACCTCATCAATTCTCTCTTTGAAATAGCTGATCATATAAAGAACCATAGTTTCATCACCAGTAACAATTGAATTCAATTGAATTCAAATACTCTTGACTTCACAAAAGGCCGAAAACTCTGTACAGAACTTTATTCGTTCTTGTTTTTGTATAGAGGAAAGAAATTTTGAGATCCACATTGCGCTGAGCAGTTTTTGTTCCAAAATTTAGATGAAGGATTCTAAGCACTATTGTTTTTGTAGAACCCCAAATTTGATCTTTTCATCCGTATTCGCCTAGGATGGCTGCAGAGGGCGCGGTTCATAGTCAATTGATTCTTTTCCAAAACGAAATTGCTTCATCCATTCTTTATGTGTATTATTTCCCTTTTCCTTATATTATTTACGATATTAATAAATTTTTATTTAGTTTTCAAACAATTGGAAACCTTCTCGAAATATATTTCACAAATAAAGTTTCCTTAAACCATTTTCGTTTGACCCTAATATACATAGCAGACTTTCGGTTAGTATACCAATTAAATTGAATAAACATTATATAAAAGGTGACCCACCTCTTCAAAAAAATTTTCCTATATATGTACGCTTTCACTTCACGCCAATACTGTTTAATTTCAATAATCTTGGAAATTGAACAAAAATTATATTTTTAAGTAGGTGGCAATATTTTTTAAAGACATTGTCGTGACTAAATTTTCTTAAACCTACTTCCATTGAATTCCATGCTGTGTTATTTCGTCTAACTTTAAAATTTTATTTCATTTACTCTTTTAAGCAGGTGGCAACACTCTCCAAAAGAATTTTCTTGAAACTCAATATTTCAATAATTAATTTAACTAGCTAAATTTAACAGGTGGCAACCCTCTCCAAAAATGATATTAAGCTTTCTAAACTTTATTTAGTTTGGTAGGTACCCATATTCAAAAATTTTTAATTAAACTTAATTTACCTATAAAGAGGTGACAACCTTCTTTTCAAATATTTTGGAAATTAAGCTTCGTTAAACCACTTTCGTTTAGTACCCATATTGCAATATTTTATTTAACTCATTGCTCTAATAGAATTTTACTTTTTTAACAGGATACAACTCTCTTTAAAATACAACATATATTTATGTTAACCAAGCTATAAGCTATACATATATCCGCCTAGCTATTTGAGCGGGAAAAAGTAACAAACACCCTCACTCACACATTAGTACGTTACAACTAAAATGAACGAACTTTGTTATAATCATACTCTAATACGGAAAATCAATTTTTATAACTTGCTAAAGCATAACAGTGGGATAGGGAGACTAAAAAACCTGGGGAAGAATATTTATAAAAAGTTTAAAGCTTCACAAAGTCCTGAATAATACGACAATTTTCAAAATTACAGGAAGGAATTTAGTCTTTTTATCGGAATTTTATGTTACATCCTTGAAACAAGTATGAAGTACGACGATTTGTTGGTTAAAAAAAAAATGCTCTGCTATTCCATCAACTGTATTGTTATACCTTTCATGAGAATGAAATGGTATATTAAGTTTGGTCCGATGTTTGTAAGTGCCAGAAGGAGAAGAGATAGACCCATCAAAAAGTATACCTAAATGATCAGGACGATGAGCTGAGTCGATTTAGCCATGTCCGTCTGTCTGTCCGTCTGTCCGTCTGTTTGAACGCAAACTAGTCCCTCAATTTTAGAGCTATTTTGATGAAATTTGGTGAGCAGGTGTCGTTGTACAAATGATTAAACATTTGTCGGAATCGGCCAGATCGGGTGACTATAACATATAATACAACCGATTATTCAGATATTGCATTTTGCACCATAACTCCTCCATTTAAACAGCTAAAGGCTTGAAATTTTGCAGAAATATCAGCCATTATTAGCTACGTATCAGTATTGAAAATCATGAAGATCGGAGAAATATAACATATAGCTCCCATACAACCGATTGTTCAGATATTGCATTTTGCACCATAACTCCTCCATTTAAACAGCTAAAGGCTTGAAATTTTGCACAAACATCAACCATTATTAGCTATATATTAGTATTCATCAAGATCGGAGTTCACAGTGTAAATCGGCAAGATAAATTCAGGACAAATATTTATTGCGAAAAGTAATAAGCTCAGCGCAATATCACATGAATCATAGCGTTAAACGTTTGGGAACTATTTACGGATCTGATAACTGTTTTCAAAGACCGACATATGTAGGTCTTACATATTAATACTTAATTATTTGTATTTTTTAAATGTTGAATATCAAGCGTCGATACGATATTAAAAATATTCAAAAACCATTCCCTTCTTAAAACATAGTTCTTTTTAATTACATAAGGAAAAGCATTAAATAATTTATAACAATGCCTTTACTAGAATTATTTTTATTGATTTGAAGGAAATTTTCGCTTTTAACTATAGGTAATACGAAATTGTAATACAATAACACGTTTTTTACTATTCTTCAATTCATGAAAGGTATGAAGCCTTCGGCATAGCCGAAGACAGCGCTGTTTTTACTTGTTTTTAAGATAAAACCGGTAGCTCTCCCAATAATGTGGCTAATTCTGACCCCCTTGCTTCTCAGTTTTAATCAAAATTTATTTCAAACTATTCTCTATTCTAAATTAATTTTTAACAAATCACTGACATCTAGCACATTCATTGATGCTTGGAAATTCACTACAAACACGCCTATCTTCAGAAATGGTAACGATATATCTAACTATAGACCCATCTCTAAATTATCGACTATTTCCCAACAAATTAAGTGCATCATGAAGGAAAAGCTTTTACTTCCCTATCGCATATCGTATTGGGTATAATCAACATGGGTTCACGTCGGTGCGTTCCGCTAGTTTCATTCATTCATTCTTTCTCTTTGTTCAAATTCATATTTGTTACATTAAAACTTTACACAAATTTTGAAAAAAATCCGCGAAACAAATCAAGCTCGTCTGCGTTACTTAAAGTGGTAATTTCAGTTCTTCTTAAGAAACTAATAATAGTGTTCTAACATCATAAATAATATGTTAGTGTTTAATGGAATATATACCTATCTAAGAATTTAAAAAGTGATTTTTATTAGGTGATTTTTTTTAATAAGTTTTTCTGTATTAATTTTCCGGCAGATTTATATATTCTGGTGGCAGTTAATTGAATATAATGTGCGTTTAGTGTATTTTTAGCATAGTTATTTACGCATTTTGGTCGTCTTTCTAATAGTCTTCTGAAGCGCCCATCATCGAAAAACTCCTTTAACCCTGCACACTTGAATATATATATATATTTAGTTTTTTTGTTTTTTGAAAAGTTTCGGTCCGAATATTTTTCTTTTTCTACCATAGTTTTGTAGTTTCGTGCATTCCGATGGGGTTCCCGTGGCGCAAGTATGACTCCACTAGCGAGAGATATGCCTGTCTTAGAACTTTATAGTCTGAGTAGTAGCTAAGTTGTTTAAGCATAAATGTTGATCTTCTAATTTTCTTTTGTAATAATTTAATATGCTCATTTGATTTTAGGGGTTTATCCCCAATTACTCCTAATTTTGTTGTGCACCCCCACGTCACTAGATTTGGGCTTCTCTTCATGCTTTGATGTAGACAACCATAGCTGCGAAAAATTATATTTATAGGCATAAATTTTGTTTTTGATGATCATATTAAACTTTCGTTAAAGTATTTGTGTTGCTATTTTTAAGTCTCTATAGGTTACGCCATCGGCAAAATTATCCGCATATTAATAGACCGCACAGTTCTTCAGGCATTTTAACAAACCATTTGAGTATATTAGGTATAGAAGTGGACTCAAATTTGATTCTTGAGGAACTTCTTGTGTGAAGAATTTTTCATCGCTCTTTTCTTCATTTATTTTTACCCGAAACTCTCTTAGGTCGCGATAACTTTGAAACAGTCTAAGGTGCTTTCCTCTTATTCCGGCATGCTCCATTTTTTTCGTTTTTAGTTTCCGCGAATTTAGCAGTTTTCAGTAAATATTGTATTTTTTCAGTGCGAAAGGGTTTCCAGGTTGGCTCAATTTATACAGATTTCTCGAAAGATTTCGCTAAAACAAGCTATCTTTGTTTTGCCCCCATTCATGTATAAATAACTGGTTTAAGTCTTCATTGAATAATAGCCGATGTGTTGTTACTCTAGACGAGCTCTCTTCCGTAAATTTTTAATGATATTGCCATTTGTTTTTCATTTGCCAATTATCTGTTATGCGCCATAAGGTCTATCACAACATTGCTAATTCAACTGATATGCGAAAGCTTCAGAAAGATATTGATTGTCTGTATACTTGCTGCCTAAAATATCGTTTGGGCCTTAATATTTCCAAGTGTTTTCAGATTTCCTATTCCGAGTAATATAATGCTTATAGTTCTTCTTATCACATCTCTAGGTTTCCGTCGAACGTTCTAAGGACCTAGCTGTACCTTTAAATACCACAATAATTCATTTACTGCGATTTTTTTTCGATGTTGGCTTTTGTTTATCGATACGCATCTGAATTCTCAAATCCCCAAACGCTTAAGTTTTTATACCATTGCTTTGTCATATCTAAACTAAATTATGCAGCAGTTAAATGAAGAACTGAATGTTTCCTCCGTTTTGGTCTTCGGTTACTTAATTTTACACTAAACTCGCTGGCAAGCACACACTATGTATATAGTCTGACATTTCGTTAGCTCATCCACAAAACCTTACAGTCTGTTTCTCCAGCTAGCCCTATCATCCCGAAAAACAGTCTCTCAGTTGAGATTTAGAAGTCGTTCAGAGTTCTTCCGAGAAGGAGATATGTTCTTGGATTGCTTTTTACCCTTTCTCTTTAGCCAATAAGTTGAAAACTGAGACTCCTTCTATTTTTTTATTAATTCTGCGGTGAAATTTTTGGATATTTTATAGAACGACTTTGGACCATGTAGATATTGTTGAACCCCAAGTTTTTGCGAGTCGGTCAGCTCTTCCGTTGCCTTCAAATACCACATGGCCCGGAACCCATTACTTTTACACTACTTTGTTGCGGATGTCCAGTTGACTCAGAAGAGCCTAGATGTCGTTTTATGTGCATCAAAGGCCTTTAGAGCAGCCCAAATGCCTGCAATAATATAATTGTGTGTTCTTCTGCGGAGACATCCACGGACATAGAACCTCCGCCTGTCTAACCCACCGCTTGGAAGTTGGTTGGACAAGTACCTTGGGACTTTGTTCCGAATATTTCTACCTCAGTACCCTCATTCTACAGCTTGGATCCATCAGAGTACCAAAGCTTTGGGATCCCTTTCAGGAGCTTAATAACTTTGTGAGGCTTCTTAGAAGTATCTATAGCTTTGGCTGCCCCAACCATAACTTCCACTTTTTTTTAGCAACAACTGCATATATGCATGCTCCTTTGTCTGATATCCTAGATACATTCATACATACAGAATAAAAGCATTGGCATTCATGCCACATGCCATTAATAAACATGCGAAAGACAAAAACAGCAAAAAAGCTAATTAAGTTTATGTCACCGGAAATTTGTTTCACCACAGAAACCACCGAAACAAATCCTGCGGTGAGTAGAGCTTTCACATATTTTAAAATAGCAGTAGGATATAAAGATAGAGTTAGAGATAGAGAGCCGACCGCGCACACAAGAAGTTGCAAAGTGCAAATTTGGAATTTGGTAAGAGTGCTGATGAAAATGCGCTTCAAGCTGGGCGAGGTGGTTAGCAAATAGAGAATCGAATCCAAGTTAGGAATCTCCTTTGCCTGCACACCGTTGCCGCCTACCCATTGCTCGGTGTGTTGCAAGTTTGCCAAAAAAAAAAATAATAAACTTCGCATCGAATTTGTGCATTTCATTGGCAATTAATTTGTGAAGACCAAGTGTGCTTTGCCGATTTTCGCTTTGTCTTCAATAAAAACAAGCACACACAGCGAAACATAAATAGGAGTATATGTAGGTAGAGCTTCAAAGTTAGCCACTTGCCTGGTTGGTCCCCAGTTCAACGATGCTATCCATGTTTTCTAGACTCGCCAATGAAGCGAAACATTTTTCCCATGAAGCTGCTGGTTTATTTCGCTTCACCCATTGCAAATAGCAACAACTACATGAATGTGACAATTTAATTTTTGGCTGTAAAATTTTGCAGTAATGAGTAGAGACAGCCAATACTTCGATTTTCGCATCGTTCCGCTCACTTGCTCCCCTCGTTCAATTGGTGTGTGATGTATCCTTGCTTTGGATGCATAGAATCGGTTTAACGGCTTTATTTGTTTGTAAACATTAAAATCGCTCGTAATATACTTTGTCACATGGTGTCGAAATTGATTTGGCTGTTTTTGGGTGGCAAATACTCTGACGATACCAATCAACACTGCTCCTCTCCCACCAGTCTACATAGTTGGTGGTCAGTGCCTTGCCTAACTAAGTAGACTAAATTCAGTCACAGTTGATGAAGTTGTTTTGCTAATTTTGTTGTTGTTTCATCTACAACATTTAGATGTAGTGTAACCCAGCCAACAGGAAAACGTTTGTTTAGCGAAAAGTGCAGTGGGGGGAAAAATCGCATCTTTGGATGAGAGAAAAAATTTCTTAACGTTTAACTACTTACAATACCATACCTTTTTCCAAATCCCGATATTTTGTTAAGGTTAACAAAAAGGAAAAAAACAGATGCAAATATACTTTTGCTCCAAGAAGAGCCAAAATTTCTTCATCGCCATTTCACTGACATTTTGCCATGTTTTGATAGTTGTTTTACTACAATCCAGATACCAGTTTTTCTTATTTTTCCGATAATTTTTTTAATTCGACCCTAATGGGTCGATTTTCGAGGTATGGATTCTGCAAACCCGAAGACAATATGCAAATTTTCACTCTTCTCAAGTATGATTGCCGGGCTGTAGTGCGAAATTACAGCCCAAAACTCTGGGGACGCTGTTTCGACACACGGATGCTGAAAGGCTATGGGAATCTTTCAAATAGAGTAAATGATATGTTATTTTCAATTAAAATTTCAGAAAGAAGAAAATATATGGACAGCTTGGACTTGGATCCAGGTATACCGCTATTTTTTCCACCGATTTGTCAAAGATCCACAATAAGATTGGTAGCGGAATCCACAACAAAAATCTCTCAATAAATATCAGCCCGACTACTGCAGCATTTTCCAGGCCGAACAAACAGCTATAAAGAAAGCCGCTCTTTCGCTATCTCAGTATCTTTACAGTCAATTACTATTTCCGCTAATAGCCAAGTAACTGTCGGATTACTACATTGTAGTTATACCAAAGTGGGAATGAATTGCCAAAGGTAGTGCTCGAACTCTAAACGAGTTAGTCGCGGAAGATACCATTAAATGCCAAGAAAACAGCGAAATTCATGCAAACTACGAGGCAGACTAGCTCGCAATGCTGGATCCCCCTTCTTCTTCTTCCAAACATTGACTGAAAGCGTCTTTAATTGAATCAGCCAACGAAAGATGAGCAGCGGAATCCACCTTCTTAGTCACGAGGAACCAAAACTTTTATACAAACTGACTTCACACCATCAGTGCAATTATCGATATTATTAATGGGCACCGCTTAATGGGAGTGCACGGTACATGAATGGTATATCCGGCTAACGAGTTTTGTTGGAGCTGCATGGGCGAGGAGTAGGTAGAGAGCATAGCGCGCATCTGTCACTGACGCACTCTGGGAACATACCATTTAACGCTTTCACTAAATTTTCGTTCAGTGTCTGGCGGATCTCAACTCTGTAGATGTCCGCGAACCGCAATGCCTTCGTCATGGAAACACGATGGTTCGACATATGGAAAACTGGGGGAATGTAACAGGAGAGCTCACTCAAATGACACCACGATGGGCCTAACACTTAGACCAGAGGGCTTCCCTGTCACCTGTTTTTTTGCTAATTAATTTTTAAATTCACATTCACTAGAACGAAATTGGTTTTTTTGTGTAATTGTTTCACCCTCCCTAAAAACCCTAGACCTCCTACCTGGTCCAGCGATGCTCAGACCTATTGGCAACGTAGCCAACGAGACCGCAGTTTAATTTCGCTTAGCACAAACCTCTCAGAATACATTTTTCAAAAATCGATGGGGCCTGATATGATGCAAGCTGCACCAATACAATTGCTTGTGCGAGGATTACCATACCGAAGATCACTCCTGTCCTTTCAGTCAGCTTCCCTCTTTATACTTTTCATCCGTAACATTCCTCTTTCCGTCCTATTCAACGGTGTTCTGTAGTACACGTCTATTCGGTTAAGTTTTCAGCTTGGGAGGGTATTTTTTCTATGCAGTAGAAGGGTAGTACCGGTGACTTTGCTAGGGCTGAAGGGCGTTGCTCTGCTTCACGGTCTATTTCGCTACATTTACAGTCCATCGCACTCTTTTTATAGAGTAAAACAAACCTGTCTCGGATCTCAACCATCTTCAGCAATCTGCTCAGCGATGGCTACAGTACCAGAAAGTCTTGCATTGCAAAATTGCTATGTCTCGCGCACCACCAAAAGAGGGCATCCATTCTTCTGGCACAGGATGTTGACCTATCAGAGCCCTCACCAGAAAAATAGGTACTGCTCACAATGATTACTGCAAAAGCTGTAAGGATGAAAATAAAGAAGATATAGTTCAGGACCTTCTGTGCAGACCTTTGGGTCTAATGACGAATAATTATGAGAGGGTTTGTCCAAAACCTAGCCTTAGGGGGCTATATCCATTTGAGTCTGAAGAAATATGGTATTTTCGCGATTTTTTATTTTATAATTATTATATTTTTCTGTGATACAATTTTTGAACATCACATTTTGTGCCTCATGCGCGGTGGCCGTGATAAATCAATAACGGCTTACCTGCAATGAAAAAACCAAAAAAAATTCTTCAGTATATGTCTGGACGCCTTTTGTGAACGAAGGATATTGCAAAATTCTGTTTTGTTACAAAATGGTGATAGTTTGTCTGAAATTCTTGACTCTGAAGTACTTAGTGGGTTGGTTTTTTTTTACCTAAAAAATAAAAATTTACTCAAAATACAATTTACTCAAAAAAGTCATTGTAATCAGAAGTAAAAGGATGAAAGTCCAAAACACACGATTCTGAGATAATTGCGTTTAAAGTTTCCACAGTCACTCAGGTCGCAGGGTACCTTCGGCTATTCAGTGCTGTAACTTTAGTTCTAAGAGTCAGATTCTTTTGAAATTTCAAAGAAGCATTCTTGACAGAAGGCACGATACGAAAATGACTCAATCAAGTGGGTATACCCGCTCAAAAATAGTATAAATTTTATCAAGTGGGCTAGTTGGTTTTCACGCAATCATCCAAGGTTTATGGCATCAAAACGGCATTCAGTTGACAGTTAGATGTTGAGTTGCTTCGACGCCATTCTAAGCTAATTTAAGTAAACTAAACAGATGAAATGTCCATAATTTATCCGCTATGTTTTCTATTTTGGAAGACGTTTACGGATATTTTGCTGGTTGGGAATATACAGATTGTTCTTTACATACACTTGTATACATGTCCACTCTATATATATATATATACATATATGTGGATATGTATATGTTTGTGTGTGTATATTTGGATCAAATGAATTGAGTGCTGCTAGGGCATTGAATGCTACACAGGAAATAAGTTATGCTGTGCCAACAAGAATTATTAGGTTGCCATGCCATTGTGGGTGTTCAAATTAATTGCCGATATTTATGCCTGAATGAAGCTACTGGCTAACTGCAATTTGTTGCTTTCCTTCGAGCCAACAACAAGTGTGGCAATAGGTGGTGTCACTGGGTTGGGCAGACATTCACCAAATGGGCTTGGATTTCAAGCGTGTTTAAGTAGTAGGTCATTTGGTTTTAATAAATCTGTGTGCGTGCGTGTAGAAGTGGTTGTGGGTGTGCTCATATTTATTTTGATTGTGTGTGAATGCCGATTTACTTAAGTGAATTATAGGTCATATTATATTTCGTATGGGTGAGATAATTAAATTTAATAGAGACAATTAAAATCGATGGTTAAATAATTTCATTGAAAGTAAATTACCGCAAATTGTTATAGAAGTGACAATTAATTTGTGGTTAACGGCATGTAACAGGGAGTCTGACACATATTGCGAGTTATAATAAATAAATATATGACTGAAGGAAGGTGGAATGATCTATTTAAAATTTGGTAATGAAAAACGTGATGATTTTCTAAGTTTTTGAATCCAAACTACTTTTAGAGATCAAACTCTTTCAGTACAGCTATTAATAATAAAGGCTAGATACCGTAAATTTCTTAAATCAAAAATAAGGAATCGTTGTACTTAGAAAGGATAAAAGTGTAGCGAAAATGCTTAGCAAATCGACAAAACTATTTTTTTTTTGCTATATTAATAATTTATTCCAAAGAGGGAATTTCCCTTTATTTATGGAAAACAATTTATTTCATGTGACAATATCGCAATAGCTCATTTTGTTTTTCAAAACCTGGGCTTTGGCTCTATCTCACGAATGCCTTGCTCGATATTCGCATTAAGGGTCTGAATCACCTTATAAAAAAAGTCTAACTACCTCAAACCGCAGCTGTGGAGGCCTTGATGATGACATTTTTGATGAACTAAGAGGCAGGCTGTATAAGATTCGAACTGTACTAGTACAATGACTGAAGATCTCTACTGTCCTTTCAGTCATCATCCCTCTTTATACTTCCATTCTCACCCTTCCTGTTCCCGCCCTAATTCAAGTCGCTGCTATGACATAGTCAAATGACATCGACGCGACAGCTGATAACAAGATTACGCCAGTCTGCTGAAACCAAAGTTCATTCAAGTCCATAACTTCAATTTCCGATTTACCACGCCTTTGTAGGGCTCGATGTTCTCCAGACAATTTTATTTAAAAAACACTATTATTTGAATCACAATTCTGTCCTTCTCTGGGGTTAGGGCAACGCAGGCACTTCCATGATGGCGTCGCTGCTCTCATCTGAGTCAGAGCTACGGGTGAATAGCGACCAAGAATTGCCAAACCCCCTAATCCAGGGTAATGTATTACCGTGCCTATTGGATGATTTGCTGCCAGATAGATATAAAGGCCGTGTTCGAACGAAGCCTTTCCTGACATCGGGTCGGATCTGGGAGTAACGGTGGCCTTAGCACGGCAAGGGGCGCTACTGCGGTGGGCGCTTCATTCTAACACAATCAACTTAGACCACTGCAGCCTTCTCGATGGGCAGGTGGTCGTACGAACAAGATGAGCACAACTAAGAAAATCGAGCTTTTAGCTAGCCCTGCCAAAGGGGAGCAGAAATCCACGAATAGAGTACGCAACAGAGTGGGTAAGAGATCCCTGTCACAATATAAGGCGGATCTAGTTATTTTACAGCGAACGGGAGAGTTAACGTCTAGCCTAGGCCAGAGAAGCGGTCAAAGCAGGCAGGAAGCATTTCGGTGGCGAGAGCATCGAGAAGATGCAGGCAAAGGGTCGGATCTTGTCGAACAGACAAAGATTTATCGAAGGCGAGAGACCAGAACTGTAGCGACGACAAACCGTTATCCTCCAGGGGACCTCTGGTTAAGCAGGGCGCGGGGACTGCTGCTGACTGAACCTCGGTGAAGCTCTATGGACAGATGCTGGAAATCTGTAGAGAGGGACCAATTCTTCGACATCGCCCCCGGCTCATAAGACAAGGGTTTTCATCGGTCCTGCGCTTTTCTGGTAAAACAAAGGACCTACTTGGTATATTTAATAGAAAAAAAAAATACAATTAAGAACCTTGAATTATATGCAGTGGCGATCATGTAATTAATTGAATCGCTTTTTGGCGTAGAATACGTCTTACCTTACGGTATGGGCACCAATGTCAGGTTTTTATTGTTGTAATTTTTATTTCTTTAATTATAAGGAAACGGCTCGATAAATTTTTTTTTTTTTTTTTTTGTAGTCAAATGAAGATGTTAGCTTTCGTTTGACATACATTTCATGTTGGTTGATATCTTCCTAATATTTAAATTTCTCAAATGAAAATTGTATAAACACATGCACACAAATATGTGTGTGGTGTTTGGTTGAGTGTTTGCTGTTGGGCGATTTAAATGTACTCGTGCAGTCCTTCTTTGTATTGCATAATTTTAGGCGGGCAAGTTAAAGTAGAGTAAAAGAAGAGAAAATGCTGCCAAGCACTGCAAAATAACAATGCTGATTGATGCTGTTCGACAACAGCTGGAAGTTGTTTATCCTATTTTTCCTATCATAAGCTTATGTATATCATCCAAAGTAACTATCAAATAAAGAAATTCATTTGCTTGTATTATTTATCATTTATTGTTACATATGTTTTCTGTCTTATCGGATGGCGTATTCTACGTTAAACTTAATGGCCGTGTCTCTGACACAGCCTGCTTCTTTTTTGCTAATCTTTTTCGAATGAGCAATATTAATCAAATGCTTATCGAAATCTTTTTATTTTTTATTGCGTTCTCGATCTGGCTCACCTTCAGCTGAAAGTTGCTATAGTTTTGGTTCTGTTCACGCCAGTTCTTTTTTATTGTATTTACAAAATTAAATATATTATGATGAGGCCAAACAAAGTTCGAATGACGTTGTGCCAACCTTTAATGGGATATGCCTCCAAATGTGTTTGTCAAAGTGGAAAAAAACCAATATTAAATTTTGTATGAATTTTGTCTTATGCATTTTATGGTTCTGCCTAATTTTTTTTTGTGGGGAAAACGTAGTGCTCAGCGTTGATCGCAATGGCATTTCCATTACAATAACGGAGGATTTATTGGCTTTTCGACGATTCCATAAATGTTTTTACATCTCCAAGCTTGGTCTAAAAAATATGATGTTTCGAGCAAAATCGATGTCCATTTTGTTTGCATTATTTCCCAATAGTAAAAATTGGAATTGTCAAAGGTATAAATATTCACATTATCGATTTCCGGATGATATCACTTTTCGGATAGTTGACAGGTCTGAGCACTAAAATATAAATCAAAACAAATTGGTGAAATGAACGCGAATTTTTAAACGAACTCATTCATTCAATCCCTCTTCAAGTTAATAAAAGGAATTCTGATGAGGAGATGTGGTGATCTTCGCAAAAATAGCTTTAACTTCATTTTCGGGAGAGGACTATCACTTCAATAAAAAAAGCAGAACCACCAAATTCTTTGCTAGTGTTTGACGAAACTTCTATATACATTTTGGAGCGATCGGCTAAAATGGAGACGAGAAAACTTAAAATAGCAAAGTATAGATACGGATAGATACGGAATTCCGACACCACAGAAATTCGCATCGGCCTAAACTAAAATCACTATAAATTTTTAATGAATGCCAAATCGCATATGGAACGAATGCACCGTTTCTACTGACTATTCTCAAGTGGTTCAAAAGTTTTCAGACGGAACATTTTTCTCTAGAGGACAAGGATCGATAAGGTCGAGTAAAATTTTCCACTGATCACGTGCCGAAGATCCACGATTGACACAAAGAATGATAGTTGATGAATTGGGCTTGAATGCCATGACTGTATTGCGAATAATAGTTACCATCCAGCAAACACGAAGAAATCGTCTCGATGGGTTCCACGAATTTTGAATGAGGGCCGAAAAGAACCTCGAGGGAATTTCGCACAATTTTTCCTGAGTAAATTCGAAAATGGTTAGTCTAGCAACTTTAATAAAGTCATTTCTGGTGCCTTATCTTGGTTTTATAATTATGATCTGGAAATCAAACAGCGGGCCATGGTAAGGTACTCCGAAGGCAGCTTACCAAAAGTTTCACAAAGCTTTTAGAAAAACGGAAGAAATGGGATTCGTGGTGCCGCTTTTTACATCGTGACAACGAGATAGCTCACACTGGCAAATAACGAGTAACTTCGATCTTTGGAATCGAAGAAATATGACTAGCCCCAAATTCCCTGAATCCAACACCTTGTGATGTGTGGTTGTTTCCAAAAATAATAAGAAATTTGAGGGGGAAGGTCTTTAACAGCAACGAGAAGATGTTTGATGCGGTTAATGCTGCACTTACAAGGTTTTGGAGGCTGTTTTTGGAAGTTGATCTATAGACTTAAGCAATCCAGATTAAAAATAAATACAAAAATAGTTTTTGAATTTTGTTGCTGGTCAACTAAGGCGAAATTTTGTTAGAAAAGTTATTACAATTAAAAATAAAAAGTAGTCGATATTAGCAAAAAATAATAAAGCAAACAAAAATTTAAAAAAATTGTTTTAGTAGCAGTCGCACCCCGCCTGACAATGACAAACCTTCGAGTGCATTTCTGTCATGAAAAGCTTCTCATAAAACTGAGCTCCTATTCGGAGTCGGCGTAAAACAACATGAAGCTCGTTACAAATTGTACCAGAAGTTTGGCCAAGACAACGTAGAATTTTGGTACTAAAAAACTTAAATAAATCGTCTTTTGTTGTATTATTTTTGGCCTTATATTTTAGAATCTAGTGTAATTTTATTGAGATCGACGACAGTTTTCAAAGTGGTAGAAGTGATAGTGATAGCTGCTACTTCGGCGATCCTCACATCTCCTCATAAGGCTTCTTTCAGTCCAGACTTTACGAAGGTTTGAACCCAGGCCCACAGATTTCTAAGCCAGTTTTCAACCACTGATCAACGCTAATAATATTCCCCAGTCAAATCTGGCTTCGAGCTCAATATAATTATACTTAATTAACTTTTGCCTCACACCAAAGCCTCTTCTTTTAAAATCCATTGCAACACATGCTGGGTTGTGTAAAGATTTATTCTTAATGTAGATATACAGTCATATAGAAAACACATAACTCAACTTTTGTGAAATAAAAAAATTGAATTTTAAAGCATTTGTATGTTCCCAAATGCATACAATGCTCTCCGTCTCTCGGCAAGCTACAACTTACAAATGTTCGCGTGTGTTTTACGTCAAGAAAGTTTTAAATGCAACTTAGGCGTCATAATGTGGCTATCAACAGCACCATCAGTGACTGCTGCTGCTGTAAAAAAAATCTACAGTCAAAAATTACTGCGCCGTTTCAAAAAAAAAAAAAAAAAATAGTTTGGTGCAACTGTTAAAAGTAGGAAAAATTCCCACGCTCCGCTCTGTAGTTGTTCACAGTGCGGTTTGTTGCAAGCCGGCCAGAGAGGCGAAGGAAGGGTGAGTAGATCAGTGCACTGTGTGTTAATCTGGCTAAATCATTAGTTCATTGGTTTTAAGAATAAAACAGCTGCTCAGATTCTAACGATGCATAAAATTACAATGAAATATTTGTGCTATTCTTTTGGCAGAATTTTGTAAAACGATTATATAACTGAGTTTTAGTATGAACGCAATCAAATGCAATAAAACCAGAATTTAAAGAAAATCTGAGAATATGTAATAAATTGTTTGAATATGCCATTTGGATTTTTTAACCCCGATTACATTTTTTATAATCAGTGACTCAAATAAGATTTGAAGTTACATTTTTTTTAATAAATATGAGGTTTTTTTCAATTCATCTTTGAATTTTTTAAAACCGCTTTCAGAGACGGAACTAGAAATCCCAATAACCCTTGCATACAAAGTTTATTGAGAGGTTCGTGTTATGAATTGAAAAAAAACGTAAAAATACTGGTACAGGTAATTTTAGCTTACAGCCGGCTACGACTGAAGGATTGGAAGGTAAGGCAGTTCTGACCTTTTGTCTCCGATCAAATAATTTTTCTACTTCAAGTTAAGTTAATAATCGCCATATGAAATGAGCCTGAGCATTTGTCAATGCTGTAAGATTAAATACTGAGTTATATTCCAATTACACATATGGGACATTGAAACAGGCGTGTGATATTTAGTTTCGAAAATAGTTGGATTTTCATTAAATTTATAGATTTATTTCAACAAAAAGTAAGACGTTTTCAAGTGTATACATTTGTTATTGAAAATATGTTCATTGCCGGATTTAAAGACTTATCAAAATTTTGCAAGGTAACCAAAACGAAAAATCATCCCATTTCAGCTGGATACTAAATTTGGTGTAAATTAAATGATAATGAAATAGCAAGTAGTTTACAGGAAACATAAAAATAAGATAACTATACACATAAGAAATATCCTGTATATCCACCATTATTTTTCAGTACTGCATCTATTCTTATGAACATAGATGAGATGAGTTTCTCACATGTTTCTACCACGCTTTTCCCTATATTTTCCCACAATTGAGTTTTGTTGCCACGCTAATGCTTTGAAACTTCGCTCTTGAGCTCATTTCAAAGACTCTCAATAGGATGGAGATCAGGGGATTGACTAGACCAATCTATAACTCGGACTTTTTTTCCCGGCACCAGTTCTTCACCGTTTTAGAGGAATGTTTGGGGTCGTTATCTTGTTGAAACTTCCATACAAGAGGCATATGTCCATGATGTTTTCGATACGATAAATTGGAATGACTTCTTACTAAGAAAAGCATCCCCATAGTACGAGTATTATATTTCCGCCGCCAGAAGACGGCTCATCTTAGTAAACTTTGTGTGGAACTCTTTACTTTGTGGCCTGCGCTCCATCCTATTTGCGTTATTCCCAAACAAATTTATTTATTTTTTTCTTTCGTCGCTCGAGAGAATGTTACGCCACTTTTGTTAACCTTCTGCTCAGTGCTATGACGTATGGGAAAGGGCGAAGTCCTTCATCCTTTTTAAATTTGCATTTCTTATTAGAGGAACTTTGCGAGCTATTCTGCCAGGAAGATTTGCCTTCGCTAACCTCCTCCTAATGGTTCTAATGGCTATTATGTTACGAATTTCTCCGGCAACTCCTAAAATATACCAGACACACCTATTTTAATGATCACACTAAATTGCTACGTGCCAAAATAAATTCCAATTTATTTAGTTGTAATAAACTTATAGAAAATAACGTTACCACTTTGAAGTTTTAAAAGCATCACCTAGTTCAACTAACGATTATTTGGATTTTCACCAAATACAATTGGACACAGTTGGACACAGTAGATCAATTGGAAACAGAGCCATGTTGGTTTGGGAGGATCAAACTTTTAGTGATGAAATATAGTTTTTTTTTTGACTAAAAAAGTTTCGATACAGTTGATAATTTAGAAATGCGGCTATATTTGCGAACATTTAGTAGTAGATAATTTTCTTTAAGCAAACTGATCTAAACAATTGAATTCCTCTCCAGTAACCTTAAACTTTTTAAAGTTTTTATTTCTACGGTTCCTTAACCTTTCCAACTCCCGATTATATCATGGTAGCTCGAATTGCTATTGGCATATTTTTCGTGCCTAAAACGAATAATAGAGTTATAGTATTTAGAAATATCCTGCGCTGAAAGTAACTCATCCCAATTCAGCATCAAAAGTAACCTACCTAGCTTCGCAAATCACAATTCTTATAATTAAAAATGACTAGTTTAACAGGAGCGGCATTTTTATTTTATAGAACTAAAATTTCAGTATAATATAAATGGGTTCTTATAAAAACTGTAAATTCTAGCCAGGCCGATGCTACTACAATATCGATGTTTCTAAATAAATAGATTTCAAAAAATCCCAGTAACTTTATAACGGATTAACATGAAACAAAAATTTAGCAGTCCGGAACATTTGACGCACTTCACTTCTATTTTACAACAAGCCATGCTCTCTAAATTTGATATGGAAACATTCCGCCATCTTGGATTTTAGGTTTGTCGCAGTTTTCTGTTTTTTTTTTTATTCCATTTATGAATAATTTCTGTTGAGAAAAGGAAGATATTTAGACGACAAACTTCATTATCTACAACTTCCATAAGAACAATTTTGTTTTGTGATTCGTTGGTAACGACCGGTAACATTAAGAAATGTTACCCAATTTTGAGACAACAAGTAATTTCTTGCGTTTTAAATAATCAAGTAATTGTTTGTGGGAATCTTGTGAAGTTGCTACCGAAGCAGTGAGACGTAGATAAATTTCAAAATAAGTTTTAGTAACTAAAACAGTAAATATTTAAAAACAAAATTTAGTATGTGCTTATTCGTTTATAAAAATTTATCCTAAAACTAAATCGTTTTCCCAAAATTGCGTTTTCGAGAACAGCTAGACCAAAATATGTTAAGTAGAGAGTTATGAGTTTACCTAATGAATTTCACATCGCAATTTTTTAAGTTGGTTGAGCAGAAGCAATTTTTCTAAAAAGTTTCGATCTGCAAATTAACTTTTTTAAATTTTATAATAATTCTAAATTAACTGGTAAGGCGAATTCAAATAGAGTGACGTTACAAGAACAAGATCAAAATGTACACGAATTTTGTTTTTGCTCTTTTTTTTGCGCACCGATTGTCAAAGTCAATAGAATACATATACCAGAAAGTGTGAAAAATTAATTCCCATGGCAACGAAAATAACCAGAACGCAAACAAAATATTTAAATTTGAAAATACAAGCACTGATTCGATGGAAAAAATTAATAAAATATTATAGTAACGCCACCAAGGCGAATTCATATGAGGTGAAGTTGCTCAAGCAACTGATTGATTGGTTGATGAACGTTAAGTCAAAATGATGTGCTTGTTGTAAACCATACTATCATTATGCATATAATTTGGTAGTGTAATTTTTTGTTTTGCTTTGTATAAAAACACCTGTAGGGCGATTCACTAACTTATTTTAAAGATATTCGTTTGGTTAACTCAACTTAACGAAAATTTTAACGACCCTGCTATTCAGCAGCTATTTTTTTAACGATGTTCGCATTCGCCGAATCAGCTGTTGTTGTTAGCTAGTCGATTAGACTGAGAAACAAGTAGTTCGTGTAATCTTTAAGCCTGTATGAAATTTTAAATTTTACTTTTATATTGCTAGGTTCTAGCGGCTTTGAGATTCTTCGCAACTGGTTGCTATCAACGACCTGTAGGTGAGTAATGGGGAATATCCATAAGCAAGTCATCCGTAAGCCGGCATTCATTGGGAACCGATGCAATCAATGGTTCATTGTTTCACCAGAAAGGGAGGTTTCTTATGACCCAAGTGGGACGCCAAGCTGCTAAAGAAATGTTTGCTTCAGCGTCGTCTCCCTTTGTGGGATGCCCTATTGGGGCCGTCGATTGCACACCAAAGAATCATGAGAAGGCTTATGCCAACCACCATATCTTTCATTCAATTAATGTGCAAATGGTAAAAGCAAACTTTTATCAAGGATCCAATTACAAAAACAGAAGTACACTTTAGTTTTAATATATAGATAATTGGTTCCATGGCATATTTGCAAGTGATCCGGATATTTCTTGGAGTCGAGTTGATGACTAATCTACCAAATCACTCAGAGGTGAGTTCGAAATTCTGCTACAATGGAACATTGCAATATATAAAAAGAATTATAAACGTTTGTAGTTTGAAATAAACTAGTATCTTATTTCACTTCAATGAAATATAACGAAAACGCTGATATTTTTTTTTTTTGGCAGCAGGCATTCGTTTGTTTTTTCTCTATTCCTCTTTGTGCCTTTCGTTTATTTTGACATTTAGTCTGGCAGAGGTGCCACTCTTTACCTCTTTGAATAAATACAAATACAGCTGTTAAGTGTCGTTAAGAATAAGTTAGTGAATCGCAAAATCGTTATCACAAACGACAAATATTGTCTTCAAAAATTGCGAGTGTCGCACCGTTTAAAGTTAGTGAATCGCACTATTGATATGAATTCGCCTTGTTTACTGGACTAAAACACAAAAAATTGAGAATTAAAGAAGAATAAGAAGTGAATTTCAAAAATTAAATACTTACAAAAATAAATTTGTATGATTTTAGAAAAAGGAAAAAATGCAAATGCTGACTTCCCCAGGTAATTGCTAGTAATAATAATTTCAACACATTATCATGTGTATACAGATTTGAAGACATGCTAGGTTTCATTTGTAATTTTTTTTTAAATTTAATGTAAATCATACCTTTAAATGCAGATATTCGTGTTTCTAATATAGTGTTTCCAAAAGCCCCAAACTGAGCAATTTCCCATCTCAATTCTAGTCGTGATTTCATTGAGAATAGTTTCGATTCGATTAGTGTTTCGACTAATTATATATAATACAATTTTAAATCAGTTATGTATGTAATTTTTTATCATTAAAATTTGTGTTACGCTTTTGTGTTTTCCCTTCTTCTTTTTTTTTTAGCTAACAATCACAATAAGTAAATTACAGTATTGCACAGGCGAAATTGCGGGCAATTTATTACGATTTGGTTGAAATTGTGCATTCTCAATTCCAGCTGACAGATATTTGGATATCTAGGCGCAATTTCAACTGACATTGAAAATCCTATTGAAATTGCGTAATTTCGACAAACTTAGACAAAGATATCCATTTCATACTTTTGATTTATTATAACATTTTCGCTTCATTACTTATTAAACCATTTGATTTATCACTCTAATAGATTTTCATTTGAAATCGTTACTTAATATTAATATAGCTAGATCTCGAGATGTTATTCTTTGGTATTATAACTAGCTAGCAACCAACATTCGGTTGGGGGTAGTAATGACACGATTCATCGAAAAATCGATTATAATCGGCTATTTTTTTCGCTTAACTGTTAAAATATCTCGATTATTTTCTTTTAATTAATCGAGCGGTTAACCGAACAATTTGCAAAATAATCGATAACACACCATCACCACTTTACTCACCCATTAGCGTGTGAATAAAGATTTTGTATTCAAAAATTGCCACTCTAAACACCCAATTATAATAATAACCAACAAAGTGGCAATTACTTGGTATATAATAGATACTTTAAATGAAGCGATTTCACAAACGTCCTTCAAATTGCGTTTTGTAATTTTTTTAGATTTCGCAGAAGATCTATTAAAATAATATCTGGAGAAAAAGACTTTTATGTGGCACTAGATTTGATGATACAATATTTCAATTGAATGCAGCAGTTGCTTGGTGTAAACGGCCTTTCCGCTAATCGTTTTCACCTAACATGTCAATTGGCTGGGTTTCATCTAAACTTTGAATTATAGGCCAATGACTTTGACTAATAGGCTCAGCATAAGACCTTGGCACACAAACGAAAGAGAAAGGACAATGACTCCTTATATTCCCAGGATGAATTGTGCCTCTTTCTAAATGCTCCGGTTTTAGAATTGAAACGCAAAGTAATTGATGCTTGGGAAGAAATTTAGTTCGTTTATCCTAAGCTTTACCATCTTTCTCAAAAATATTGTTATTTAATTGGAACTTCCGTTCGCTTAGAACGCCTTTTTTTTTAAACGGATGCTATAGCTACGTCAAAACAGAATAGCATTAGAATGAAACCAACCTGTTATTTTTAAATTCTGTGCTTAAGACTTGAGTTTCAAAAGATGTTACTAAAAGTATCCGTAGATTTATGTGTAAATCTGTACACAATTATTTTTGTTTATTAAGTAAATATTGTATAAAACATGGCACCAAAAGTTAAAAAAAAATTATGCTGTTTTTTTTTAATTTGCTTTTGACAAAAAACAAATAAGGCAGTAAGTTTTTTAAGCTTGTTTAATGATTTTCCATTTTTCCCCATTTTAATCAACATGATAAACTAATAGATTAATTCCTTACCAATTAATAATTTAATACTTTCCATTAATTACCGACCGATTAATCAGTTATTCAATATGTTTTTCCATTACTACTTGGAAGCTACAACTTTTACCCACTGTGCGGTACTTATTTTACGCAGTAGCACGATAAAAGGTTAGGTAACTCACAATATTTAGAGACAAAAAGCAGTCACTTACTTGACTTTATTAGGAAATCAAACTTTGCTTTGTAAATAAAGGCAAAACAACTTAGCAATTTCTTCTGGTTTTTTTTTTCTTTTGTGTCTCTCTTCGACATACTCGTACTCGTACAAAGGTATTTACCGCTCAAGTAGTTCTAGTTTTTGATTTTGCCACAACAAGAAATTTCAGCAAACTATATTTATTTGATTTTGTTCTATTTTTCTAAGTAATAACTTTTTTTTGTTCTTTCAATCCTTAAAAATTGGCAGCTCATTGCAATGCTGTTAACTTTTTTTTTGTTTTGCTGAGTAACGTTTAGTATAATATCTGTATGTGTGTATGTATGTAGTTGTATACTTCTATGTAGTTGTACTTAGCTACATTTACGAGCTCCTGCGCACCTGTGCGCTGTTGGTCTACGAGTCTATCCCTATACCCATATACCCCTTTTGCCTGTTACGGCAAATTTAGTTATTGATGTTGCCACACCACTGTTGGGTGCCGTCGCCACAGCCACTCGAACGCTTCCGAGCAATTGCTTTTTACAGCTTCCGAACAATTTCATTTAATTCCAACGAGCAAGAAAAACAACCACAATAGCAATAATAATAAAAAAATATAAAAAAATGTCAACGATAGCTGTAAAGCAGCTGGTTGTGCGAACAGGCAGCCGGTAGCAGGAAGCAGGAAGCAGGAAATCAAAAAGAAAAGCGTACTCCAAGTGATTTTTGTCGCATGCGATCAATTCGCAATTCGTAACTTTTTGGTGCAGCGAACACACGGCGCCACACCACAGCGCACCAGTCAGTGGTTAGAGTTATGGTTGTCGGCGCTATGTGTTTGTATGTGTGTGTGTGTGTGCGTGGCGGTTAGTAGCAGTGTGCAAAGTGGTTGCCTTATGACAAGATGACGTTGAGTCAGCCGCTTTGAATGATGGTGCAACTGAGCTGCTGCTGCTGCTGCCGCTGATGTTAAAACTGACTGCACTGCCGAGGCGTTGGTGAGGGGGCAATTGGCGGCTCAACAACATCAATGACGACAAGCGCGACAAGGACGCTGATGATGATGATGATTTCATAACCTATAAAAACATTATATAAAAATGCAGCTTACAGTAAAAAAAAAAAGAAATGATATTGTACGAAAGGTGAATGGTAAAATGAATTTCATATGAAAGAGAGCGCCTACTGCAAGTGCGGTCAGAGGCCGAAACTCCTAGCATACATATGTTATTCATGTGAGTGTGTGTGTGTGTGAAAAATTGCAGAGATGCCGCAAAGTGTAGTTGACGGTAGACCCTTGTACTGGGTACTCAGGTTTAGCCTCAAGTCAGCAGGGGCGGTCGGCTGCTTTAAACCCACAAAGTGGCATAGCTTTGTCGTAGTCGCAATTTTAAGGTATGCAGAATGTATAAGTGTGCGCACCTGTATGTGTGTGTGTGTGTATGTGAAAGACCGCTGTTTGTCGGCTTGAGGGTGAACAAACGCTCAAGCAAAAGGTGTTTGCCGCCGCGCAAAAAGAACCCACACGCAAAAAAAAAAAACGAAGACTTTGAGTGCCGATGCATGTCATTGTGAGGATAAAGTTTTGTAGCTGTATGTGTGTGTGCGCATGTTAATGTGTGTACTGTTACAAGCAACGCACATATGTGTGACACTCGGTGTATGTTAGCTCCTTAATGCAATTGCACTGATGTGGAAAATATTTAAATAACTTATGTGTGTGTGTGTAAATGTAAAGGTGCGGCCAAAAGCAAAGCAGCCCATGCGCTTGGGCATATGGAAAAGTTTGCGACACTTAATCACCGCAACGACTAGGAAAACAAATTGACTAACTAACTTTTGCAGCAACATTTTCACAAGCGTAATTTATTCCATCAAACGAATATACATACCTGCATCTATACTTTTTTAAATATATACACATATGAATGAATGCATATTTATAGGCGCTAGAACTTGAACTGTAAACTTTTCCTTTAACGGTGGATGTTTAAGACAAACATTTGCTTAGACTATGTCTACGCGTTTCTACGTATGTGTGTGTATGTGTATATTAATATGCTTTCGGTTGGTTAAATTTACTCAGCCATCGACCGGAAAACGGTTGCCTCGTGTTTAAAGCGCCGTGTGACGAATCTCAGCAATTCATCCAACACAGCGAGTTGATTTAATTTACTGCCGGTTATTCAATTAGACTTTGCTATAGTGAGTAATATAAGATATTTGGAAGCAGCACAAAACGTTGTTAAATTTATGGCAGTACGTAAAATTTTAAATTAATATACATATTTACTTTACGTTGTAGCATTTTTGTATATATTGGTTAGACTATCATAGCAAGACTATCATAAATTGAGCATATATATTTTTTTTTTATACCCTAGGAGTTTCAGTTTTTGTTTCTTTTTTATAATAACGTAAAATTAGTTTTTTAATTCATATGATTTTGTTTCCTCCTTAAAATTTTTTGCACAACTTCGAGGAATAAACTGATTTTAGAAACGAATATTAGTCATAGTGAAATTTTTTTATTTACTTGTTAAACTCTTATGACGTAATAGATATTGTAAATATATTAAAAAATATTACGAACAATATATGTACATTGATTCTTCCAGTATTAAAATTAAAGAGGTTTAAAACATAAACTTTACACTGGATATGCGTATGTCGAGCCGTTCTGAATGGACAAGATTTCGATTCTCTCTGCCATTGTGTTTACGCCTGCGCATGATTATAGAATGACGCTCTTCCAATCCCCATTGTCTAGGCAGTTGGAAAGGTCTAGTTTTCAAGCTGCGTCTTAGGCAGTCGGAAGGTACGAACTTCCGCGCCACTGCCTGTTGGAAGGGGTTAGCTTGAACTCATAAATTTCTGGTGCACACGATTGCGTTTACTCCGTGATGTTTAGTTGATGGAATGGTCGAAACGTCCGCGGTTCCGATTAATTTCTTGGCGTGGGGTGGAAAGGCCGGGTATCCACGCCTACACCATCAAGGCGACGAGATCAAGCTGAACCGAGTTGACTATTCGATAAGTAACCATTTCTTTTGTCGTTTGGTCGATGATGGAAGAAAGTGGTCGAAACGTCTGAGGTTTCGATTATCCGGAATCGCCGAGTCTTCACTCATACACCCTCAGAGCGATAGCATAAATATTACTATTTTCCAGGTCAATCCCTTCTATCTATCTAATAGGCAGTGTCTTGCAGTGTTGAAGCGCTAAATTAAAATATTTTTGCTTTAACGGAGACGGTAGTTTATTGAAGTTCTATATGCTGATAGTCTAAAACTAGTATTTTCCCATAATATGTATAATATATCAGCACTCTTTACGTTAAACAGAATATCATACCATGATAAAAAAGTTACTGTTTCACACTCAACCACTTTATATCTGAGATCATCTTTCATATGGGTATATCGTAGCGCTCTTTTGCTTTTTTTCATATTTTGTCGACCTATGTGTCGCTCATTGTGAGGAAGATCGTTGGACAATCTATAAAATGCTGATCTACTACTTATATAGACCAATAGGTCAGTGTTTTATTTCTTCTTCCCAAATATTTGCTTGACCTTTTCATAATACCAACTTTTTTAGCAATTTTATTAACTATTTTTATATATTCTAAATGCACGTCAAATTTTAATTTCTTATCGATGCAAATCCCTTAGTTTTTGATGATTTTTACCTCCTTTATTTTTCGACTTTAAATTTTAGGTCATAGCTGAAAGTTTGAACATTAATTTCTCTAGATAACATCATGAATTGTGTCTTTTTCATGTTTAATTTTAGTTTATTTAAACATAACCATTTATGCAACGAATCAAGATCTTCTTGCATTTCAGTTATCGCCTTGGGAATGATCTGTCACTGGACGTTAAGAGACTATCTTCAGCAAAGAATTTTATTTTACAGTATCTGAGTACGGTATTTATATCATTAGTGTACATATTTATTAAAAAGTTCGTCATTTTTGATATCGTTGACCCGACCACAGTTTGTTGCATGCGATCTGAGAGAAAACTTCGAAACCACTGATACTCATATGAGTGTTCTTCCCAAAAACCAGATTGTTCCTTTATAAATATGTATATCATTGGACCCTATGTGGTACAACAGTTGGTTAACTGGTTCAGAATCAGCATCATGGAGCGGTTAATATGCTCTGCCATAGTGCCAGTATCAAGAGAGTTCAAACTAGCAAAAGTGTCTCAATAAGTCATAGATGAAGTGTGCCAGAAAGCAATGACTTAGTGAAGATTTTTTTGAAAAAAAAAATTAATAAATAAATAAAAAAGATTAAAAAAAAACAAGCCGGGAAGTAACAACAATATTTAGTGTGTGTGCATTGCGGCGAAAAGATTTTTTATAATACACATTTTTTTAAATATTTAGCATCTAAACCTCTAATGGGTTAAAACCTAAAGTGATATTAAGGAAGCTTCAAATGTGAGCACTTTATATCAAAATATAGAAAAATGAATTCGGAAAATGTGTCAAAACTTTCTAATGGAGTTGACAGACACTACAAATTAATTTTGTTCAGAAACCAAAAATAACCACATTGAAAACTTTACCCGTACTTGAAAATTTAACGAAAAAGTTGTTTCATAACAGATAATAGATAATAAAATAATTTCCGTTGCCAATAAGAGTTATTTTCCAACGTTTATTTTTGTGCGTAGCCTGTTCCGCAAGTCAAATATTTGTTTCCTTGCCAAAAACAGTTTATCTTCATTATCACTTATATTTTCATCATATTTATGTTATTCTCTATATTTAACTACTAACTCTATTTTCCATTACACTTATCTGGCAAAGCAAACAATAACTTTTGGGAAATAACTTATCTTATTTGCAATGAAAAACATACTTCTCCTGCTTAGCATTTATCAAGCAATGTAACAAATAAATGTTGGAATATAATTACTATTTTGAAGTAACGATTTTGAGATAAAATAATATTTATCGAACAATCGAGTTTATTTAGTTATTTGTGTAAGTCTAATATAATATACAGATTAAATTAAATTAAAGGCAACACAAAATATAATTAGTTAATTTAAATTTGAGTACCGATTTAGTACAAGATAAATCTAAATTTAAAAAAAAATTGAGAAAAAGTTAAGCTCAGACAGATTTATATTTATCGGAGTAATAGCACCGTAGACTGTTCTGTTAACACCAAAAAGAAAACTTTCACAATTACGAAAATTTCTGCACGGGGCATTAAATTTTATTCGCTGAAGAGGAAGATGGCTATTAACTCTGACGGAAACAAGGTCAAAAATAAGCGATACTGATAAGAGAGTTTTTCTATCTGATAAAGATAATAAGCGAATTAATCGAAAAAAAATATTCGTAAAACGGAATCAGGTCACAAAAGTTAAGATAGCGCAGAGTAAAACAAAGAAAGATCTGATCTTCTTGATTATTTCCAATCATTTTAAGTGAATCGCTATATTAGGCCTCAATATAAATAATAAAAAAGTGAATAATAGGGTCCAAAGATGCTGCCTTGAGTTAATCTAGAACTAGAAATGATTGATTTCGAGTAAACACCATCTAATACCACCAATCTACTTATTTTACACAGATACGACTGTATCCACTTAAGGAGGTTAAAATGAACTCCCGAACAAGCAATCTTTTGTCAAATGCCTTTGAAAAATCTGTATAAATTTTGATAATTTAACAGCCACTACGAAATGATGAAAACCAATCCGCAGTAAAAATTGAAGGCTTAGACACCGTAGATCAAGCAGCTACAAATGTGTGTGGATTTGGACAAAGCAAGTGCTTCATATTAAAACAAAGTTTGTATTTTACAATAAATTCAAAAAGCTTAGCGACAGAGGAAAATTTGGAAATTCGCCTGTGTTTTGATATATTACCTATGCTGTCACTTGAGAAAATTTAGGTGTTTACCGGGAGAGGTTGCTATTCGCTAGCTGAATATGTTATATGCCACATATGTATACCTTATATATACACTACTCCTATAATAGCATATTATTATCGGGGCTTATTTATATACTTATGCCTGGCTTATATATAATCACTTTAAAATAAGGCTAAAATTTCACATATAACATCTTATTATAATGCCTATTTCAAAGCCTATTTTATATGGCGGACAAATCTTGTAATAGGGATATAACGTATAATAGAACGTATAATATAAATCTTAAAATGAGAAGATTATTCTCCATTTAGGGGAACCTCAAAGCAGACGTGGCCTAAATGGGATTGGAAACGGTCGCGCAGCATTCTCTCTCTAAGAAGGAAAGACATCTCCAACGTAATCGGGGCTCTAATAGGGCACTGTCTGATAGGGAAACACGCTGAAAGGTTGGGAGTACCCTTCCGAAGATGATGTGGGAGCTGCAAGAATGACGAGGAGGAGGGAACGATCTTGCATTTACTGTGTAGGTGTCCTGCACTGTGTAAAAGCAGAATGCGATACCTGTGATCACCGTTTTTGATGACCTTAGTGAGGTTTCAAGCATCGAGGTAAATTGCCAGTTGAGGTTCATCAGTGAGGCAAAATGGTTTAGTGAGGGCTAATTTTTCTTTGTGGTAACACAATGAGCCTCCAAATACTGGCCTAAGTGAGCCGCTGCAAGCGGCTGCCAATCCAACCTAACCAAACCTAGGGGATTATAATAAGGACTTAAGTGAACCCATTTTATACGCCCCTTCAAAATGACTTTATCAAAGTGGAATAAATATTTGACGTATGCTTATTTTACAAAATTAAAATAAACAAATTGTTCATTTGTACAAATTAACCCGTTTGTAATTTTTTGTACAATACTTGAAGTATCATTTTGAACCAGCAGTCTACAAAGCTAATTGCTTTGTATATGTATATTACTAAGAACCAGGAAAGATAACGGTTATAGTTTTTGTAAAAAAAATCATGATTTAATCGATAGATTGTGAATGTAATTTTTCGATGAAAAATAATTGCTATTCTTGGATTTTTATTTTTTCGATCATATGTGATCGATATTTTTTAATTTTTATTTTTTCGATCAAATACAAAGAATCATTATTCACACACTTTTACTCATTCTACCCATTGTGGCTTGCGGGATGGAGCACAAAATATTGGCACATTACTTCCGCCAGCAGCCTTACACAAACAACATATGTATTTATTTTTTTAAATAATTGGGGTTTCTTGTTAAAAAAAATTTAGGTATTTTTCCAAGGCGAATCCATACAAGGTGGTGTTATAAATACAACTACAAAATTCCTATGTATTTTGTTTTTGTTTCTGCGTAAGAGTTGTCAAAATTTAAATACATTTCGTTTTTTGCTTTTACGGCTTTTGAAAGCTCATACGCAAAAGCAAAAACAAAATATATGTAGTTGAATAAAAAAAAATCAAATCAGCTGCTCTTATGCCATCACCTTCTATAAATTCGCCTTGTATTTTGCAATTTCAATTTTGAACTTTCTGAATAAAAAAAAAAACCAAGGTGAGAAAGAGTTAACTGAATGACAGCATACAAGTCAAATAAGTGTAAAGAAAAGTTAAACGTTATACATTTATTTCACTTTGTTAAATACACTTTGCGGCCTATTAGACTTGAGCGTTAGGGTTACCCTCAGATAGAGAGAGCGAACTTTTGAACTGATGACATCAACACCGCGAAATCAGGTGTACTATATGTTTCATACAACAGGCATTCCTTACAGATTTCATGTACTAATTATAAACCTTACGATCATGTGAAATAGGACTTATATAGAGGTACATTTTTGGGTAAGGTATGTTTGTATAACTAATCTTATTACTAACGATTTTACGCTATATTAGTATAAATATTTTTTAATTGATTTTTACGTTTTTTAACGAAGGTAAATTAAAGATGACAGATGCTTAATTTTTAAAATAATTTATTTTATTAGTTCCGTTTTAGCAATTTCTGCTTGAAAAGAGTTTATTTCGTTTAGATAATTTGTTCAAGGCTGCAAAAAATTATATCAAATTTCAAATTCGTTTCTTAATAATTTCAATCCAATCAATGTTAACATTAACGAAAAATGGTAACAAATGAAACAGTAAATTAATATATGTTCATATGTATGTAAATATTTACAGTAGCATATACAAAATCATCAAAATATCGAAATTGCCATTCGCAAACAAATGTGCTCTGTATTCTAAAGACATTCCTTTATTGGAGTCAACCAAAACTAATGCTCTGATAGAATAAAATTGAATTGTGAAAAAGCAACTGTTTTCCATCACTTCAGCAGAGATAAATATTTTCCAGCTGCTCATGAACGTATATATGTATGTATATATAAATACATAAATACACACGTACAAGTTTACTTATACAGCGTGGTTCATAGAAGTAGTTCAGTTTTAATAATTTAAAAAAAATTAACAAAATTAATTTTATTTCCGGGATATTGTTGGTTTACTCGAAAAGGCAATCTTTACCCCGATATATGAAAAAAAACGATTTCATTCATGTGACTGCCTCGGCTGGGTTTGCAGTAGCGCGTTCTATTAACAAAATCTTGCTCCCTTTTTTTGGTTTCATCTCACGAATGGGCTGTCTATACTTTTCTTAAGGGCCCGAACCATTAATGAATTGTTTCTATAATATCGAAGCTTCACAGGACTCTACAAAAAAAGGTTTAACATCGCCGCAACGGCTGATAATAACAATTACTGAGATTGGCGGTGAAAGCATGATTGTGGAATAGGTTGTGTGGCCGAAATGGAGTGGCATTTTTAAAGAAATATCGCCAACTTTGTTAGTTAACAAAGCTGTCGAGATGAAAATTCGGTCATGCGCCTTCAATTGTTAAGTTAATTGGACCTTGTAAGCGAACAATGTGAGGCTTTGGTGAAAAACTCGCCTCAGGCTTTGGAGTTTTTGA
Source organism: Anomoia purmunda (assembly GCA_951828415.1). Lineage (NCBI taxonomy): Eukaryota > Metazoa > Arthropoda > Insecta > Diptera > Tephritidae > Anomoia > Anomoia purmunda. The sequence continues at coordinate 125,210,277 of OX639993.1, forward strand.
GATCGATGGGACTGAGCCGCACAGTTATATTATCATCAGTGAGTACCGTGAACATTGCCAAGTCTCACGAGATTTTTTCACAAAACCCGCAGGCACGGTGGTGTCTCCTCGGTCGCAATGTCTTTTCAATAATATTTGTTCAACATATCCTTGACTTTGGAAATAAGTTTGTCAAGATTTGCAGCAGCCAACTGCTGTCACTGTCAAAATAACGTGTAATTAAAAAAAAAAAAAATACGCACTATATGGACCACCCTGTACATATAAAATACAAACAGATGTATGTATAGTAGTTATATTCATTTGCAGCTAACTCTTGAAATTCTATACACTTGCATCATTTTCGCTTATTTCGGACGGTTTAGCTGGGTTCATAGTCAGTTTTCGAGCTGTAAATGACACCACAACGGAAAAACGGAATTACATTCCACTAAAAGTCGCTGTGACAGCTGCTACTACATTTACACGACAAATGGCTAGAGCAAAGTCATAGTCACAGACACAGTCACAGTCGCCGCCACCATCACTACTGTATCACTGACAGATATTGCCATAGTCGAATCAAAAGTCATAGGAACAACAAAAACAATAATAGCCGGGCCAACTACCACAACAAACACGAAAAAGAAAATAAAAATAGCAATACGCTCGTACAAGTTCAAAACTCCATAAATGCGACAATTGTTGGTCGATCGGACGCGATGGACGTTGAAGTTGGGTAAATGGGCGTGAGAGTACATAAAACTATGAACATTTTGTATGTAATAATATGAATGAAAGTTAGCCAGTAATAATGTTGTTTAATGATGGCAATAATATTGGTGGTAGCGACTGTTGTGGTGGCGATGCTCAAATTATTTGGCAATGTTAGTGGTTGTGTTGATGTGGACCAAATTCGTATTACCACTTGGCATACAACTTGACGCAATTATTCGGCGACACACCCACACAAACACACACACACACAACAAAAGTTTCGAAATCGTCAGTTGGCCAAATCGGATTGAAGTGTTGTTAGTAGCAATTGTGGCAAAAGCCAGTGCTACGAACAAAAGTAATAGTCACACGAGTGGTGTCACTCTGCCACCGCCAGTTGCACCACAAACTGCAAATTCATTAAATGGCTGTGAAGCGAATTATTGTCGCAGCTGCAATGGCCAAGTACGAGCAATGGCAGCCCAGTCAAAAGTCAAACAAAAATAGCTATGAACGAGTATATAGAATCTGGAGTAGTATGGGGACGTGCTTTTACAAAGGACTTGCAAAAGCGGCATTCAAACACACACACCCGTACATACAGTGACTGAAACCAGTGAGCACATGGTGATTTTTTTTTTCAATATTTAAAATGTGTTTCATGATAAATTTTGTCCGTAAATTTTTTATTAAAATTGTTGTAAGTTGTATAACAAAAAGAAAAGACGTTTGTACAAATTCTATAGAAAATACCAAAACGTTTCATTAAAATTTTATACTACAGTAGAAGCCCGATAATCCGGGACGTTCGGGACCGGCTCGGTGTCGGACTACCGAATATTCCGGTCTATCGTGTGGTAATTATAAGAACAATTAGGTTAATAATTTAACTACAAATACAGTATGCAAATATGTACATACAATAAAGTTTATTTCACATTTCATATAACGTATGTACAAGTACTGCAAAACATATTTCACTTAGATTTAAAAAAGTCACGAATGTCTTTTTGTTTTATTTCTAATGATATGGAAATCAATAATTTCTGAAGCACTGTAGCTAGTACTGGCCTCAGCAAAAGAGACAAACTTCTGCCCAGCTGATTTTTTCCTTTTCTTTAGATTTTGAGTAGGCTGAGGGTTTACTACAATTTTGATAATGTCCTCATTGGTTAGTTCTTGTGCAACAGGCTCATTCTCGTCGATTAGAAGCCACTCCTCTACCTTATCTTTAGGCAGGTTTTTCAAGGGATTTTTAGCACTTCTAACGACACCCAAACTTTGGTCAGAGCGTCTTGATGGATTTCTTTCTCATCAGTCTGTAGAGTTAGGTCAGATGTAGGGTTTGCAGCTGGCCAAAGTTTTCTCCAGCATTTTTGGAGTGTTGTATTTTTTACCTGGTTCCAAGACAGTGCAATAGCATAGACGGCATCTTTTACGGTAAACATTTTTTGAAAATCAGTCACGTCACAGTCGGCTTTTAACAGGCCTTGAATAAAAGACCTTCTATAAAAGCATTTAAAATTTTGAGCATTGGTTGAATCAAAGATGTTACGTTAGGTGGGAGTAGAGTAGCAACAATATTTCCAGAAACTAACTCATCTATTGGCGGGTGGGCTTTGCAATTGCCCAAAAGAAGGATGGCTTTAGTATCTTCTGGTAGACCAAGGCTTTTGAGGGATTCCTTGACCTCAGGCACAAAGTGGTGAAAAAAACAATCTTTAAAGAGAGCGGCAGTCATCCACGCATTTGATTGATCATTGTATTGGACAGGCAAGTGTGCAACATTCTTAAAAGCCCGAGGTTTTGCAGATTTACCTATCACAAAAGGGGTCACTCGGTGGTTTCCAGACGCATTAACACATAGCAAAACGGTTAATCTTTCTCTGTTTTTTTAAAACCCTTGACTGCTTTTTCTCCTCCCCCAGCTAGTGTAGATGTTGGAAAATATTACCTCAATAGCCCTGTTTCATCAGCATTGTAAATCTGTTCAGGTGTTAAATCATTACACTGTGTAACACTGAAAATGAACTTTGAAAGAGACCTAGCCTAGGCGTTAGGCCTTATAAAACTAAGAAAAACTGTATACGAAACACCCCCCAAAATCTCATTTTAGGGCCAAAAAACTGTTTTTGAGGTCATTCGCTAGTCAATCATCAATATCTTTGCGAATTTTCATCCGATTCAAAAGTTGTTTATATATTTGACAAATCACTATTTTTAATGGCGTATAACTCATCAAAATCAAACGAGAACTGACGAAGCTACAGAGAAAAAAAAATCGTAACTTAATAAAAAAAAATTAATTTTGAAACTTTGACTACGATTTTACGATAGTCTTAATTCAGAAAGGTACCTTTCAAAGACAATATTATTAAAGTGAATTTAGTACTGCGTCGATTAAGCTATTTCAATCGAAATCGGTTGGAAATTGACAGAGTTATTACTATTTAAATTATTTTAGATGATGACCATATTTAAAAATTCATACATTTTGATTATCTTTCAACTTCAAATTTTTATTGTGACTGAAAATAAAAAAAAAATTAATCATTAAAATGCTAAATAACTTTATAGCTAAAAATGTTTGCTTGATCTTCTGCGTTTATAAGACGAGTCATCTGTTTCACGTTTGAGTGACCAGCAGTAATTAGCAATCATCCTAACTTGGTTCTTTCCTGTAAACCGTTTTTCAATGTTGGAGATTTCTTGGTGACATCTTTCACCTTGTTCGTCGCTGAATTGACCAAGATTATCCGGGAAAAATTCCAAATGAGAATGCAAAAAGTGAATTTTTATAGACATGTTGCATCCCATTTCTCCATAAGCTTCCAAAAATTCATGGACCACCTCAACGTAATTTGAACTTCTCGTGTTTCCAAGAAAGTTTCGGCACAAAGAAATGAAACTCAGCCATGCTCTTTTCTCTACTGGGTTCAATTTTTTTATGAAGTCATCATCAGTCATAATCTTACGAATCTGCGGTCCAACGAAAACGCCTGATCAAAATGTAAAAATAAATTAGGATGAATTCTTTTTTAAAAAGAATTCTTGTTGAGAAATTTTTATAAGTACCTTCTTTAATCTTGGCGTCACTCAACTTAGGGAATACTAGTTTCAGGTGTAGAAAAGCCTCGCTGTTTTTTTCGAGTCGTTTAGCAAACTGTTTCATGTACCCCAATTTTAAATGCAATGGCGGCAAAATTATATCATCAGGCTTAACTAATGCAATATTGAGAACATTATTTTTGCCAATTTGAAACTTTCTCGGTGGCCATATGTTACACTTGTAATAATTTTTGGCACGACTGTCCCATTCACAAAAGTAACAAGGATATTTAGTGTAGCCACCTTGCATTCCAAGTAGAATTGTCAGGACTTTAAGGTCCGAGACAATCTGCCAGCGAAATTTATTGTATTTAATCAATCGTAGAATTTTTTCCATCGTTTGATAAGTCTCTTTCATATCAGTAGCGTATGCCACTGGAACTGATGGCAATTCATTTCTGTTGTGCAGCAATACTGCTTTCAGACCTACGATGTTAGTCAATTGAAAATTAATTGATAAATTGTATTCAAATTTAGTTCTCTCACACTCATAACACATTAAATACTTACTTTTGCAAGAACCGTCTAGAAATAATCGCCAATCTTGTGGACAGTGCACGTGATCGAGTGCAGCAAACAATTCATCCACATCAACGCAATAAACTAGGTTGTTATTGGTGTCATCAGCTTTGAAAATGTGTTCGAACGAAGATAGGTCTCTGTCTCGTGCAGACGTTACTTTAAAGTTACTGTCTACTATATTCCACTGCTTTAATCTGGAGGCCAGAATCTCTGTCTGTCTTATAGACAGATCCATATCCCGCACAAGATCACAATAATCGTGATTTGACACGAAATGACGTTCCGTTTCTATTGCTTTGGTTGGAAGGTACGGTTCGTCATTTACCTCATTAGAAGATTTGTGGCTTGAATCAGGAAATGTAGCTGGATTTTTGTCTTCAGTTCGCTGATCTTGTTTTCCTCTTGGAATCGGTTTCGATACAGTCAACACATTGGCATATTCTATGAGGTGGCGAGTTTTATAGTGGTGACCAGTGATTTTTGTTTGGCAAAAGTAGCAATCCTCCGGCTTGTGATATATTTGATAATGCCAAGCCATAGGAGTCACAAACGGCAGACGCTGGTCATCACATTTACCGGTTTTCCATTGTTTTAATGTTGTACAGCACATCGAACAAATATATTCGGGTTCATACCAAGCACTTTCCACGTATGAGCAACTGAAAAAGAGGTTGAACGCTTCAACCACAGCTTTATTTGTTCTTAAATCGAACCGATATTTCTTATCAACAAATACATAGACCGCAGGCGTAACAAAATTTGTTGCGCCTATCACACATTTTACCACACTTATCACACAATATAATTGCGAAGCGGTCGCAAGGTTGAATTGACGGCGTAAATTTATTAGATGAGCACTCAAAATTTTTGGAAATGAATGTGTTTAAAATAATTCCTCATACTTGCTATGTTTCTAGTAAAATAACGCAATGAAATGCGGTCAAAGTAGAAAAATTAAAAAAAAAAAACTTTTCGCAAGGTAAATTTATTTAATAGCAGAAAAAATTTAATAGCTTCGTCAATTTTTGTCCGATTTCATTGCATGAGCACTCAAAATTTTTGGACATGAATATACTTTCAAAATAATTCCTCATACTTGATATGTTTTTAGTAAAATACTGCAATAAAATGCGGTCAAAGTAGAAAAATTTGAAGAAAAAACAAATTTTCCAAGTTTACCCGATGAAAACTTACAACACGCTAGCTCAAAAAAATATATCTTTCTATCTCAATTTAAAGGTATAATCCTTACCTTTCCAAAACATATTTCATATTGAAAACCGGTAAAGAAATGGCCAAGTAATGAAAAGATTAGCGCGTACACTTCCGAAGAACGGTTTTTTTAACGGTAAAGCAAGATTTTGAGGGTGTTACAAATTTTTCAAAAACCGTTTTGAGTTATATTCGACCAGGTGAACAATTTCCACTATGCCACTTTAAAAGTTCATTCAATTTTTTCCATTTTGTAACACTGTGTTATCAGCCACGATTTTCCCAAACTCGTCTTTTTACTTTTCTGCAGAGTTTTGGTATGCGGAAAGTGATTCTCCATTACATCAAGTCTTCGAATTCCATGCCGAAATTTAAAGTTTCTGAGCCAACCATCAGAATAATTACATTTACTTTAAGCAACTCCTAAATCTTGGCCGAATTTATTTGCCTTTTCAACAATCATTGGTTCTGTTACCGGCATTCCTTCAGAACGAACTGCACTAAACCATTTGAACAATTCACTATCTAGCTGTTCCAGTTTTGGTTTTTTTAATGTTTAACGTTGGATGATTTCAAGTTTCTGATTGAGAGTCAGTGTTACGTGTTTCGTTTCTCTCCTTTTGAACTCGAAGGCTTAGGTGTTGAAAACATGGTCACTGTACAGTTAGAACGAAATTCTCTTTTTTATAAATAGTTTCAAAAGTTCATTTACTGCGATGTGAAAGGACACAAAACAACAACGCACAAAAATGGCGAAGACGCTTCGAGATTGATTAACGGAGCTGCACTGCACCTAAATTTGTTGTGACAGCTGAGACTAGCCGGCCGCTAATTGTTTCCGAACAATACCGAGCGCTTCCGGATGATCCCGAACTACCGCGAAAACTTCCGCATAGCTCTCGAGCGTTTTTATTTGCTTTAAAGACACACTTTTGGAGAAAACCAAAATTTTTACAATTCTCCGGAGCGATGCCGGACTATTGGGCATTCCAGACTGTTGGATTCCGGACTAATGGACTTCTACTGTAATTTTATCAAAATATTATGCAACTTTCAAGAGGTATAGCCCAGACCATGATACAATTATTAAAGGTTTGCTCAGTAAACAGCTTTCTCTCTAACTCTTGACGAAATCGCCTCCCTTGGCAAGGCGTTGTGTAATAAATCTTCAAATTTACGAGAGAATTTTAGTAAAGGCTCCATTTGTAGAACAAATATTTCTAGTTCTCTTTGAATATATGTATGTATGTAAATTAAAAACTGCATATTGAATGAGAGCTTTTGCTTAGGTAACATGAAGGCAGCATTTGGTAAGGGAGTGTTAAAACTGTAATGTCACTATAGAGCAAAACTTTAATAAATGAATCATGGCCCAGACATTGTCTTGCATAAAATAAATTCAGTAAACGTACCTACATTTCTTTTTTGACATTTTCTTTGAGTTTTCTGAATCTATTCAAATTAAAAATCAAAATAATTTTTGGAGGTTCTAGTACAACAACGAAATGGTTGGTCTCTAATCTCGGGGAAGTGATCGCTACCTTTTGGCAAAGCTCTGTTAAATGAGTTGAAGCCTACGCTTCCGATGGCATCCTCATTATTGTCGAAAAAAAGCGCTTCATTTCAAATTTTTGCGTTTATTTAAACAAAAAATTATTTGACAAATTTGCTTTTTATTTATTTATGACAAAATGTCACAAACTTAAAAATTTAGCCCTGATTAATTACTAGGTTAAATGTGTATGATTTTAACTTTCAGTTGATGCCTAACATTCGGCTGTGCAAACAAATTTATCAATTTAACCGGTACACTCTGAGTTAAATAGATAACCTGATTTCTCGCAAGAGGGCCTAAAAATGCTTGTTAATTTTTGGCAATTTTTTTAAATTATATTCTTGCTGATACCCACGACTTTGCCTACGTGGCTTATTAAGTTTCCATTTACTTGCAGAAGATTTTCTAAATCTAGAAATGCTGATTCGATGCATTTAGAAACAATGTTTCCCAGACACAGTAAAGAAGAAGTCGACGCTAAAACTAGTAGCAGGTTTTTGATATGATTTTTATTGGCATATCCTCCAAAAATATTTAGCTGCAACTAACTTAAGGGCCAACTTTATCTCGACTTTGACTGTTTTGAATTACACAAAGCTTATTAGATTTGAACTATGTCAAACCATAAATATGGAGTTTTTTGGAAATCTCAACTACAGAGTGGACGGAATGGATTTTTACACATATTTTTTCCAAATATATTTTACTTTTACACTTATTTTAGTTTTCAATGCTCTCTAAGTCGAACTATAAAATCTTTTGTGACTTTTCTAATATCATAACGGATTTCCCATTCTAGCGCCATCTAGCGGAACCATTTTTGGTAAGAAGACTTCTCGTCGCTCCCACATGGTATGCCTCTAGTTAACATCAAAATCGGATCAAAAGCTTAGATTTTCAGGATAGCAGGTCGTTAGCGGCATCTACTTACTGAATCTACTTTTTCATATAATTACTTCTTGTTACATTAGTTCTTTACTTTTCGAATATCATCAAAGTTAGACTATAAATACATTTTTTTTTTAAACTTGCCCCTAGCGCCATCTAGCACATTTATATTTCACAAAAGTATTTTTTATGGCACCAGCACTATAGATTTTTAATATCGCACCCTAAATACGGATTTTCTGAATATCTCGACTCATGCACCACCTAACGGATTAAAATATAGCCTATGTCCGTGCCATAAGTCTAGGGAATACACTGTCTTAATTTAGTTGAAATCCGTTTATCCCTTTTCGAACCAAGTTGTGACAAAGAAAAGGGCTACATTTATATATATATAGAAGATTATGCTAAAATTGAATAAGTTTTATAAAAAAAATCTAATTAAAAGGTTAGAAATGTTGGTGAAAATTTTTTGAATTTATATAAGTTTTGTACAATTCATGGAATTTGATTTATATGCCTTTTGTTATATAGCGAATTATATTTCTACAAATAGTTAAGGTGGAACAAATTTTCAAGAAAAACATATTAAATATTTAAAAAAAGCAAAATCAGCATGTAGTCAGTTTTTTGAGTCACTATATGTGTACATGCCCTTGTATTCTGCCGCACACATACATATGTACATATGACTACATGAAAGCAGCGCAGTACTTAAGAGCGCATTAAATTTTGCACAAGTGCAACGGAAGTGGCCGCACTAAAACCAATGCAAGCGTATACCTACTATATGCATTCTTGATGAGCGCATAAATTTTCTATTGTTTTGCCCTTAAAGGCCAACAAAAGTTGGTTGGCTCAAAACTTTACAGAATTTAGTTGGAAAAGGTCAAATCTGCTTCAGCGATGCAGGGAAAGTTCTATATTAAAGTAGTTGTTAGAATATGTTGTAACAAAAATATATATATACATATATATATATATACCGTTACAAATCTGACGAACCTTGTTAGATTTAATTACTCTTAAATGCAATGGTACATCAAAAATTGCAAAAGTTTGCCATAAACCATCGTCTTGATGGAGTTCACTTTTCTAAACTTTCAATTAAGTGTTGACACTGGGTCGTATTATTAAAAAATTGCTTTGCTCAAATTTGTAGCAATTGTTATGATTTGAAGTATTCGTTTAGTTTCATTAGTTGTTTTTTTTATCAATAAAAACATGTATTGGTAGTTGGGGCTAAAAGTGGCATTGTAAAGGCGGAATAATTTGCATAACACCTATGTACATAAAATATTTCAACCATACGAAAGAATAGTCACATGGGAAACAGCTCTTAACCCAGAGTACTCTTTTCAGATTTCACCTTTTGCTTCAAATGAGTTTGAAAGAGAAATTGCGAAGCTGAAATCCTGAAAACTTCCAATGCACTACTCAACTTTGCTAGAAGCGTATATGAAAGATCGATTCTTTCGGAGTTAAACAACAGAAAGCTTATTCTCAAATTACCCCGATAGAAGAAGCATTCCACAGGGTATCATATTGGGCCCTTTACTGTACTTGTTATATACATGGGATTTACCCATTTCCTAGAACAGTTGGGGAACGCAAAAGCTGATATGTCCTTTGTGTGAATCGGAATTTTTACAAAGTTTATTCACTAAAAAGAATGAAAAGGGGTATATGGCATGCGACGCTGTCCTGTTGGATAAATATGTCTTCATTACAAATTTCATTCAATTCAGGCAGAAAATATTTGGCAATGATGATTATAAAACGTCCGCTGTAGATGGTAACGATATGAGGGTTCTTATTTGTAAAATACCCACGATTCCATCTGCTCGTAGAGAACACGAAATAGTAAAGTTTTCTGAATGTGACGGTGAATCTTTCGGGGACTCTCTTTACTCTATATGTGATAATTTTGTTTATTGAGATGCTCATGGAACCGAAAATGTGCCTCGTCAAAGAATAGTTTAGCACACTATAACACTTTCGAACCAAACCAGGGTTAAAAAAAAATTTTAGCGTTAGTCTATTGAAATGGCAAATCAAGCTGAGTGCTATGAATAATAATTACCAGATCTGATAATTTAATCGTTCTCGGAAATTGACTCGCACAATATACTATTAAACAAGTTAGCATGCTTGGGCTTCCACTCCACCTTTCGGCAATGGCTTAAAACAAGGAAGCATATTAGGGCCTCTGCCTTTTGTACTTTTCATCAATGACATTGGCAAATGTTTCACTTTCTCAAATTTTTTTCTGTATGCTGATGGTATGAAACTGTTTGCGCCTAGTAAGGACTCAGGGGACGGTCGGAAGCTTCAGTACGATTTGGAAAGTCTCCAACGCTGGTGTGTAAAGTCACGCCAGTAGTCATATTAATTTTGTTCTTACAAAATCGTATTCAGTTTTGGGCTTTATTCGACGCAATACACCTGAATTTTCTGATTCATATACCTACAAGGTGGCGCAAAAGTAAACTTCCGATGTTTTTTGGCTGTAATTTAAAAAAAAATGAAAAACTTTGATTCTTCTTGTGGATTATTTTTATTTGGTCTTTTAATTTTTTTTTACATCAAGTCAAGAATATGATGTCATGTAAATGGCCGCCGCCACAGTTGATTGTCATTTGAGCCCTTTTTATGGCATTTTCCATCACTTTGGCCAAAACTTCCGGCGATAGGTCCTCACATTCTTGACGGATATTCTCTTTAAGAGTTGCAAGAGTCTGAGGCTTGTTGACATAAACCCGCGACTTCAAAAAGGCCCACAAAAAGAAGTCTGGAGCGGTCAAATCAGGCGATCTTGCTGGCCAGTGCAAATCGCCAAAACGGGAGATTAGGCGCCCGGGAAATTCATCCTTCAGCATATCGGTTGTGGCACGTGCAGTGTGTGCCGTTGCACCGTCCTGTTGGAACCACATGTTTTCCAATCCCAATTCATCAAGTTGCGGCAAAAAGAACTCGTTGATCATTGCTCTGTAGCGCTCACCATTTACAGTAACCGTTGGGCCCGCGACGTCTTTGAAGAAAAAAGGTCCGATGACTCCTCCAGCGAAAACAGCACACCATACAGTGACTTTGAGCGGGTGTAATGGCTCTTCGTGGGTTACACGCGGATTTTCAGTGCCCCAGGAGCGTAAATTTGGCTTATTTACGTACCCGCTAAGATGGAAATGGGCCTCATCACTCATGATTATTTTTGATGAAAAATCATCTTCCTCTTGGTGGTGATTAAGGATGGCTTGAGCGTATGTTAGACGCGATTGGCGGTCAGCAGCTAACAACTGATGCACCGTCTGGACTTTGTACGGAAACATCTTCAAATCTTGTACCAAAATTCGCTGTAAAGACCGTCGACTGATACCCATTTGCGTGGCACGTCGTCTGGTCGATGTCGACGGCGCTTCCATGACATCCTCGGCTACAGCAGCAATATTCTCTGCAGAACGGCTACTCCGGGGTCTGCCACGCCTGGCAGCATCTCGTGTTATGCCAGTCTCTTCGAGGCGAGCGGCTAAACGTCGCAGTGTTTCACCAGTAGGCGTTGGACGGCCAGGAAATCTGCGACGAAATTCACGTTGTGCCAAAGTCATCGACCGATTATTGGTCAAATAAATAGTCAGCAATATTCCGCGTTCTGGAGCAGTGTAGCGTAACATTGTTTATTAACGTGTATTTCGCATGTGTTTACTACACAAATGTCAAAACAGAACTGACATTAGGGGCCAATCGCAAAATTTATAGCATTTTCTGATAGGAGGATTACTTTAGCGCCACCTTGTACAAACTGCTATATATGTCTTTAGTTCGTTCTCATTTGGAGTATGCAGTTATCTGGAGACCATATGACCAACTGTCGATCAGCAGAATTGAACGTGTTCAAAAAATATTTCTTAAGCATGCACTGCGTTTAATTAGGTTTGCAGATCCTGTACCATCCTGCAATTCTCGCCGTATGCTAATTAGTCTGGACTCCTTGGAAAAGAGAAGGACAGTCCTTTCACTTTCGTTCACTTTTAATGTTATTAATGGATTTATTGTTTGCCCATTTTTTGTTGAATCGGATAAGCTTTAATGTGCCGCAAAGGAGTCTCCGCAACTTGTATCGTTTTTATGGGGAAAACTTTAAGACTATATTTGCAAGTAATGCACCTCTTGCTCGTGAGCTGCGGGAATTTAACGCGTTATAAAGTTCGAATATGCTTGATTTCGCTTTATCTACACTAAACTTTATAAAAATTTTAAATTTAATTGCTTAATAAATTTTAACAACCTATTTATATTTCCTTATTATATTTCTTTATAGTCTGTAAGGTGCTATGTACTGTAGGTTAATAAACAAATAAATAAATAAATACAATAAATAAAAATTATTATACATCCCTTTCAATAGCAGTAAAGATTAGAGATCGGTAGTTATGTGTGCTTGGCGATTTGAATTTTAGCGATATTTTGTGGTCATACTTGGATTTTTCAGAATTTCTAACTCCGTTTAATGTTAACACAACTTTTGAATTATACCTAGTTGATGGTTTCTTATACTTAGACTTGCATCAAATTAATAGTTATTTTAGTGGGTCTCATCAAATTTTAGATTTAATTTTCTTACCGACTTAACTGGCATCAAATTCCGTTAGTTTTATAATTCTATGAATTGTTTAATATCATTTCTGGAAGTAATGCTTTAAATTTCTATCTTAAGTATTGCAATTTCGATATTCGTACCAAATATTTGCTCGGGTTTTATTGGGATGGTAGTTTCGCAAAACTAGATATAATCCATAATTTCGATTGTCAAATCTAAGGTACGTGATTATTGTTTCAATCATGTTTCAATCTATCACAACAAAAGTTATAAGCTACCTTGGCGCAACTAAAGCAGTTAAAAAACTATTGTAACAGGCTGCATAAAAAATTCTAATTGCCCAAAAATATTTCTCACCAATAAAATAACAAATGCTGTATGACTGAATTTAATTTTTCAAGTAATATAAATATCAACTTTAAAGTCTTTTGGTCGTTTATTAAATTTGTAAAAAATACATCCAAGTTTCCTAACTCGATGTTTTATAAAAATGCGCATGCAAATTCCGCCAGAAGAAGATGTGCTAGGGAGAATTTTTAATCTAAAATCATTCACTCAAATTGATATAAATGGTATATCTCCTATTCTCTACAAGAGCTCTTCGGGTCTTAATAAGATTTTATTGTTTATTTTTAAATTGTCGCATTCTACGGGAATGTTTAAAAAAAATGGAAAAGTGCACAAAATATCCCAATTAAAAAAAAAAAACTAAAAAAACGATGTCTCGAATTTCGAGCTGATTACTGAATTGATAACGGCCGCTGAATTGTTCGATGGTACTGTCAAGGCTACAAGAGTTTTTTTGAAATTCAAAATGTAATTTCCCAGAATCAGCATGTTTTTGTTTACGGGAGATTTACTATTTAAAATCTCAGATTATTGCATTAAAGGTTTTTAGTATCAAATTGTTACAGTACATACTGATTTTGCCAATACCATATATTCTTAACTAATAAATTAGAATTTATGGCACGGATAAAATCACACATGAAGTGAAGGTAGTGTACGGTAACGCTCGATAAGTGCGGGAGTTTCTCAGGGACCAGTGTTTTTTAATCTTTATAAGTGACTCAAGTTTTTGCTTCTTATTCTAGGAAATTTTTTATATGCTAAAGATTATTCGATTGTAAAGAGCTACGAGGATTCTGTGTCTGAATTTTATTGGTCTACTTTGTGAAAAATATCACCTTTTCTTAAATATTGATAACTGTTTTGATATAACTTTTTTAAAGAAACCTGAACAAATTAAGCTCATCTTATACGATTGCTGGCACTGAACTGAAATTGGTAGTTCAACTAAAACACTTAGGAGTGTATTTTGACTCTAAACTCCCATTTGCGGTCCATATTAATTTCATTGTAGTACACTTCTACTCCATGCTCGCATTTATTTGTCATAATAGCTTAGATTTTTCTGAACCATAAACCCTTAAAATACATTAATTTCCTTTTGTTAAGCGTCGTTTGGATATGCCCTTTCATACTACGCATCGAAACAAAATTGAAGATTCGCAGAGAACTTTTACCAAGTACGCAATAAGGTATCTTACGGTATCTATGCCTTTCTATACTTAAGATACGCTTAAGATTGCTTACTTCTAAATCTGGAATTGCTTGTGGATAGGACTCGTACCCTGCTCTTTCGTTTTCAATGATATTTGTATTGTTGTTCATAGGCATGCAATTGAAAAGAAGAATACCATTTAATATTTCTCTAAACAATTTGAGGCATTCTGACTTATTTTACGTACATTTTGTTAAGTCGTATTATGCTATGAATGTGCCTACTGGATGTACCCCCCAGGGAGACCAATCAAATCACTCAAGCGATTGAAATTGATATTTCACTTAATGGATCAGTTCTAAAGAGTATAACCGCAAATTTCCTTAATTAAGTTATCAAAAATCCAAATTGTATATTTGTGCATAGTCACTAATAAAACTTTGTATTCATTGATTGAATAAATAAAAAAATTTATAAAAAAAAATACGCACGTACCTACATAAAAGCGCGAACCAGAAGTAAAACTTCTCTGCTGATTCTACACAGAGATATAGAGTTAAATATGGGAGTACTAGTTGTAGTAGTTGTTATTAGTAAGTAGCAGTGGTAGTTATGGTACTCGTAGTAGTAGTTAGTAGTAGTAATAGTAATTAGTAGTTCCATTTGTAAAAATAGTGGCAGTTACTTGTAGTAGCATTAGTAGAAATAGCGGTAGAAATTATTAGTAGCAGGAGTTGGTAGTAGAATTTTTAAAAATAGTAATGAAAATTAGTTGTAGTATCAGTAAAAAAAAGCAGTAACTAGTAGTAGAATTATTAAAAATAGCAGTAGTAATTAGTACAACCATCAGTAAAGAAATAGTGAAAATTAGTAAAAATAGTAGTAGTAATTAGTAGCAGCTTTAGTAAAAATAGTAGTAGAAACTGCTAAAAAAAGTTACTAGTAGGATTAGTAAAAATAGTGGTATAAACTAGTACTAAATAGTGGTAGCAATTAGTAGTATCGTTTGTAAAAATAGTGCTAGAAATTAGTCAAAATAGTAGTAGTAATTAGTAGCAGCTTTAGTAAAAATAGTAGTAGAAACTGCTAAGAAAAGTTAGTAGTAGCATTAGCGGTATATAGTAGTAGTAAATAGTGGTAGTAATTAGTAGTACCATTAGTAAAAATAGTGCTAGAAATTAGTTAAAATAGTAGTAGTAATTAGTAGCAGTAAGTATGTAGTTGTGGTAGAAGTTGTAGGTGCAGTAGTATTACTAGTAATTAGAAGTTGTAGTGGTAGTAATTTGTAGTAGGAGTTGTAGGTGGTAGTAGTGGAAGTAGGAGTAGTAGTACTTGTAGTGTGGAACCAGTCCCGAAAGGCAATAGTCGTGAAATGTAATAACGCTGCAACGGTCCAGCACTTGTCCTCAATTGGTCCTGAACTGGTGTCGAAATGGTAATGCATGTACATACATACAAACATACAGATTGATATGTCGCTACCTTGGAATGTATGTTTGTTTTTTCTCATATAAGCGTCATGTGTTGACTTCGTGACGCGATATCAATACTTCCCTTACGGGATGTAAAAAATGACTCTCATGCTGCTAAAGAGGTTTCACTTCGAAAAAAGGGCACTTTATTATTTATTTACTGTACACATATGTATACTTTTTTTTTTAATTTAGCATAACCTATAAAAAAAAATAAACGTTCTCTACTTATATTCTAATGTTTGCCACAACCAAATGATTTATTTATTACGCGTCCATCCGCTTTCGAATTTATCTCTTAATCTACTTAGAGAATATTTTTTTTTTTGCAACTTTTTTGTTAGCCATGACCGCTGTAACTTGTTGCAAGCCAAAAAGAATTAGAGCGTGAAAATCACGTTGTCAGTTGACTTTTTAAGTGTCCACAATGACTAGCTGCTGGTGCCACCGCCTGTCCGACACTTCACAAACACACACACACACACACACAGATTTGCGAACGTAAGTAATTAGTGTGGCTAAGTCAAATTGCTACTTATTTAGAATGCAACACTAACTTTTAACGAGCGCTACTATTTCTTGTACTTGATTTTTATTTCTTTTTATTCATTGCATTCGCGCAAACTTATTTTTTCCGCCGGAACTCCACTTAGTAGCGTAGCAGATCTTAAGCGTAACTTAAATTACGCGGCTAGCCATATGATGAGCGGTCTGTGGATGGTAGAGGGGAATCCAACTGTTGGTTTACCCAACAACCAACGACCAGCTGCTGAGTAATGTTGCAATGCGGCTGTGTGGAGGCGAAGGAAGTGGTCATAAATTGCAAAACTTTTTAATTGTTTGTCTGCTCACAAACATTTTTTTGTTTTAGTAAATGAATTAAATAATAAAATAAAAGTTTATTTAAATAAATAGCAAATAATGCCAAGCGAGAAGCGTGCAGCAACTGTTGGTAACAGTTGAAACCGCAAAGCTACAATCTGCGGCAAAATCTGCTAACCGGATGCCGAACCGCTGGTTTAGCGGAAAATGCTGACCTAGTGGTAGTGGTGCTGGCGGTGGTTGTGCGTGCATTTATTTTTTTTTGTGTGTTTTGGTTGTTGGTAGTAATTTTGATGGCATTGACGTTGTTGCTGTTGGAAGCGACAGTGAAAATGCCCGGAAAATGCTGGCAAAAAATTAGCAAGGACAACGGAAAGATGTGGAATTATTAATATAATATGTTTCCATTGGGCAACATCCGCTCCTGCCTTGCTCCACGGCCTTGCTTATACTATGTATGTTTACAAACAGTGGCTTAGGCTGGTCGAATGTGATGGGGGAGATAATTTCCCCATTCAACAGTGAACTACTATTTTTTTTAAACTTTTTGTAAATTAGGTAGTCACACAGTACCGGTTTATCTTTCAGGCCTATTACACAGAACCGCCTTTTAACAATTTAGTGTTGCCCAAGTAATGATAACTTTGCTGAGTTTCATCTCCATCCAAAATCTGGAATATGTCACGCTTCAAAATACGAAACTTATACGCACTTTTGGAAGGCTAAGGTTATGAGTGACCTTATTTTGAACGGTCAGTACAAAAGATCGCATCGCGAGTATAGCCGTATTTAATACTAATGACAATAGTAGAGTTTTGTCGGTGGTATCCTAATCTAACTTCAGTTTTTGAGCAATATTAGATATAACTCTATCATAAAAAATGAAACGTGCAATCAACAGTAATCTCTTTTGAAGTAGACTCTTTTCCATTGTACAATGTGTAGGGCACTTCTTTGCCACTGGGCGATCTTTCTTTTCTCAAACTAAGTTAAAACGTTTCTGGCTTAAAAAACCAAAGCAGAGTACTTTGATTAATCAATAAAAATATATATTAGAAATAAATAAATATTAAAACCTCTTATTTTCAAGTAAAGAAGTATAGTCGTGTATATAAAAGTAATAACGTAAATGTTCAATGCAAAAATACTATTGATTTTCTTCACATATGTAAAACAAAAAAAAAAAAAACAACACAATAAAATAAAGTGACGTATGATATATTTAATTTTTTTAGAAAAATTAGAAAATTATGGCAAACGTTGTTCTTTGTTTATATCAATTTATTAATTACGCTTTGCGTGTGTACCCAAAAAACGCATTTCTGTTTCTGTCCCATATAACAGGTGACAACCCTTTCATAAATATAGAAATCACCTTGTTCTCGTCTTATATCGTTGTGTATAGTTTAAGTGAACTTTAATTTTAAAAACCGTGGAATCCCTTTTCAAAATTTACAAACAAATGGTTTGGCATCCCTATTTTACTATTTCATATAATTTAATTTAGTTGGATTTGACTTTTGAAACCAGTGGAAAACGTCTTCAAAATATAACATATCTGCTACAGCTGATAGCAATAGAAGCCATGCTTCTTCTTTGGAACATGCTAATGTCAAACCATCATAGCTTTAGGTTTGTGTTTTCTATTTTCTTCTTTGCCTTTTCTCTGTTTTCGACATGGAAATGTTCATTTACCGACGGTAAATGTTGTTTTTGTGCGATCGCACTTATAGAACTATATCTGCCTACCAAGGGTTTTCTCTTAAATTTAAGAACGAGTTTGCCTTTAAATATAATCTGATCTTGGTCCTGATCACTTTGACATACCTGGGTAAGTGTTTATCCCTTCTTCGTCTCATACAAACCCGCTCCATGTTCCAGCATCATTTCCGATATTTTTTTTTTCGCTAGATCTCTATGGTCTAAAACTGAAGGATCATTATCAAATGACAAATTACCATAATAAGAATCTCATGAGTGAATCTCACTTTAAACATCTAAATGAACTTAATAATTACAACAAAAGGTAGTGACTTTCCGGCATCCCTCTTCAAGCTTGGTTTTGAGATAAATCGGTTTCGGCGTTGTGGCGTCTTTAGTGTCAGTTTCCGAACGGATAACTTTTCAACTTTTCGGAAAAACAGAAGAATAAATTTTACTGAAAAATATCAGACGAACGCATACTACCTGCTAATAACAACATCATCGAACCAGCAGACGCTAAACGAACATAACAAAAATGACTCTGACCATGGCACAACACCGAAACTGGTTTGTCTCCAAACCAAACTTGACAAGGGAGGACAGAGAATCGTTCCGATATACATCACTTAAGAAATGTAACATGTTTCGAAAGTTACCATATTGTGAAGGGGAAAAATGTTTACCTATTATAATGGGTAATTTATTTAAAGGAAATTTTAAGAATAAAATAAAAATCTAAACAACATAAAAAAAAAAAAATTTTATAGAATAATCAATCTTTTTTATCCAATGAAATAACAATTTTCTAAATTAAATAATCTTACATTATTTCCTTCAATTAGACCCAATTTTTCATTACGAGCGTTTCGAATGGTATTGTATTTGGAGAATCAAACGAGTAATGTTGTCTTGCAGTTCCTCAATTATGCATCCAGGTATATTTTGAACATTACGGTGTTCCAAATGATAAAGGCTAGAAGTTGTATATTACAGGACCTAGGCAGAAAATTCACCGGTCCGAAGCGTTCGCCGAATTCATCTCAAAATAAGATCTTAACTATTGTTCTTCAAAATTTGGCGTTTTCGCTTATTGATGTAGCAATAGAAAAGAAATGAATCTCAACAGTGGATTTTCTTCAAGCTTTTTAGAAGTCCGAATAATAAAAGGGGGCCTAGAGTGCTTCCATAATGAAATGTTAAACAATATTGAATAAAAATTCTAATTCATTACCCGATATAAAAGTATAACCGTAATACTTATTTTTCGGTAAATCAAAATGCAATTGTTCAATAAAAAAAAAATTATCTTTCAATCTTTCAAGCTTTATAAAATCTGTAAAAGCCGTGCTCCAAAATGATGACAGCTCTCTTAGTAGTGTTTTTAGAATAAACATTTACAGCACAGAATATATTATTTCCTTCCAAATTTATCAGCCGTGCTCTCATTTCATTTTTTCATTAAACATTTCCTGTATTTCCCATTTTGGTTAGCGTTGTGTCAATTCACAAACAGCTGTTGTCGAAATTCACCTTTCGTTTTGAATATACTCGTAAACAAATATTTTAAACCCATGATTCAATAATGAAAGGTTTGATACATAAACAGCTTTGCTCCTCAGTCTTCACATGACGTCTCCCTTAGCTAAAACAGTGTTACTTCTTTGAAAATTTATGTATGAATCTTATCAAATATTTTTAAATAGTAAAATTAAAAAAAAAAAAAGTTTTGATACGCTGATATTTTTCCTGAAAACTGTGACAATTTGAGTAAGTATTTTATAAAAATGGAAATATTTTATATTAATTTAAATATGTGGTTTTATTTGAAATTCATTACGTAATTTCTGCATCTACATCGTGATTGGTATACTGAGTGGTCGTTACCCTGCATCTTATCCCGTTAAGCTCCGTGCCCTAGTTCATTTCTATCTCCACCCGTGTTCGAGCGTAATAGTGCGCATAGTCACCGACGTGTACGTTTGCCGTGTCTGTTTGTCGGGAGATACACAAAATTGAGCAAAACTTGTGCCCGTGCGTATGTTTTGTAAACAAACGTTGCGTACATAAAACTGTGTTTGTATGCATCAACACAATGTTGCCATTCCTTTGTTTGCGTACATACTTTTACACACATCCGCGTTGTCAATCACAATTTTTCATTGTATAATAAACCAAAGCCAAAAACTAACAAATGCAAATAGTTCATTTATCTATAATTAACATTACTAAACATCGATTTTAAATTAATTTAATAAAAATTTAAGTTTTTACGAGGTTATTTTGTTAATGATTTTAAAAAGTTCTGCTTGGCAACACTGTGCGGTGAGAGAGCACTCAGCTGACACGGCTTCATGGCAAAAATCTAAATTTCTCAGATTACATACGTACACGTCGCGCGTAACCGTCACACATACACGTTGATGAGTTTGCATTTACATGGCGCTCTCATAAGTTTGATCGTGTCAGCTGACACGTAACGTACGTTTGCGTCGGTGACTGTGCGCACTATAAGTTGGCAAGACCTTTGCTGTTCCCTATCTTTTTCATAGGATTTCTTTCCAAAGCCCATTGCTCGTTGTGATCATATCCTTACTCTTTTTCACCTCCACGCCTGTGCCATGGCTTCCTTGCCAAAGTGAATGAGCATTCCGAATTTCGAGAATTTCAATTAGTATTTAAAAAAATCAAATATTCTAAATAAAAAGTTAATATATATATTTAATTAGGACCTTAGAGTGTGTTTGCCATTAGAATAGATGATAAGCATTTCAGCCCAAGTGAAATATTAGTATAAATATTAGTTGTTTCTTAGTAGGTTGCTAATAACTTGGGTTCCCGAACTTCATTGTCGCCGTTTTGGAATGGCTTTCTGCCCAATTCTATCTATTCTATGTAAATTGTTGAAACATAATCCTGTGATTAGATAGTTATTTATGGTTATGTCCTTTTTGTATCATACATTTTTTCAGTACGTAATATTATAAAAAAAAAGTACTTACTTTGTTTGAAACCATCAATAACCTTGTTTTTGTAATCATGAGTTAGGATAAAGGCTCGGTTTACACAGTTTTGACTTACGCGATTTTTCGGAGCCGACCAAAACGTAAATGAAACGTATAACAGAAGTCTCAACAATTGGGACGTGGGGAGTTTGTGTGAGTTTTGGTGAATGCATTAATATGGCTGACCTCACAATATCTAATATTGGAGTTCAAAGGAATTTATGTTGCTTGGTTTTTATAAGAACAAAGAACTATATCAAATGTTTTTTTAATTGTGAACTACAAAAATTTGATTGCACCAACCATTTCAAATATTTACCACTATATGTAGAAAACTCAAATATTTCGTGGACTACGAAACATATTTGGATTTTATGCAACTTAAATTCTACAACTAGTTACATATTTTGCGTACTTGTTAAAAAATTGTTTACAAAAAGGGATTACATTCTTCCCCTTTTCTACTTTCACAAATGCCACCTTTTGTACGGGAGAGCTAGAAATTAGCTGCGATTATGTATCAAACCTTTAATAATTGAATCATGTTTTAAACCCACCTGTATTGCAATAAAGTACTGATTCAAAAATGACATGAGTTACACCTAAACATATCAATGAATATTTGTAAAAATATTTAAGTCGAAAATAATTACACATTTAAACATCTTTTGCAATTTACTTTTCATTTCACGGACAACAAAGGTGCAGGATTCAAATCAAAAAATGCATGTGAATGTGAAAATGGGAGCACGGCTGTATGTATATCATTCTGTATTGTGTATTTTCTTGATAAAGCCTTTCTTGAATCATATTTGGTAGTTTTTTTATCGTAATTATTTTATACATATTTTATCATAATACTTAAATTGATAGCAAATTTAAAATATCCAAACATGAATAATATTCTCGCGGAGGATAACGTGCCATTTTCTGAGACACCCATGGCTTGAAGTCAACATTTATATATTTGCATGAAATTTGTGAATGTATGTATGTGTGAATTCGATAACGTTGACTCGCAAAGCGCACTTCCGTTGTGACCGTAATTTTTTAGGCTGCATAACTGACAAAAGTTGATCGAAATAAGCTCTTGCAATTTGTGAATGTGGCCAGGGTAGAATTTTAAGTAAGGTAACACCAGCGGAAAGGCGCAGATCGCTTCAAGTGACCGAAGTTATTGTGCGATGCCTAGGTCAGACAGTGGAGGTCTACTAACCATTCGGATGTCAACTGATTAACGCTTCAACTTATTAAGATAACGAACATTTTGGTTGTGTTTTTTCATCCTCTATCTCTGGAGCTATTTGGCAGCTGCAAAAAGTTTCAACGTTTAATAATTTCTTGCAGCTGCTCAGGTTAAAAGTCATGCCATATTTCATGCAAAAGTTTTGAACTTTAATTACGAATTCTATTTGATTATGCATAAAAACTAAAGTATTTTTATTGCTTAGTGGGTTTGTTGTTTTTGCTGTTGTACATTTGTTATTTGACCTAAAAATATGCGACTTGAAAGTTCCACTTGGGCATTCGAATGAAAAAGAAAGTTTCAGCAAAGATAATTCACTTTTAATAAGATTTTATTTTTTGCTTTTAAAGTTTTATTATCTAAAAAAAAACCTCATTTTTTCACCGATAACGGTAGTCTGTCATTCCGGGTTTGTCAATCAATAGTCCCATCTAGAAGCCTTATTGAAGTCTTCTAGTGCTGAAAAGCTGAACGTCTATTTGATAAATAGAATCCTGTGTTCAAGCGACTTTTTTGTAATACCATGCCAGATGTACTCATTTCACCTACGTTATTATTAAATAAATATTTACTTTCAAAACAGTTGGCAACCTCTCAACCTAAACCTCTATCAGTGCAACCAGTGCTTTATTTACCTTATGAAGTTAGTTCAATTGAATTGTTTTAAATAGGTGGCAACCCCATCCAAATGTGTTTTTAGAATAAAATTATACCTCATACCTGTTTCGTGTGCCACTTATATAGTATAATTTTAGGTTATTTATGACTTGGATTTTTAAAGGGTGGCAACCCTGTTCAACATTTTTTTTTTCGTTTCAAACAAACACCTTTTTATTTCAGCCAGGTTATAAATGAATTAAATTATTTCTTTAAAACAGGTGGCTACACTCTTTAAACACATTTTTAGGATTAGGTTTTCTGAAGCCCACTTCCTTTGATCCTTAAGCCTAACTTAATCATTTAATTTAATTTACTTTTGTGAATAAGTGAAAGAATTATCTAAATGTATTTTCAAAATAAAGATTTTTGAAACTCAATTTTTTTGAGGTCTATATTTGGGTGCTTACTATAACTTATTATTATTTTAATTCGATTTTTAAATAAGTGGCAATTATGTGCAAAAATATGTTTTGAAATTAGGCTTTCTTAAAATTTTTAGTTTGACACTCATATTGCAAAATTTCGTATGATTTAAGCAAATTTAATTTACCATTAAATAGGGGGTAACCAACTTTCAAGATATTTGGAAAAAGAAGTTTTATTAAACGTCTTTCGGTTGATATCCCTATTGCAATATTTCACTCTTCGTTTTAATATTTTAAACAGGTGGCAACACCCTATTCAAAATTGCTTTTATGGTGGCCCATATAACCGACCATAGATGTTGATTATAACATTGTATACAGCGACAACTGTATAAGGTACTAACTATATGTTAATCCAGATTATAGGAAATGGTGTAATAAACTTAGTGTATAACCGTTTTGCTCTGTGGGTTTGAAAGGGTAACAAACACACTCACCCACACACAAGCTTACAAAAAGATTTAATGTATAGGTGTGAAACAAAAGCGTCTTCATTTAAACGTTTTTGAAGAAAGTTGCCAGATTCGACTTAATTTGTAAGCCAATTAAAGTTATACTATAACGCCTACGAAAAAGTAAAAGAAGTAGAAGCAAAATAAATATTTAACCTAGAAATTATTTAGGTTTAAATAGAAGTAAAAAAAAATTATTCATAACATATTCCGCAATTATTAGGGGTAGATTTTTATTTTGTAAGTAAAAACAGAAAAGAAAGCATAAAAATGAATGTACAGTTATTAGCTTTGGTGAAATTACTTTTTTGTTGAACCGAAAACCGTTAGAAAAGGCTGAAAACGCTCTTTCTCAAATTAAATGACCAATTTTTCCTCCATTCACTAGCTCTTGCTTTTTAAACCTGTAGGAGTGGAAGCGGAAACCTAACTGCAAAATTAAATGTACTTTAAATTTCTAGTTTAACATCCGATCACATTCGCTGTAGTGAGTCAGGCATAAATTTAAAAGTGTGCTCCTGAAAATTGAATTTCTCTGGAATTGAATTGAATTCAATGACGCGTTGAGCAGAAAACATTATACTTGTTAATGCCTAAAATGCAGCTATAAACCAATGTATATATGTATACATGTGCTTGCATACCCTGTCGGAAAAATAAGTCAATTTCATAAAACAAAATCTCCATAAAAAAACTAATTCAATGCAAGTGCAGTTTCATTTTTATATTCTCATTTGCAGCGCTAATTTGAAATAAATGCACCTTTACATTGTGGAATTTAAACTTTTTGTTATTTACGGTTTTTACACCTTTATAAATTGAATTAAATATCAAAAATAGTAGGTATATAAATATAATTTCAAAAACAATAACTCAAAACTTGCCAAATAGTTGCAATATTTATATTCAAAACATTTGTCATACAAAAATCAGATTAATTTACATACGGGTATTATACTAGCGACATGTGTTAGCGAGTGGAATATCGATGAAGGATCTGGTATAAATTAGCATCAACACAGAATCACAAATGACGAATATGCATTAAAATCGCTAGCACGTGGGCGCCCGTGATCGTCGTTTATGCGCAGCTTAAAACTGGTCTAATAACCACAGCATTGAATGTAACGAGTTCGACTAGTTTAATGATGTATCACCGTATTCAAATTCGTTCGACCGCGAGCCGAGCTCAGACAAGGCGAACAGAGAAGTGGTGAATCAAGTGCACCTATTATACAACAATAACCGTATAAATCCACATGTAAAACATTGCCCAAAAAATAGGGGAATTCAATAAAATTGAATAAAGTTTTCAAACTATTTTAATTAGAATTTTTATAAAAATTCTAGGTATGCAATTTTATAGTATATTAAATTGTAGTATAATAAAAAGCACAAGATTTCCTTTGGTTTTTGATGATTTTTTTTTTGCCTCCGGTGTTACTCATTTGCACCTATTGAAAAAATAAATCTCCGACGTCAGTAAAAAATATTACCAAAAATTACCAAAAATCAACGTAAATTTTCAGCTAATTAGAACTTGCCCTGTTTTATACCAAAATTTAATATACTCGTGCTATAAAAGTGCATACCAGAATCGTTTCTATAAATTCTGATTAAAAAGTTTGCAATTAAGACCAAATTTTGCAGATTTTTTCAAATTATTGCTTAAAGTTTGAAATCTGTATTTACATAATTTTTAATAGAAAATAAGCTCTGCTTTTATAAAAAATTAAGAAAAATTTAAAAAACAGATGAAAAATAGTCAGCAGTTGTAAAAAGGTGGCGACCCTATTAATTTGTCTGAGACTGTACGTACTCATCGCGCACTAAATATCATAGCCACAACTCCAAAATCAAATCCAGAAAGATGACTGTACTTAGTACAAAAACTGTAGTTTCTGGTTAAAGACGATGATAATGCAGAGAAAAATGTTATAATCAGATAGATTATATAATTTCGACGAGATAACTTGTATACCACTATAGCAGTTACTTGTATAGGAAACTAATTGTATATACATATGTATGTGAAAATTGAGCCCTAACTGCGGAAAATGAAAGTTTTTAACAAATAAATATTTATTTCATCCATATTATGCCTCACTCAAAAAAATTAAATTAAATTCCTTTTCATAATAAGGCTACTTTTCCGCGTCTTTACTTAAAAGAAATAATGACTCTTTCAAATGCAGTAATTAAGATAAATCAGCTTTAAATAAACAATTTTACAAACACTTTTTGTGGAAATTTTAATGTTTCAAAAATTTTTTTTGAACTGGGTTTATAAGTATATTTATTATACATTTCAAAACACTTTTGTACACAAAATACTGAAAAGGCTTCTTTTTTCTTCAAGCTTCATTTAATAAGTGGAGTATTCTTAGATATAAATTCTTAAGTATCTAAATTGAAATTACACCTTCTCCTACCTTCCCCCTTAAATAGTAATATATATTATATACCAACTTTAGCCCATATCAAGAAAAACCGTTCCACCAAGTTTTATTTTATCATGATGCATTATTAAATTTTTATATTTCCACCCCTATATTGGATCCGACATTTTGAATATTTAAAAATTTATTTCAGATTTGTTATAAGCGTCTCCAAATACCGTTCAATACCGAGTTTTATGAAAATCTATTATCTGCTTATATTTAATATCCGCAATATTGGATTATGGAACAAAACGGAACAACATAGTGTTGCATATCTTCGACGCCTGCATTCATTTGAACCATTTCAAATTCTTCGCGGCTTCATGCGACCGAAAAAATGTATATAAATTTTTTGTGCTTTCATGTGTGATATTTGCTACAAGTATGGGGATTGGAAACTTACAGAAGAAAGGGATGTTACACTCCACGAAGAAATATAAATAAAATAAAATTTCTCTTTGTAAACGACCCTCATTAAACGGCGTAGAACTCACTCCTGCAACCAAAGTCAAGTGCCTTGGAGTTGCTCTAGATAATTTCTATGGAGTTACTGTCTGGTGGTCAGCGCTATGCAAAACCCTGTCCTTAGCCAAGAAGGAACCGAATACAGCGTACGGCTTCCATGCTTGTCATGTTTGTCAGGGAGCACTACCCTCTACACCTAAAATTTCTCTAGAATAAATTTTAAGCCGTGTGAGTGCTGTCAGACTTAACACGATACAGCCGTGGAAATAGATAAGATTCTTCCGAATAATCTATGAAAGCTAGATTAGAAAGATGCTATACTTAGGCCTAAGCACAAAGTAATCGGCTGTCTAAGCAAACTAAACGAAAGAGTGTGCAGCGGAATTCACTCTAGCGAATTTGTGCTGGACCTTGGCGGTTTTCAAGCAGATCATGTAAATGCTATAATGAAGGCTGCTCGGAGGCTAAGAGTGTGCGCTCTTTCTGGCACTATATACTCTAATAGCCAAGCGCCTTTTAAATGACTAAAATCTTACGACACAACGTTCGTAGTTGCCATAGAATGCGGAAGCTATCTCAATCTGCTCGCATCTAAAGGTTCCGTTGACTGTTGCATGAACCTTGGACACAGTTGGCAAGGAAGGTAACGGAATTATCTGCGGTAAATTCTGTTTAAGACGCGGGCATGCCTCTAATCTCCTGCCACCATAGCCTAAAAATTAAACTCATCGAAGACAGTGAACACTAGGAGGGCTATGGAACACAACGGTCGGAATATACTGGGGAGAAGAAAGAGAAAAACGTCGAACACTATCTCTGCCATTGTCCAGTTCTGGCCAAGACCAGAAACAAATTCTTCAATAAGTACTTTTTAGACCTCGCCGAGCATTTCCGATTTTCTGTGCTATGTCGCCGAATTCATATAAGGTGGAGTTGAATGAACAGCAGAGCGATTTCGTCTCACGATTAGAAATGTCAAATTAAAAACATGTAAACTTTAACAGCTCAAACCGTACAAGCAAAAACAAAATACATGTACAATTTTTTTTTTGAACACCACCTGATATAAACTCATTTTGATAAATTGGTACGTTGTAGGGAATGCCATTTAGTTGTTATATACTTAAATTAAGGAATTAGTAAATTATTTACTTCCAAATTAATTTTATTTCCCGTAGGGTATGTATTCAAGTGGGTACTTGTTTTTGTTTAATGCTCCTGAATGAACTCTCTACATTTATTTGCCTATTTGTTTATTTGTACATAAATATGTATCTATGTAGAACATGCGCTGTGTGTAAATGCTGCTCCCTGTTAGACCAACCCGCGGTTGAAATGGTGAAAGAGCAAAGGGTAAGTTGTTGTTGGTGTTTGTAGGGGTTTTCGCTTGAGGCAGCATATCCGTATAAATATTGGTCATTCCGTGCGCGGTGCGCTTAATTAGGCGTTGTTTGTATTGCTAATTGGCCGTGGCGAGTTGCGGGTCACTCGCCCGCTATCCCGCCCGCTCGTCTCCCTCCGATTGCTGCATTTTCTGCTCGTCCTAGTTTGTGGCTAATGACGCAGTGGTTTACGCGTAGTGGCAGCACATTTTCGAATGCATCATTATTGATATCAAACTTTGTGTGCCACATTAATGCCGTGGCTGTTTTTGTTGTAGATGGCAGCTGGGAAAGGTGAGTGTGGCACGTATGTTGTCTACATTATAGTCCTCCTAACAAAATTCTTTCAACATAGTTTTAGCGTGCTTTTCATAGTTATCTGGCGAAGCATTGGAATTACTAAAAGATTTTATTGCAGAGTATATTCTAGATAATGTAGATACAAATTTACATGCGCAACAAAACAGGTATATTGAGAAGCATGACATAGTTTTTACAAAGAGCTTTATTTCAAGGTGAAAACTAGGTTGGGCTAAATTAGTTATCACAGAAAAAAACTTATGTACTTGGATACAAGGCGAATTCACACCAAGTAGTGTTGAGCGTACAACAACAAAAATGTACACTAACAAATTGTACGCGCAATGGCAGTGAGAATCGGTATGAATTACAACAAACAAATAAATAGTTTTGACATTCAGTCCAGCAAGCGAATTTGCTCAGCTGCTTTCTCAACACCAACTTATATGAATTCGCCGTGCTTGGATGTAATGAAATGAGCACTAAGATGCCGGAACCTTACACTCACAAAAGCTAAGCAGTTGATGAGATGATTTCATCTTAACAGAAAGGGCATGAAGTAATACTTTGGGTTATCTTAGTACCACCATAAAAAAAAAGCTTGACCTATCATCGGGCCGGAATAGTACGATGAAGAATACCACATATATACGTATTCTTAAAAGCGAAGCTAGAAAACTTTTGAATTTTAAAGAATTTGCAATCTATACGGCTACAACAATATTACCGACACATAAACGATATCAGAGATAAAAATTGGTGGTACAATTCAACAGGCCAACCAAAATTAGATTATATGTAGAATCATATTTATTCTTAATATGATACTATAATGTGATACACCACTTTACTTTACTTCACACATACAAGAATTTGACATATTTGCAGTTGCAAAAAATAAAGTTGAGCAAAATCAAAGCCATTTGAAAGAGGAAGATGCCGCCACGAATGCAATTTTTTTAAATTTGATGTCAGGGAATATTTCATCGCACGATAGAAAATTATCTTGTATGTAATCTCGTTTCGTATTAAACGACTCGGAGAGGCAATTCGGGATACTAAAGGAGGTGGTGGTATTGTTCAGTGTCATTTTACATAGCTTTAATTAAGATATCGCGACACAAAGTCAGTCCCGCGGTATTTGGTGCATATCGCAGGATCCCCCTTTTTGTTGATTGACAAATCACCTAATGCATGAATAGTTCAGCTGACAGCCCGTCAGCACCTTGTTGTTCTTTAGTCGCGCTATCGCCATTCGAGTGTCGTTCAAGGCGGGTAACAGGACTTCGACTCCGTCCGCTTGGATAGGAGGTTCGGGTTTATCATGACCGATGTTTTCCGCGCCACCAGCATTGAGAAGTCTATCGGATAGCACCTCAGGCCCATCGCATTTGTGCATCTTGGCCTCTCTCTTCTTTTCGCGGAAGATGCGCCTCGTATCCTTCTTTAACTCCGTAAACAACATCATTCTTTTCTATGGCAGCGCGGTATTCCACATCATACCAGCTGTTCTTTCGGAGTCGCAGAGAACTAATGACTTCTTCAGCGGCCGTATGTAAAGATCAAAAACAGGAGTGTGCAAATCGACTGGCGAAATGGTTTGCTATCTGATACTAATGTTTTCAATAAATGATACTGAAGTTCAAATTTCCGCTTTGCAATGAAAACTGAGACTTGTGCGTTCCCTACTATCCATTTAATAATTTGCATTTGATTAATTTTTCACATCCGAATATCGTAATATTTTATCGTAACATTTTATCTTAATAATTCAACGTAATATTTTATCGATACCGATCCCGGTTTAAATAAAATATGTTATAGTTTTTTATTCTTTATTTCCTTTTCTGTTATGTTCAAATTCCTAACGTTAATCCGAATACCGTGCCCGGTGTGCTTTGACTAGGGCTGAGAATTCCATCCGGATATTATAATAATATAATAATTTGGCGCTTACACCATAACTTGATATTTGGCCGAACTTTGCCAACAATTTGAGGAGTGTACCTTGTTGTTGTAACACAAACTGAGGGACTTACAGTTTTAATTCGACGCCGAACGCCGAACGCCGAATGATTTTTGTGAGAAGTTTTTGCATCGCAGAAACACGCGGGGAGATTTGCCATTGTCCCCTGAGGGGCGCCCACTGTTAGACAACTTTTTTATAGTTTTGTGATGTTACTTCACCACCGAGTGAAGCGCTCACACGCTGTGCACTCGGCTACGGCGACCGTTATTTAACTAGCTATAACATTTCCCGTTACATGATTATCACCTTTAACTAGAAGACTACCGTTACTGAACTATGTACATAATTTGTTTGGCCTTGTATAATTTATAAGCACTTTTGTTTCTTGACTTCATTTTTGAGTTGTTACTCTTTTGAGTTTAGAGCGCGATGTGTATTTCATTTAACTTAATAATTGAATACATATGCCGAAAATATCTTTCTTAAACCTTTTTGCTTAAAGCCCATATTGGAAAATTTTATATCACTTGTTTGTATCTTAGGTTAAGTTTACGGCCGATGAACACAAATCACAGGTCTAAATTTACTCACCACACTTTGATTTTGCCCTGCACTGCCCCATAGGGTCAGATTACTAGATAACCTAAAGAATCAAAAATCAAAATTTATATCTTTACTTAGATTTTTTGGTATGCTGAAAACGAATATGAAGTCCAAGTTTACTAATCAGCCTCAGAATTTTGCCACATCACACCCAGCACCCTCTCAAACGGCCAAATTTTTAAATTACATAAAAATCAAAATTTATATTGTTTCCTAGGCTTTTTGGTTTGTTCAAAATGAATATGAGATCCAAATTCACTAATAACCCTCGGATTTTTGCTACAGCACCCCCTAGCCCGAAAATATATTTATTCTCTCTCGTTTCATTATCATACTCTTATGTTTCCTTTCGCGGAAC
This sequence comes from Anomoia purmunda, assembly GCA_951828415.1. Classification (NCBI taxonomy): domain Eukaryota; kingdom Metazoa; phylum Arthropoda; class Insecta; order Diptera; family Tephritidae; genus Anomoia; species Anomoia purmunda. The sequence continues at coordinate 125,241,660 of OX639993.1, forward strand.
TCATCTTGATCTATTCATTGTGCTAGATCAATTTGCTACAGGGCTGCTATGGTATAAGTAAGTATATGGCGATGAGTTTGTACAAAAGCCCGTGCCGCCTTCCATTGATACAACATAAATGCAACGACCTTGACAAAGGCAGATGCTTTAGGCGTGGTACCTTCGATGATTAATAAAATATTATCGTTTCTTTATTTGTATATTTTTTACCCTGCACAATGTTCGGTACCCTGATAGACTGTGTTAGGTCAACGCAAAAACAAAATCCATTACTTTACTTCAATTAAGCTTTTATGTTGAAAATCCCAAATCCATTCAAATGGCTTATCGATATACATATCATCTGTACCACTTTCATTTTCGAATTTAAAAAGTATGCAGTTACATGCTGAAATAACAAGAGAAAGTTGCATAAAAAACGAACTAACAGAAAAGGGATTGCAAGGCAAAAACCGCTAGTCATAACCACCTAACCGCACTGTTATGCCACATTTTGTGTGGCACTGCACCCTCGTGGACTTGGACGTGGGCGATGGCAACGCGCCATGCGGTCGGACAAGTTCAAATGCGGCAAAAGTAGTGGATAACATGTGTGACGTTTGTTGAAATGGTAGAATGTCTTTATACCAGCGGGAGCTGCGGAGTAGCTGATGTCGACGCACAATGAAAACTAACAAAAAAAAAACTAAACTAAACGAAACGAAACCAACGCAATGCAAACAACAGCGTGCGACGAAAGGAAGTGCGTGGGGTGGAGTGGTGTTTTAGAAAAGTGCGGACACACACATTGGTAGAGTCGTATAGCTCACGGAAGTAGCACACCAATTCTGGCACAAATGGTGACAGCAAACGACTGATGCCCGGTTGGTGGCTCTCATGGATGAGTGGATGAGTGGACGAGGTGACATAGAGTGGCGTTTCGTGGTTGTAGTTGCCGGTATTGTTAATATTTACATATTACATATGAGAATGCATTCACCCACTTTTGGGTTTGTGTTGATGTTGCAAATATCAAACAGTTACAACAACTTGTGCTACTACTCGTACAAAAGTAAAACATGGATTTCTACTGGCGTAACTATTGCAAGTACACTATCGTACATACAGACTTACATACATATATTGTAGGGAATTTCCCAATGTGCCACACGACTTCGAATTAATTTCGATTCCGATTCGTTCTGTAGTGCGATTCACTAACTTATTTTAACGATATTCGCATGGTTAACTCATTTTTACGAAAATTTTAACTATGTTGCAATTCAACAGCCATATTTTAACGATTTTCGCATTATCGAAAACAAAATGACAACAAATTTGATCTTGTTAACTTAATCGAGAAAAGAAAAATTTGTGACTTCAACTTAAATAAAAGATCAATTTAAAATTCGGGATTTTCTTTGAAACTAAAATAGGAACATTACAAAATATCGTTTGAATATTTGGCATATGATTTATCACGAGGTGACGAAGAAGCAAGCACTCTAACAGTAGATCAACGTTTACTCCGGGATGGGGGCAATCCATTTCATTTGAATACAACAGAATTTCAGAAGCTGTATCGGTTAACTCCAGACTTGGCTGAATACCTAATTTCTCAGCTTGATAGGTTTCTTATGAACCAAGTGAATCTGCTAAAGAAATGTTCGCTTCAGTGTCGTCACCTTTTGCGGGAGGCATTATTGGGACCGTCGATGATACTCATGTATCAATTTTGGAGCCACAGAATCATGAGGAGGCTTATGTCAACCACCATATCCATTCAATTAATGTGCAAATGGCAAACTTTTGTAAAGGGTTCAAGTATAAAAATAGAAATATAGTTTATTTTTAATATAAAGATAATTAGTCCTAATTAAAAAAAATTAAATATATGTAAATTCTAAATACCCTGGAACACCATATTATTCATAATGGAGCGAATTTTGAAAAGGAAAACTATGGCATATTTGCAAGTGATTTCGGATATTCCTTGAAGCCGAGTTGATGACTATGCTACCAAACCAGAGGGGAGTCCGAAACTCTACTACAATGGAACATTGCAATATATAAAAACAATTAGAATATTTGAAGTTTGAAGTTAACTAATATCTTATTTCACTTTGCATTCACGCATGCATTCATTTGTTTTTTTCTATATTTTTTGTGTTTTTCGCCCATTTTGGCATTTGGTTTGACCAAGAAGCCACTATTTATTACTTTGAATTACAACAACAAGACAGCTACTAAGTATCGCTAAGAATAAGTAAGTGAATCGCACAATCGTTAGTGCAAACGACAAATATTGTCGACAAAAAATGCGATTGTCGCATCGTTTAAAGTTAATGAATCACACTACTACGAAATATGTCAATAATTGCCTCGCATAAATGCCTCGCATAAATGCCATAAATTTCATAAGTTTCTGGCATACTTTTTTAAAAAATAAAAGGTTTAATATAGCCGAACGCTATTTTGCCAAAGATATTTCGTCCAATAAGCATATTGTCAGCACTTTCAGCACGGTGTTAACGCATTTAGGTTTTTCGAAAGGTTTCGAAAGCTTTCGATACTGCAGATATTTCTATTATTTTACTGAAATTAAATAATTATTTTGGATTCTGTGCTAGCGCTTTAAGACTGCTTGAACATTATCTCAGTAATCGTTGGCAAAGAGAAGTAATTAAAATCAGTTGCTCTGAGATGAAGCGCCTTTATTGGGGGCTGCCTCAAAGATCAATAGGTTAGGTTGGGGTGGCTGCCGCCTCGTTTTCTCCTCCTCGTCATTCTTGCAGCTCCTACAGCATTTTCGGAAGGGTACTCCCAACCTTTCAGCATGTTTCCTTATCAGACAGTGCCCTGTTAGAGCCCCGACCACGTTAGCAATGGTTTCCCTTCTTAGAGAGAGAACGCTGCGCGACCGTTTCCGATCCCATTTAGGCCACGTCTACCTTGAGGTTCGACAGGTCCTATTTTGCCTCCATCTATTGTCAGCTTGTTTATATGTACAATATCTGAGTAGCAAACGGCATACCAATGCGTTCTTTATCCTGAAGAACCTGCTTGGTCGTACCTTGTCTTGCAAGTTCGTCTGCCACGTAGTTTCCCTCTATGTCTGGGTGACCAGGGACCCAAATGAGGTACAGCCTGTTCTGCTTGGCCATCTCCTGTAGAGATAGGCGGCTGTCCAGCGCGATGTTCGAGTTAAACGTGAAAGAGCTCAAAGCTCTGATTGCAGCCTGGCTGTCACTAAAAATGAAGATATCTCTGCCTATAATCCCGGTCCCAATCTTCTCTACCCCCTCTATGCTAGCTGAGACGTCAGCCTGGAAGACGCTGCAGTGATCTGGTAACCTAAAGGAGATTTACTGGACAGGCTTTCGTGAGAAAACGCCCCCTCCTACCATATTATCGAGTTTCGAGCCATCTGTATAGATGACAATGCTATCAGGATGGAGTATGAAACCACTCCTCCCTGTTTGGAATTCGCGTAATAAAGTTACTTTCAGAAACCGATGTCAAAGCACACCGATTCGTGCTGCTCGAAATAGAGCAGAACTTGTTCAAAATACAAGAGTGCCCTTGGCTTTGAGGGTGCCACTGGGATGACCAAATTTAAAGGAAGGAGGTCTAAAATGGCGCTCAAAGCCTCATTTGGCATGGTTCTGAGGGCCCGACTTATACAGAGCATATTAGATCTTTGCACCTTGGTGAGTAGCCTGAGGTTAACCTCTTTTTCTAATACAGGCCACTATACGATCACCGCATATAGGAGAATTGACCTGACGACCGCTGTGAAAATCCTCCGAAAGATTTGGGGATTAAGACCCCATTTCCTGCCAATGGCTCTCTTACATGTGTAGAGGACTATGGAACGTTGAACCAGATCAATACTTGGTCCAATTTTGTTCAGTATGTTCATTAATGATATTACTTATTGCTGTAAAATTGTACCGATATATTTGTATGCAGATGAGCTCAAGTATATTGTTCTCGTCCAATTGGCTTGCCAGAGGATTTGGTGTTTAGAATAAATGAAGACCTCGAACGTATCTCTTCGTGGGCGAAAGATAATAACTTAAACCTAAAAGCCTCCGAGACTAAGACCATTTGCTTTACGTACTCCGCTTAACTTGTGAATAATGAGTGAAGGAAGGAAGAAAAAGTACAACATTTTTTTTACAGATTACTAAAGGTGAACGTTTTCCTCACAACTCCGCAAAAGTTTCATTTTTTTACAGCGTGAAGAAAGCATGGAAAATTGCAATTGTTTAAAATAAATTATTGCAAAATCAATTATTTATAACAATTTAATGTTTGTTTTCAATGAGAAAAATAGTGCAAACACTTTTCAATAAGCTCTGAATGTTTCATCTCATTATCTATTGTAGTTTAGGAGATATTAATTTTTTAATTTGATCGTCCACAAAACTTTGATTCTTAATATCTTTAACAATAATTCGAATTTTTGCAAAATATGAATGGGACGATGTAAGCATAACATTCACTTCATAATAAAATATGTGTTTCTGGAATCCAAAATTTAGTGAAATTTTCGGGGATCATGTGACGTGGCTTTACTCTTGTGCAAATAAATTGAAAATTGAAAATTAAATTGAAATTGAATTGAATTGATATTAATATATATACCAGTTTTCAGGCATATTGAAAGTGTTAAATTTTTTCTGTCGGCACGCCATATTCAGACTTTTTTTTAAGAAAGGCTCATTAATGCTTGGGTTACATATTATATTTAGATCTAAAATCAGCTGTTAATATTTTATTTTGAGATAAACGCTTCCTGCATTTGTTTATATAATAAAATATATATTTTTTCTGTTTTTTTTTAGTTTCAACGACGATTTTGACGGTGTTTTAATTTTGGATTAAGTTTAAATAGAATGTTTGTGAAAAAATTGGCTATAATATATATGCGTACTTTTTGAAAGCATGCTGTTTTATTTCCCGTTGGTGCTATAAAATTGCTTAGATTTAATACAGAATATGTCGAAATGTGTACTAAACTATCACGTAGGTACATAGTGTGATATAATATATCACATATTTAATATGTATAATAAAAGCAATACCTAATTCGCATACAGGCAGGCGGCATCCAAATGTTCGTTTTTTGTACAAACCCAACTCTCCGATATTTTTTTTGGTTGACTTTCGGTCTCTTGAACAACTACGGCAAGTTGATGCAGGTTAATAGCATTCAGAACTTCAATGGGTGAGTATCATGGGCATAGTTCCGCACTTCTTTGGACTATGTGGAATTGCTTAAGCGCTGTGATCCACAGAACTATCCTGGGTGTGAAATCAAGCGGATTTTTCAGGTGAAAAGCGCTGTTGTAGCTTTCTTAATGCCTTCCGTTGTGTTATCATTCCACAGGAACTTACTGTCGATAATCACGACCAGGTACTTGGCCGTGTACTTTTAAATTACAAGCTTGAACCGACGAGGTTGGGAAAAGTAATGGTTTATGGGAAGAGTTTGAGTAAATTTTCCTGTATGGTTAAAGCAACGTCATCAGCATATGCACCATTTTACGTAAATCTTAATATTTTTCAAAAATAGTGTAGCGGAGGTCTTCGGACATTAGAACCCGTATTACAGGGTTTAAAATCAACAATTTTTCTTTTGGAGTACCATAATATGAATATATTTAATCAAAGGTAAAATTTCTAATTAAATTGAAACCATCATTCTGATTTAAACGATTTTTTCAGAAACTTTTATTCAACATTGATTTATTGAAAAAAAAATTAGAATTTACATAGCAAATTAATGAAAATATTACGATATTTTATTTAGAATGAACCAAGTAAAACCAAAGGGTAATTGTTGGGTATTTTCTAGCCTGCCATTTTATTGTTCCTATAGTTTACTTGTCTATATTAAATGTAATAAAGAGTGGTGATTTCCTGCAATATGGGCTAAGATTTCGCTTAAATTTTGCTCATGAACTAAATTCGTGCTCAAAATGCCGGTAGTAGGCTTAAAATAATTTTGAAATTTTTTTCAAAGCAGTTACGGAGGTATAAAAAATTAAAAAATATAAATAAAAATATTAAAAAATACCCAAAAATAAAATCTTAGATTTTTTCCGAGAAAGATTATTGCAACCTTACTACTCGGGGAGGCAGGCTCTTGGACTCATGATACGTCCAGTCAGTCGAAAATTTTAGGGACGAAGGCGATCGTACCTATACCTGCTATCACAAACTACTGTATCCTATTAAATACCTTCACCAAAGCCTATAAAATCACCACACCAAGTTGACAGATTTGGAACATGGCACCATCATATATGAAACGCTATAAGCATGTACACTGAAGGCCGGAGGACGATACATCTTTTCGGCTTCCTGACTACTATAGTGTATATTAGGCGGCGGTACTGACTATCCAGCAGGCCACTCGGCATCTAGTCAAAAGACCCAACGAGAAATAGAGGTAGAGGTAGAAAATAGAGGCAGTCAAGCGGCCCTCAAAGGCCTAAACTCATGCGTAGATAACACGTATCCTCTACTCGTAACTGAATTTCGCAGATTTTTAAACGAGATGACCCAGCATTATAGAACACAATACATAGGGGTGTCTGGATACAACGACATTGAGGGTAACTGGACGGCTGACCAATTGGTAAGAAATGGTACGACTGCTTCCCTCATCCTTCCGGGAAAGTACACGGTAGGTATACCAATGCCCATTTTAAACTTCGTGTTGGGAACAGCACCATACAGCAGCAAACGAACGCTAACGAAACCTCCCCTTCTGTGGAACTGCGAAACTCACGTGATCCTTTTATGATAAAATGCGTCCGCTTGCACTTCTGGGGTTAAATCGCAACAAGGCTGCAACTCTCACAAGAATACTTATAGGCTGTCTACTGTCTAATTATAATCAGACATGCTTTGAGGAAGAAAATATAAAACACCTTATCTGAAACTGCCCAGCATTCAGAAGAAGACAGCCAAAAACACTTGGAATACTATCTCTAAACAACCTTGGGTAGATAACGTAAGAGCAAAGTTAATTAAGCTAACGAAATGGCTTGGCGTTACAACAACGTAAAGGAACATAGATTGCATATGGGATCACAATGGGTCTACTCTTGGCCTTCGTGTAGGGTTCCTACCTAACCCCTAACCTACAAAAAAAACTCCATTCATAAATAAAAATCACGTTTTAAAACAATTAAAAAAACGGCTTGTTTAACGAAATCATAAAATGTGGGGTTTGGTTTAAATTAGGACATTAATGAGTTTATTTGTAAAGCAAAAAAAAGGGTGTGAAAATGTCTCTCCAATTTTACCTTCTAAGTCTAAATGGATCAAGTTTTATCTGAGTTATTTAAGTTTTTCATAAACTTACCTTCCATAAAAAGTCGAAAACGGCATCAAGAATTTCATTTTATGATTCCGCTGAGCGAATTTTCAAACTCGTCTATGCAGACCATTCAATCTGAAACTGACCTGATATGACCTGAGATGACTTTTTTAAAAACATCTTTTAAAAACTATCTTTATTTATAAAAATTCCATTTTAAATATATCCAGTACACGTTATATAGTTTTAATATTTTTCTAAAATATTTAGGTTGATCTCTTAAAATGTAACGGTTTTCTTATGGAAAACAGTGCCGTTTTTTTTTTTTGTACATCATAATGAAAGTAGTTAAAGTCTAGCTTAAAATATTTAACTTCTGTTGCGATTCGAAGTCACTCGGACGAGTCGACCATACCGGCATTGATTCAAACTCGTCCTCATTCTGTGGCAAATTGGGATGCCAGCTAAAGGAAACTACTACATATTTGTTTCTGTTGTTGTTGTGTGGGTTACACTTGCAGCATGTTGTGGTTATTGTGTGACACCAAGTCACCAGTTATATGTAAGTTTTATATATGTACATTCATGTTTGAATGATTGCTGAAAAAGGAGTAAGCAAAATAAAGTCAACTTCAAATACTACAATACAATAAATTTTAGAAATTTGATTTGCATAAAGCAAACATTTCACAGCATGAAAATGAAAACATCCACGATCTGGCAGTAGGTAATAAAGACGAAATGAACAAACTGTTGGCATAATAAACTTTCTATTTTTGTTTTTTTTTTTTTGGTAAATTACATACATACATACCTACATATGTATATATAATATGCAAACGAGTGAGTGACTACGTTAAAATCCGAGTTATATTTTCAAACATGTAAATCATTCAGTATTTGAATACTCATATATTTTTATTTATATGCAATGCAATACATACAAATATAAAGGGTGGTTAAATTTTAAGGGCCGATGTTGAATGTGAACCACACCTAAACGTCAAGCTTTTTTCTGCATTTCATTTGACATTTCTCAATTTTAGACTAACTCAATTTGAATATAGAAAGATACACAATTGAGCAACGTGTTAAAGTTATTCAGGCTTATTATGAAAATGGGCGTTCAAACCAAAATGATGATGATCAATTTTCGAAGAAAATCATCTTCAGTGATGAGACACATTTTCACCTCAGTGGATTCGTCAATAAGCAGAATTGCCGCATTTGGGTGAATGATAATCCAAGAGTGATGTCGAAAAACCAATGCACCCACAAAGAGTGACTGTTTGGTGCAGTTTATGGGCTGGCGGCATCATCGGGCCGTATTTTTTCCAAAATGAGGCCGGTCAGGTAGTTACTGTGAATGGTGTTCGCTATCGTGAGATGATAACGAACTTTTTATGGCCCCAATTGGAACATATGGATGTGAACGAAATGTGGTTCCAACAGTATGGTGCCACTTGCCACACAGCCAACGAAACATTGGCTCTTTTGCGCGACAAATTCAATGGCCGTGTTATCTCACGTGATGGCGATGTCAATTGGCCACCAAGATCATGTGATTTGACACCGTTGGACTACTTTCTTTGGAGTTATTCGAAAATTTGGACCATCGGATGGAGGTGTGCCGCCGAGGTCGCGGCGGATATTTGGCCGACATTTTGTTCCATACAAAATTGAACCACACCATATTATCATAATAAAAAGAAATTACAATAATTTCCAAAATAATTTGTGTTTTATTTAAAATCAACATCGGCCCTTAAAATTTAATCACCCTTTACATTAATATGTTTTAATTCAAATATGCAGTTACAGTTGAGATTTTTTTCAACACTGCTATTTTAGTCGGTACAATTTACTCACTTAACTCCTTTAATCCTTTATGCTAATTTTTTAAATTTTATTTTATAAATATACAGGATTTGGTCTCGGCGGTTATCTATCTATCTATGTATATATGAATGTATGCAAATTTAGACACCCAAAACCGGATTAATGGCAATGTAAACCCTGTTTAATATCTGTTGTATTGTATCCTGTTTGAAGGTTTTCTTTTTATGTATATTTGGTAGGTGTAGGATAAAATGAGAGTTGTTTCCAAACTGTTGTTTTTTATATTGCTTGCCCAACTTTTATCTGTGCATCATGTGATAAAAGTTATTTCAGTGATAAGATTCAATGAGATTTACTTTATCTCAATTTTTATCTCCACCTTTATCTTTATCTTTATCTGTATCTCTGTCTTCATCTTCACTTTCATTTTCAGCACCTTTTGATCTTCTCCATCTCCAATTTCATAAATAGCCTTCTCTTACAATGTTTTTCGAATAACGTAAAAGGTTACAATTGAAAAGTAGCTCTTATTGTGAAAGGAAAAAAATATTTCTCCAATATTATACTTTTCAGACAACTTAAGATATAAACGTTGGAAAATAACTCCATTGCCAACAGAACAAATGTCTCCGGCCTAACGGTTATCCGGCAATGTAAAGTATAACTTTCGAAAAATAACAATATTAACAACAATTATTTACTTCTATATCAGATTACTAGGCGATGTTAAAAAACGTTGGGAAATAACTCCTACATATTGGTGTGGATAAAAATGTTTTCTGCCTAACAGTTATCAGGCAATGAAAATATTAACAATTGGAAAAGCTCCTAGGGACGCCGGAAAGAAATTTTTCTTGGGTGCAGACTTGGATAAAAATAATTTGGTTTTTTATAGGAACAAATAGTAAGAGGTAATGTGTTTTATACTTTATTGTCACAAAAATGTGTTGGTGTTCGCCCATTTCGTGAAACAAATTCTTTCATGACCATCTGGAAATCCAACGGTCCAGTTCTATCTTTATGAACGTGACAGAGCGTTGTATTCCCAAGACGTTTTTGGGTAATTTGCGAAAGAATATAGTTCTCGATACACATCGCTAAATGACTTCTCGTTAGAAGCAGCTAAATCTGGCCCCTTACTTACTTGCTTAATTGCCGCTATAACCTAGATTTGAAGTCGACAAAAAGATGGTGCGAAATGTCCATTCTTCTTTCTCTGGTCCTATCCAGTATTTGGCGTATCGTGAATATTTAATCGATGGCAGATTTGTCAGGTCTTAAGCCACACTGATTACAATTTTTTTCCTTGTGGTAACACAATGGGCCTCCTAATATTGGCCTAAGTGAGCCGCTGTAGGCGGCTGCCACTCCAACCTACCTACCTAAGCCACACTGATAAGGTGATAGGCGTCCAGGTCGGGTAACGGTACCTCGACTCCGTCTTCATTGATTGGAAACCGCAGCATGGCCCTATAGGCGGTATCTTTCTTTTCTATGGCGGCGTGGCTTCCCTATTCTACTAGTCGTTATTTGGGGCTCGCTGAAAACCAATGACCTCTTCAGCGGCGGTACGTAGTGAGCTAGAACTGTGGTCCCATTGCACGCAGATATCCGTTTGTTGAACATTGTTCTCAGAGAGCTGGAGTGCAAGTCGAGAGGCGAAATGGTCAGCTATCTGTTAAGAATGCAGCTTTTGGACGTCGAGCTTTCCAAGTGTCACTGAGCGCGCACTTTTCACTGCACATAGGCGCGTGCGAATCTTGGCAGCGACAAGATTATGATCCGAGTCGATGTTAGCTCCTCGAATAGTGCGCACTTCCAAGACACTGGAAGCATGCCTTCTGCCTGCCACAACATGATCAATTTGATTTCGTGTTTTTCCATCAGGAGATAGCCATGTAGCTTGAGGTATCTTTTTATGCTTGAACCTGGTACTACGCACTACCGTGTTTCGGGCCCCGGCGAAGTCGATCTGCGGATGTTTCATCGTGCAGGCTGAGTTTACCGATTGTGGGACCGAAAATTCCTTCCCTTCCCACCTTGGCAATAAAGTCGTGTAGCACGCGTTTTTAGTGACGGGGGCTGCGTTCGTATGCATGCTCAAGGTGCTTATACTCGTAGAAGCAATATTTCGTCTCATAGTCCTTCTCTTCCGCAGGGGCGTGGGCACAAATCAGCGAGATATTGAAGAAGCTCCCTTTGATGCGAATCGTGGCGAGACGCTCGTCAACCGGAGTGAAAGAAAGTACTTGCCCCGCCGATCGCATCATCTGTCAGCCTTTGCCATTACGAGGACATTCAGCAGCCGTTCAGAGGCACCTGCCCAATTAAGGGTCGGGACATTCCAGGGGTATTCCCTTAAATCATAGTCCTTTAAACGTTTGCCGTGGCTTTTTGTTGCAGTTTTTCGTCGTAAGATATTTTTACGTGGCGGGTGCCAAGCCCAGCGCACAACCAGGTTCTCAGATTCTGGGGCATTTCTTAATTTAGGGCACATTTATATAGCAAGCCGCTTGCTCCAAGTCAGACGCACGCTCGCAGCCGCATCTACTGATGAACAGACGCTGCAAACCCCTGTTGAGCCCTTAAATCGAAAACGTAGGGATGACCACACCAGATTCGCCTTCTCACTGTAGCTCACCCCCGAACGGATGATCGTGAGCTATCCAGAGGAACGTTGGGTGAAATCTCCCGGAAGTTGTGAACTGCTTGAATCATATGCAGAAGAATCGTTTCGGCACACCTAGGTGAATGGCGACCAGAGACTTTCCCCACATGCGTGGACTTCTACACACGGCCCCATCCTGCTTGAAGCTGGCACCGTCATTATCAAATTGATTAGTTGGTGAATTTGATCCAACATACTCTTTGTCGTGCCAGTTGTTTCCCGAAGTTGATACGCTCTTCTGTTTTTGCCAGACAGGTTCATTAATATTGGAATTTGGATTTTAATATTGCCTCAGCTGGTATGTTTCGTTTGTAAGCCTCAAACAGTACATTTTCTAAAGATTATAAACCATCAAATTCTGCAAATTATGAAAAGAAAAAATAATAATTATTATCAGGGGAACAAGTTTTTCATCCAAATAGAACATAGATGAAATTAAAATCAATACGCACAATCGAGCCCAAATGAGTATTTCATAGTTATATGAAAAGGTGGCTCCAACAGGTTATGTTGGATTAAGCTTGAATTGAATACACATATATCAAGACTATAAGCCGCGTTACATACTAGACGATTTGTTATCAGTGTTAACTTGACTTTTATATATTAGAGTCTAACACTTATGGTGAAAGTTTTGCACTTTTCCGGAAATGATTTATACGCTAAAAGTACAATACCTCTTTGGCCGAATCTTCTTTTCAATTCGTTTGAGAAAAAGTCAAGTACTTCTTTGCATAATCGTTCCCTTAATGATAATGTAATGTCAGGAGTTGGACAGTCAGTGTGCTCCAAGGGAGGAATTGAGGGATTTGTCTTATTCTGGGCTCAGAACAACATGGAATTCCGAAGGTGGTAGCAAAATCTCTGATCTCTTCGAAAACACGTTCGAATTGTGTCCTTGAATGGTTTGCACCAAAAGTCTTGCTGCTTGTTTTGCATGTGCCGTGCATCGATGATTCTAAAGAGCTCGAGCTAGCTATTCACAGGGACCAAAAATTTCAATACTCAAATGTATAAGGAACGCTGTATAAAATTTGTTCAATTTCTCTAAATATCTTCTAACCAAAGACTTTATTTCAGGTGCGATAACGCCTGTTTCGTCGATGCCTGATTCTAGCAAACTGCTGGTGGTATCGAACTAAGGAGATTCTTCTCACGCACCATCGCGTAGGGGCACAGAGGAAAAGCGTTTAATGTTGTTTGCAATACTTTCTCATCATTGGTGTTTTTAGTGCAAGGTGGAAGAACGATGTTGGCGTACATGAGTATTTTTCCTTTTAGCTGATTCTAATACTTTCTCTCACTTTTGTCTTTGATATCATTAGAGGTGCGATTGATTGTCCACTCTTACTAGAACGTATTCACTTTAACATCCCTTCAAGGAACCTTCGTAATCATGATACTTTTTTCCTAGAACGAGCAAGAACGCTATATGCAACTAATTCTCCTATTTTAAGGACTATAAATGAATATAATAAAATCATGAATTCCACTGCTTTGGATTTCTATTTACCAAAAACTAAATTTAAGCTTTTGTTAAATGAATTGGTTAAGTAATTGTTAACTGTGTCTTTCTTTATCACAATAATCTGTAAGAAACTTTTATATTTTTTAGATTATATATATTGAATAAATAAATAAATAAATAAATAAATAAATATGCCATTTGAAGACTATCAAACGATGGAAATAAGATCACATATTCGGGGAATTTTTCTTGCTTCTGCATGTAACTGACTATAACAATACTTTTTAATCGTTATTTGTTGAGTTAAATTTTTTGCTCAAAAAATAATCGTTAATTCATGATTTTTATTTGATTTTCAACTTGATTGTCTTTCTTAAATAATGTCGCTGATGGTCGTCCTTCTTACAAGGAGTATGCCGCTTTAATCCTTATATACGTAGCGATTCTCTTTCCGCATGATTTTTTAGTTGAAATTTGGATAATAATCGTTAATTGCGGCCCCTGTTGAGTTCTCTTAACGTAGATTCTGAATACCTTATGATTAAGAAAACAACAGGGATACGAATTTGGTACCTACCGACATGAACTTCGATGAGTTATCTATGAATACAGAAAGTTGAAATCTGAAGCTTCTTCGTCTGTACTTGTATTTCGGATGTAAAGAGAAAGACATACAAATTTATTCCCTTTTTCCAAAAAGGCACTAAATAAGGCCATGGGAAGTTTATATGAATTGTGGAAAGCATTGTGCAATGTTAATAAATAATTTTAATATAAGAAATTTTATATAGCTTCAGATTTAAAGTTATTGCGTTTTTAAGTCAATCACACTCAAATGATCTAAGTTGCATCAAGCCACAATTCTTAAATTAGTTGAATTGATTTACTTAGATTTTATGATAACACTGCGTAACTGAAATTTAAAAAAAAACCTGCGGTCACGATTTTGTTAATAGTCTTTATTAACATTAGTAGCAGGCTTACGAACTGTGTTTTTACTTTTTGTGGATTGGCTCTAGTTCTTGAGATAAACGAAACTTAAGAAATTAATGAAAAAAAAAATATATGACCCAGTTCCAGTTGTATTAATTTAATTATTCCTCAATAAGTTTTGTTATATAAATTATTAAAACAAGGTAGTTCAGAAATAGTTTTTTGTAATTTTTTTTAAATTAATTAATGAAAAGAATATATTTTGTTTATTTTTGTATTATTTTTATACAGGCGCGCAATAAAAATATAATTTAAATCCATATTGTTATTTTTAATTAGGTTTTTTCGTGAAATATTTAAAAGTCTTTATCTGAAAAACTATAGCCAAATCGACAAAACTGATATTATTTTCGTAATCAGCTACCCCAAATTACCCTAAATCGACTTAAAAATCTCCGACCGCAAAATTTTGTTCCGCACTGTGCATTATTGCATTATGTAAGGCAAATAAAAAATAAAACATTTGTAAATATCTCGTTTTTCACTTCCTTCATTTTTTAGCGAGGTAAATGGGTACTTAAAATAGGCTAAAAAAACTGGTGGAAGATGTAACCAAAGTAACGGCAATTAACATAAAAAAGTTTGCGGAAAGAGCTTTGCTACACGCGCAGTTAGTTCAACAATAAAAAAAGGAACAAAGCAACAAAGTTACTTAACTTAAATAACTTATGAGTCAAAAGCGGCCGTATTTGACTTCATCGCCAAAATACCTAGGACTGAACAGAATAGCAAGCAGAAAATTGGTAACGTTTCGTTTTTTTCAATGCATAACTGGGCATAACTGGCCATATTCAACTAAATGAAAAGTTTTGGCTTTTACGCTAAAAAAACTGTAAGAAAATTATTACTAAAATGTAATAAAAATGGAACGAAAAGTAAGTTAATGAAAGTAAAAAAAGGGCATTAATTACATAAAAACTTCTAACATGTACTGTTACACTGCGTATGACTATAAGAATTGAAGTACTGACGTGGAAATCTCTTCCTTAATCCCTTCCTTTTCTTTTCTTTAGCAATGCTGTTGCGAATAGAAAATTTTTTAGAGGTGCCAACTGTGCAAAATGATGTATAAAATTGCAATGAATAGAATGGGGGTAATTCTAATTGTGTGCGAACGTTAAAGGGTAAAGTTAAGTTTTCTATTTGCTTAAATTATAACCGAGCTCACTGTTCACCGATATAAATACAAACAGTCCATCCGTCCGTGTATCGGACTGCAATTTGTGGGGCGCGTTTGACGTTGTAACGCAAATTGGGTGGCCTACAGTTATACGCCGACTCCGAACGGCAAATGATT
This sequence comes from Anomoia purmunda, assembly GCA_951828415.1. Taxonomy (NCBI): domain Eukaryota; kingdom Metazoa; phylum Arthropoda; class Insecta; order Diptera; family Tephritidae; genus Anomoia; species Anomoia purmunda. Next base: position 125,257,240 of record OX639993.1, read on the forward strand.
TTTGTAAGAAGGTTTGCCATTCCAAACCGAGGGGCGAAGGCTATTAGAAAAAAACGAAGAGAACGAAATTGACACTGAAGGTGGCACAACGCCGAAACCGGTTTGTCTCCAAACCAAGCTTGACAAGGGATGACGGAAAATCGTTCCTGTCCCGGTAATGATTTGAACCCGAGACGTACCGAATAAAGGGCGCACTCGCTACACACTCGGCTACGGCGGCCGTCGTTCTATGTGAATCAATGAATGCCATTTAAGTATTCAAACCAATAATATAATAGCGTACCCGGCGTACTTTCCTGTGTCAACAAATTTTTATTGTTGTTATTTTTTAGATGTTGAGCAGGTGTTTTATTACACTGATTTTGCGCATAAAATATTCTTGATCTAAACTGAATATGTATTCATATATCAAATATCATATATCTACATCAAAAACTAGGAGGATATGGTGAATAGTAGTTTTTTATGTATTGTGGGAGTGGGTATTTTTTTTTTTTTAATAATATATACATTTATATACTAAATAATGTATAGGATTTGTATACTAAATATTGTGCATACGCGTTCAATAAATGCGGAGTCTCCCATTATTCCAAAATGATACACAGTTTGCTCAATGGGACATGTGCGTACACAAATAAAGTTAGTTTTTTTTAGATGTGTGGTTTTCAATGTGGCAATACTTTCTTCGGAGTTAGTTTTTTGACAGTTGTTAGTTATTTATAATTATTTTGGTTTAGTATTTCATAATGAACAGACTTACTCCCGAACAACGTTTGCAAATCGTAGAAATTTATTACCAAAGTAATGCATCGGTTCACGCGACACATCGCGCGTACGCCCATTATTCGGTGGAGCTCACTTTTGGTTGATAATCCACAAGCTATTTTTGAGACGCCGTTACATCCTCAAAAAGTCTCTGTTTGGTGTGCAGTATGGGCAGAGGGAATCATTGGTCCATATTTCTTCGAAAAATCAAGACGGCCATAATGTTACAGTCAATGGGGAACGCTATAGAGACATAATAAATGACTTTTTGGTGTCTGATTTGGAGGATGTTGATGTGGACGATATGTGGTTCCAACAATATGGCGCTACATGCCATACAGCCAAACAATACATAAGACTATTTTTTGTGTGGTTTTGTGAAGTCGCTTATTTACGTAGATATTCTCGAGACGATTGGCGCATTCGAAAATAATATTAGGCGCGTTATTACCGACATGTGGCCGCCAGCGTCGAAAATAGGGTCTCCCGGAATCATTCTTAAAACATAATGGCATGTCCCTTTCTTTGTAATAAAGCTAAATGTTTTGGCCTTACCATTAAACTCTATGCATTTGATTTCTTCTTGAAACTCACATCTCTAAAAAAATACCCTTTAGAACAAGCTGTGTATCATTTCGAAAACGTGGGCGATGTCACGTCCCATACAATAAAAAAGCTAAATTTCGCGTAATACCACTACTGTTTGATGCAAATGTATAATATTTGCTATATATATCCTATATATCAGGCTATATACAATAATATTTTATGGCAAAACGGGCGGATTCACGCAACAATTTAAGACGAAACTTCTATTTGCCAGTTGTTCCCAGCTATGTTACGTAGACCACTGACCATTCATATCAAAATTCATCATCATCATATCTTTATTGCCTTTGATGACCCTAAAAATAGTGAATTTATTAAGTGTAACAAACAAAAAAATGACACTTCGAACTTTTTGTATACAGCGCAACAAAGAAAAGCCACACTAACATTTTTTTCACAATTCGAAGTTAAAATGCTTAACATATTTGTGAACATTTTAATGGAAATTGGTTGGCTAATTTAATTTTAATACAAGGTGGCGCAAAAGTAACCTTCCGATGTTTTTTGGCTGTAATTTAAAAAAAAATGAAAAACTTTGATTCTTCTTGTGGATTATTTTTATTTGGACTTTTAATTTTTTTTACATCAAGTCGAGAATATGATGTCATGTAAATGGCCGCCGCCACAGTTGATTGTCATTTGAGCCCTTTTTATGGCATTTTCCATCACTTTGGCCAAAACTTCCGTCGATAGGTCCTCACATTCTTGACGGATATTCTCTTTAAGAGCTGCAAGAGTCTGAGGCTTGCTGACATAAACCCGCGACTTCAAAAAGCCCCACAAAAATAAGTCTGGAGCGGTCAAATCAGGCGATCTTGCTGGCCAGTGCAAATCGCCAAAACGGGATATTAGGCGCCCGGGAAATGCATCCTTCAGCATATCGGTTGTGGCACGTGCAGTGTGTGCCGTTGCACCGTCCTGTTGGAACCACATGTTTTCCAATCCCAATTCATCAAGTTGCGGCAAAAAGAACTCGTTGACCATTGCTCTGTAGCGCTCACCATTCACAGTAACCGTTTGGCCCTCGACGTCTTCGAAGAAAAAAGGTCCGATGACTCCTCCAGCGAAAACAGCACACCATACAGTGACTTTGAGCGGGTGTAATGGCTCTTCGAGGGTTACACGCAGATTTTCAGTGCCCCAGAAGCGTAAATTTTGCTTATTTACGTACCCGCTAAAATGGAAATGGGCCTCATCGCTCATGATTATTTTTGATGAAAAATCATCTTCCTCTTGGTGGTAATTAAGGATGGCTTGAGCGTATGTTAGACGCGATTGGCGGTCAGCAGCTAACAGCTGATGCACCGTCTGGACTTTGTACGGAAACATCTTCAAATCTTGTACCAAAATTCGCTGTAAATACCGTCGACTGATACCCATTTGCGTGGCACGTCGTCTGGTCGATGTCGACGGCGCTTCCATGACATCCTCGGCTACAGCAGCAATATTCTCTGCCGAACGGCTACTCCGGGGTCTGCCACGCCTGGCAGCATCTCGTGTTGTGCCAGTCTCTTCGAGGCGAGCGGCTAAACGTCGCAGTGTTTCACCAGTAGGCGTTGGACGGCCAGGAAATCTGCGACGAAATTCACGTTGTGCCAAAGTCACCGACCGATTATTGGTCAAATAAATAGTCAGCAATATTCCGCGTTCTGGAGCAGTGTAGCGTAACATTGTTTATTAACGTGTATTTCGCATGTGTTTACTACACAAATGTCAAAACAGAACTGACATTAGGGGCCAATCGCAAAATTTATAGCATTTTCTGATAGGTGGATTACTTTTGCGCCACCTTGTATATGTTATACATACATATTTTCTTTAGATCAATATATAATATAGAATCCCTAAAGCACTGTTCAATATTAAAAAATATGTCTTAATTAGCGCATCAAAGCAAGCGGGGTTTGATAGTATAACAAAATTTTGAAAACTTAAACGACGTTTGTTGATTTAAATAAAAGAGGGAACCTTGAATGAATTTAATTATTTCTCTCCCCAATTAAATTCTTTATACCAAATTTGATTTAGTAAAATATTGCATATTTTGATTTTTGTAAATTACCGTTATATGAGTGATGAATTTTCGAAATTGTGCCTTCTGACTAGAAATGCAAAGTGTACGTAAAGCGGTAGAATTTGACAGAGGAGTTTCGTGGTTATACCAATTGGCTCAAAGGTGGGAGATACCATGTCCATTCCCAACACTTGTGATTCCATGTATTTCATTCTCAAACCGAATCTTGTCTTTCAAATTTGCATGGTTAATAAATTTCGGATTTTTTTGATTTTTTTTATTTGCCGTTATATGAGAAACCATACCCACTCCTTAGTTTTTGAGACTTATTCTTCGTATTAAATTTAATCAAATTCTTTTTAAAAGTTACTTATTTTAAAGAACGCGTTGTTTTGATTTTTGAAAATTACCGTTATATGCTTATTGACTTGAATTTTGTTTATTTACGGAAGATTTTAGAGAATTCATTGACATGAAAAACAGAAAAATCAAAATTGTCTAAATGTTTCAATTTATTTTAAATAAAAACCATAAACAAATATCCCATCGAAATGTGAAATATAGACTGAAATCACTTATCTCAAGATTTTTCGCATATGTCTTAAATCAGCCGATTAGTACCAAACGTGGTATACCGCCTCCACATTCTTTTTTGTTTTTAGGTAGTAATAACGAAAGCGAGTGCTTTATTCCAGCAATTTAGTCAGTTTTTCGCTGACAGCGTTTGTTCGCCTACTAATAAAAATAATTTTACTGTTATTGTTCCTTTGGAAATTCCCCTTTGACTACAAAAACGAAAGACAAGTCATTGTATTCTTGCCGTTCTGTGGATGTCTGCCCGCCAAGTGGCACTACCACAGCTTTTAGCAATTAAAGCCAATTACGCAGAAATAATTGTTTTCTTTAAACCATAGAAATTTTTGTAGACTGCTTTTTTATCGAGCTCTTCAATTTTGCTTTGCTGAGATTCGCAGTTATTCATCTTCTTTTTCGTTACGTCTTGCGCTTTTTTTTGCTTGCTTTGTGTCTGCCTCTGGTCGAATATTTCTTTGCAGAATATTTGCTGTGGTTTCGGTTTTTTAATTTTTTTTTTGCTACAGAAATATTTACTTTAATTTCACTCTTCTTGTTGCTTTAGCTTTTGATTGATGAAAACTTAAAGTGGCTGGCTGGTGGACGAGTTCGTTGCAAGATTTATTTTCAATATAAATTGAGATTTTAGCCTTTGAGGCGTACAACTTTCGAGAGCGTAAAAATCTTAGCAGCATAGAACTTTTCTATTACTGAGTGAAATATTGTGAGTTAAAAGACGTTGTAATTCCGATTTTTCACAAGGCATAGAAAGGACAAAATTTGGTAAACATTCAAATATAAAAAAAAACAAACACTCATTCAAACTTTATTAGCACAATCATCACAGATATTTCCCGGCAGTTTTATTTTATTTGGGAGTTGGGAATTCGAATTTCGAGAAAACTGAGTTCTGACTTTTTGACAGCTCTGAGCGGTGTGTATTGTGCGAAAATTTAAGCTCTTTGAAGAAAATATGAAAGAAGTTGTTAAAAAGTGAAGCCAATTATTTGCAATATACAATTTGCAAGGTGGCGCGGAATTCGAAATTTTCAGAAAATCCGTATTTATAGTGTGATCTTATTAAAATTCAGTATACTAGTCTTTACGACTTCCAAAATTGATTCCAAAAAATTAATGTTAGATTTTATAATTCTCGCGTAAAACAATCAGTTACTTCATTAAAAACCACCTTAAATATTTAGCGAATTTCAAGTTTGCAAATTAGAGCTAAAAAGATTGGAATAATGCACGCGAGGCTAGCTAGTTAAATATTAACATAGTAGGGTTTAAAAGTTTCTGGCTTGATTACAAAATATTAGTCTCAAACCTCTTCTATTCTTTCTTTATTTGAAAAAAAAAATTTTAACTAACATTTCTATACTTAAAGAAATAGTCTGAATTTTTTTAGTAATAATATCCAAAAAAGGGAAACATATCACCATTATCAGTGTTAAAACTTCCGCCACACAAGTCGGTTTTTTAATTTAGAGAAACAATATTCGAGCTTTGTGAAACTGCATTCCGGGGCCGGTGCTTTGCCATGGAACAACTACAGTCATAAAGATAGTGTTCCCTTACGTTTTTCAGCAAAAATAATAATAATGCAATTTATGTGGTACGGAAACATAGCAATTGCCCCATTACTGTTGTAATGCGACCTTTATATTCTATAAGTAAATTTTTTTCGGAATGCTAAAATATTGTAGACGTAATATTTTTCTGAGATTGGTTGGTTGGTTGGTTGGTTGTTGTCGTTTTAATACCTCGAACTCGCCGTCGCACCAGATAGAACTAAGAATGAGGAAAGGAAGAGAAATGATAAAAAAGAGATATCTATCATGGAATCATTCTGAGCCGGCTCGTCGAGCTTTTCAAATGCTCCAGTGCCCCGTTAACCATAACAGGTTGACGCTATGTCGCCAACTCGATGCCGCGGAATAGACGCTGGCTCAGCGGTTCTGGGAATTTCGCCACGCCAGTCAGCCAGCGCGATAACTGTCGGAGTTCACCGTTTTCCCACACCGGACGAATTGCATGCACTACAACATACTGACCGGCATGCGCTACAACAACAACTCTGTCGCCGAAATTGTGCCAAGCATAGGGACAGGTAGATAAGTAGAAAATAATTTAAGTTCAGTTCCAATCAACTCGTCAATTAAACAACCGCGCATAGCGCTTAACAAACTTCGGTTGTTTATTATCAGCACATAGTGCTTAAATAATAATTTATATTTTTGACTAAGGGATCATGATTAAGAACCATGTTTTCGGAACGACACATCATCATCCCTGGTCAAGTTTGGTTTGGAGACAAACTGGAAGGAAAAATTACACTGAAGGTAGCACAACACCGAAACCGGTTTGTCTCCACACCAAATTTGACGGAATATCATTCCAAGATACGTCATCTTTTCACCCTGTCGGAAAAACAGATGATCAAAAAGAAACGATCATGTTTTCGTCACCAGCAAATATCGAGTACAAAATTTCTTACTGTCGGCTTTCACAAAGAGATAAAAACTGAAGAAGTTTTTTAACACACTTTGTACAGACCTTATTTATACCCAAATATTTGTGTAGAATTCTAATCACTGATTTTCATTTAAAATTTGGTTAAATTTCAGTTATAATTGCTAATACATAAGCTTTTAGTCCTCGGCGCGGTTCCTCATAAATTGGTTATCTTTCCAAACAAAATAGTTTCACCTAGTCTTTAACTGTGGAATAGAAAGTAGGAAAATAATAAAAAAAGAGGTAAATTAAAATTTGTCGTTGTGGATAGGCAACGAAAAGTTCTGTAATTAAATGTCATTATAACTTTGTGTCTCCTACGTATATATATAATCTAGGTAGGTCAGAAAGTTTAGAGTAGTTCTAAAAAAAAAAAACTAATTAAATCATACACGAGTTGTATTAAATATTACAATATGGGTATCAACCGGCTCGTCTCGAAAAGAAGGATCATAACTCATTTTTATGAGGGTTGTCACCTATTTGAAAAAAGAGTTGTATTAAATTATTCTCTAGTTATATGAATTATGCAAATATGAATGCGAAACTGTTCGATTCGCTGAGGAGAAGGCTTATAGCATATAGTGGGTTGCCGCCTGCTTTAAAAGTCGTATTTAATAATTTAATACACTATTTTTATATTAGTAAAATATTAGCGGTAAACGGTTTATTTTGCTGAGAAGAAGGTTTAAAGCTAGCTATATTTAAATAAGGCTGCCATCTGATTGAAAACTCGAATTTAATCGAATCATATACATATGTACAAGTTATAGAATAGTGAATAGTTTCGCTAGGAGAAAGTTTATAGCTTTATTTTGAGGAGGGTTCCCCGTTTTTTAAAAGCCAAATTTAATGAAATTTTACTCAAGAATATTAAAACGTGAGTGCCAAAATATTCGTCTCAGTAAGGACAACGTGCATACCTATATTTTTGGGAGGGCTGCCGCTTGTTGTATTTATATGACAGAAACGAAATGCGTGTTTTGGTTACACATGCCCTATTTTTAAGTAATAAATAAATATTGGCAGGGCAACAACTGCCGGAATTCTCTAGTTATTTTAGAAACTAATTTAAGTTATTCTCCGTTTGTTTTTTTTTTATAAAAGTCCGGCTCATTATACAACAAACATATTTCAAATTTTGTAAAAAAATAATGGGAACTATTACTTTGCTCTGTTATCTGTTTTTACGAAAAAATACTCCAAAGCTGTCGAAAAAGAAGCTAAGCTGATAGTCATTTTCTATTCCATGGTTATTATAAATTATAAAATTGTTTACTATAATTTTAAATAAGAATCGATTTTCTGCATTTGTCAAGTATCGCCAATTCCCAATTATTGTAGCGTTCGCAATTACAATTAGTAAATCTCAAGGTCATACCAAAAAAGAGGTGGTGCTTTTCTGGGAGCATTGGTTTACGCAGGCATTGACATTGCTTTGGCATATAACAACCTATTTACATATTATAATAAAGTTCCAAAAAAGTCATAAGTTAAAAACTAATGTGTGGCTTGTGGCGCCGTCCTGTTGGAATCACATATTGTCCAAGTCCATATCATTCAATTCGGGCCAAAAATATTCGGTTATCATTGAGCGGTAGCGATCCCCATTCACAGTAACGTGCCGGTCTTGATCATCACGGAAGAAGTGCGGTCTAATGACGCCGCCGACCCATAAACCGCACCGAACCGTAATTTTTTTGGGATGCAATGTCGACTCATGGAGTACGTGTGAATTGCTGCCTGTCCAATAACGCATATTTTGCTTATTGACGAAGCCATTTAGACAGAAATGACGACGACCATAAATTGGACGTAGCGCTCTTAAAGTTGAGGTCACTGACGCCGAATTTCGGTAGTAAATTTTAATAATTTCGACTCGTTGTTGGACCGTATATCCTTCTATGATGAAATGGCAAACCTTACTGAAGAGAAATGTCAAAAGACCAGGAAAAAATATGGCGTCGTTTGCTGTCACTATCGGTCTACTTTTGTAGCGTCCCTATTGCAAGACCCTATACTTTGAATTTGATGATATAGGAAGATATGCTATGCTGCTTGGGCTTTAAAAAATACTTTTATAAAAAGTGTATGCACTAGAGGCGCGATATTCAGAAGATCTTTATTTATGACCTGATTTTGATAAAATTTCTAATGTATATTGGGAGTAGGGTCCTATGGTCCTATATTGATTGTATTGAAAAAGTATGCTGCAAGTGGGTTTTGAAAGGATTTTATGGCTTGATTAGATTAAATTTAAAGACTTCCTTCATGTATAAAGGAATATAGTACCCAAAAAATATTGAAAATATGCATAAAACTCCATTAGATGGCTCTGTTTTCGAGATTTCCAGAAAAAAACAAATTTATGGCTCGACTTACTTACTTCAAATCTTAGAAGCATTGCGAGCGTCAAATATTCTCATGCATGAGAAGATCTGTATAAATTTATCAAAACTGCTGTTTTAGTTTCTAAAGTATGACGATGTCGCATATAGGTAAAATATATAGCTAGTGTCTATAAAACGCTCTATAAATAAAATCTATGCAATATGCATAACAATAACCAAACTTTTAAACATGGAATGCATTTACTGTTATACGGGTGCTGGTACTCTTGGTAGGGGTGAAGATAAAATCCCTATAATTCTCGGGGCAGATTCTAGCCGAAATTTTGCATCATAAGATTTTTTCCCTCTAACTAACTTTCTTGGCGAAAAATGTGGTCCGCAGATCGGGTAAATTCAATTTCCTTTTTTATTAAGAGATACAATAATCACTAGAAAGCAAGAGTGTTTTATTGTGATCAAATTCACATATTCACATATATATCAAAACTTTACTTTGCTAATTATAAAATTTACTATTTCAAGGGATATTTGATAATAAACTGCTGCCCTTTCTTGAAAAAGCAAAGTTTGGAGATCTTACTTTATTTTGAACGGATATTTTCGACACCAAAGTTTCGAGATGTATATAACTCTATTTGCGTACGAATGATGAAATCGACTCCATTAAAACACCCACATATAATTATGAAGCTCTAGAAAAATTTTTGTATATGAAAGCTCCTTTTCATTTATTTAGATTAGTCATTAAGCAGAAACAACTTGATTAAAACCACTCGCTGGGAATGGCATGTTGACGTTTCAGTGCAATTTATTGGCAGAATAATGCTAACATATTTTGACCTAAAAAAAAGGCGCTAAGCATAATAAAAAGCTCATTTGTGCTGACAAATTATAGCCGTTTTTAATATACAATTTTCTTAATTATGTTTATGTATGCAACTAGCATAAATTATGTACTTCATATAATGAAAATTGTGGTATTAAAAAAAAAAATAATATAACAAAGAAAAAAATTCTCAAATAGCTACATTTACCAATTTAATATGCTAGCCATAATCTTGAAACTATTCGTAATAAACTGCCTGCAATTTCTTCCTAAGGGCATTCATTTACTCTCACCCGTCAAGTAATACAATCAACGGTAATTACTTCATTAACCAATTTATTTAAACTATGCGCATATATAGTATATATTTTATATACTTATACTACTTAGTCAAATTCTATAGCAGTGAGGGTACTTTGTTTTCTTATTTCCTTTTTTCCGCAAAAAAAAAATAAAATTAAAAAAAAATGAAGAAGGGATACCTATAAAAATTAACTCCGCTTAAACTGCGAACAGTAACAAAGTTCAACCTTAAAAGCTTACGTAATCTCTATTTTAATGCGCTTTTCTTTTGCTGAATCTGTTGGGTAACAAAAGCAATAACTGCGTATTTGTACGTAAGGTGGAAAAAATAAAAAAAGAAAAACAATAATAACAACAACAATTGTTTGACTAGTAATGCGCTCTGTTAAAGAAAAACACATTTCATCCTTCATAATTTTTGATGAGCTACCCAAAAACGACCTTTACTTCATTCATCCCATTTTATTCACCCACACACTCCCGTTTCTTTGGCGCTTTGTCGATTGTTGTTACACGTTATTGTTGTAGTTTGCAGGCAGGTTCAATTTTGTTTTTGGCTTTTTTTTTTGTTTGTCTAGCATAGATTTTATTATTTTTATGCGAAAAGTTAAATGGAAAAATACCAGTGGATTACAGCTATTTTGCTGCTAATTGGAATAAATTTGACATCTAAAATGTTGTAATGATGAGCCAATTCTGAGTGAATATATGTAGGGCAAAGTCGTCAGAGTTGGGCCACCACTGTATTTGGTATATGACAAGTGCTGCAATCGGTGCAAATGAATGAAACGTTTGTCTCGATGACGGCTAACTTTTAAAAGCATTAACAGCCGCAGAAATTATTTCCAAAAAGTTTCAGGCCATCGTCTTGTTTTTGATAGTTTGAAAGTTTTGTATAATTCGAAAAAAGTGCCCATAACGCTGAAAAAACCTTGCCGAAATTGAAGTAAGTATTAAATAACATTGTTTGTTCGATCATTAACAAGTTTCCAAAAGGAAATTTTGATTCCTCAACCTCTCCAGCTATAGTGAATTGCGATAAAAAAACACGAATGTTGTTAGAGTTGGGCCACTCGTGTAGTCAGAGTTGGGCCACACCATTTTCTTTTTCTAACAGTGCAATATCATTTCTTAGCATATTTTTCGGGCCGTTAAACACTAAAATAATAAATTGTAGAAAATAAAGTCTCATTTCATGACTAAAAAATAAATAAATAACCATTTTTGCAACAAGCGGAGCTCAATAAATACATGAAGTGTTTCTTCGAAAAAACGAAGGCATCGAAGCAATCACCAAAGTTATTACTGCTTGATAATCATTCCTCCCACCTTTCCGTCGAGGCCTTAGATTTTACCGCGGAATATGGAGTCTCCATTCTGTCATTTCCCCCCCACTGCAGCCATCGCCTACAACCCCTGGACGTTTCGGTGTATGGTCCCATCAACGCTTATTATGAATCGCAATGCAATGCTTGGCAGAAGAACCTTGTAGGGAAAATTCTCGAAATTAAATTAATTTTCTGAGTTTTTCATCGTGAATATAACAAAATGTATAAAGAACAATAAAATGATGCATACCATTTCATAAAAACCGGTTTCAGTACATATTCTATGTAATTTCAGTGGTGGCCCAACTCTGACTGCAATGACCCAACTCTGACTACTTTTTTTTTTTCGTCAATAACTTTTTTTTCTTTCCCATGTCGCAGCAAGTTGCCATAAATATATGTTATAGATAAAGGTTTGAACTTTCGAATAAAAAAAAAATATTTAGAAATATTCAAATTTTTTAAAAAGATATAGAGAATTATCAAAAAGTGACCCAACTCTAACGACATTCCGCTAAGTAGAACCAATTGTCATTGTTGGAGCTATTGTTGTGCGTGCGATTATTCTGTGAGCTCCCGTCTTCTTCGCAAATCGCAGTGAGTTTGTATAAAATTAAGGCATATCCACATTTTACCTTCTTCTGTTATTTAGAAAGAACAAGTTTTTGACGGATTTGTTGGTTAGATCTGCCTATTTAAAAAACAACGCAGTTAACTTCGGCCACTTTTGAAATAAACAATTATAGTCTTTTCCAGTTGATTGTAATTAATACGGAATTTAGCATGAACAATAAACACAAAATAATTATCATATACTAATTTAAAAAAATTTATTTTCAGGGTTTTAGGAGTACATTTTTAGAAAGAAGGCTCGAAACTGAAAAATTATATGTCACTTCAGTAATTTACATACATACATATTCTTATTCTAACTAAAATAAAATTTATTCGTCGTCGGAGTTTTACAGATGGATGGTCTCTCCCGTAAACATTTTCCGCAAACATATTTTTTACATACAGAACAAATTTTTTTGCAATATCCAATTTGACACGTTTTTCGTCTTTCAGAAATTGTGGCGGAATCTGCTGCAGTTTTCGCCATACTTTCTATTTTTTCTTGTTCATGTATGTATATCGCGATATACGGTGGCAAATTCTACTGCCAACTGAAATAAAAATCCTTTTCGCGATATCCTTTCTCCAGTTGTTTGCTTATAGAAAATCCAAGCATTTAGAGCAGTTAAATCCAGAATGTTGAAAAATATCTGAACAGGCCATCTATTAGATTAAAATTTTGTGCTGTGCATACATTCTAGCGATTTGATCCATCATATACACGCCAAATTTGGTGTTATTATAAAAAGCAATAGTTTCAGGTATACATTTGCCTGTTTTTTCATTCTTTACATATTTATGCTTCGAACTTAGTAAAAGAACTTTTTTGTTCGGTTTGCTTTGGTAAATTGTTAGAGTACAATTATTTGATGTGTAAAGCTGGGAAGAAAAAAGTGCCATTTTTTTTTTTGTTTTTTTTTTTGCAGGTTTGGGTAATTCCCTCTTATTCACCCGAATAGTTCCTACTAACGTAGTTCTTTTTGATAAAAGTTTTGTTGCTAAAGATATGCTCGTAAAAAAGTTATCAGTGTTTATATTTCGTTCGCACCCTATAAATGGTTCAGTAAGTTTGAGAACAAAAAAATCAATAAGTGGTATTGCTGATGGCCTCGTCTCATCTTTTCCCAACTACGGAAATCCATTCACAATATATTTACTTTCAACGTCCGATGCCAACCAGAACTTGATTCCGAACTTATCGGGTTTATTAGGCATTGATTGTGTAAATTGGCATCTTGTTTTTGACGCAAATACTAGCTGTTCATCAACAGTAATATTTGCAACTGGTTTGTAGCAGTTTTGACTATTTTCTATAAATGCATTCCATACCTTGGAGATGATAACAAATTTGGATCCGTTTGCTTCTTCTATCAAAACGAATAAATCAATGCAAAAACTTCATAGACTTTCATTATATATTCTAGCGGTCAAAAGACCGCTCAGGGTAGATAACACTAGAGTACATATTATTATTAGGAAAAACGAAAGAAGGAGAGAAATACATATTGAAAAATTAAACAGCAATATATTATAGAAAAAGTCGTGCAGTGAGTTCAAGAAAAATAAAAACCTGGAATTTAACAATTTTAATTATTAGTCTCAAAAGAGGTAATTTGACAGCTCTGGTAGGTTTAGTGTTAATATTTATTTTTTATACACAAATAGATATTCATACAATCTAAATTATTTGATGTAATGTTGTGGAATGTATTTGCATTCAGTATAAAAGCTTTATTTATTTATATATATATATATGCATATATATATACTAGAAAAACCCGACAGGCGATGTCCTGCCTGTATTTACTTATTAATTGCCCTTTGGATAAATCACCAGAAAACGAATTTTGGTTTCTCCCATATACAACAGAGGAGAACGCAAAAATATTGGTATGCACTTTGTCCGAATGGCTCGACACTCGTATTTTAATATTGTATATCCTTGGGTATAATTTAATTAAATTTGACTTTTATAAAAGGCGGCAACCCTTTACCAAATATACCGATTAGCTTTCTCCTAGCGAAACTAATAGTTTGACACCCATATTTTACTCATCCATATAACTTATGTATAAATTACTTAAATTTTAATATTTCGTGCAACTTGTGTATACAATTTTAATTATATTCGACTTTGCGAACCAATGGGAACCCTCATACAACTTAGATGTGAATCTTATTTCCGAGACGAATCACTTGCCACCCATATTTAACTATTTCATATAACTTGTGCATAGTTTAATTAAATTGGACTATTCAAACAGGTGGCAACCTTCTCCAAAACATATGTATAAACCTTCTCCTTGCCGAGGTGAAGTGCCTAACATATATTTTTTAACATCTCATATAACTTGTGTATTATTAAATTAAATTCGACTTTTCGAATAGGTGGCAACCCTCATACAATTTAGCTGTGAACCTCATTTCCGCGACGAACCGTTTAGCACCCATATTTTAATATACAATATAACTTGTGCATCTTTTAAACATATTTCCCTTTTCAAATCAGGTGGCAACCTCTGCCAAGCATAAAATATACTTTATACCAAATATGCATGCAAAATATATACATAATTTCGAGTAGTTTCGGAGAAGTTCGCTCACAAACGCCGTGAAATTTGTATGCATAATATTAACTCTATTGGTTTTGAAAAATTATTGTATGACATCTCATTTTGATTTATTTCTACTGATTTCAAATAAAGCATATAAAAAGTCTAAGTTCATGTGCAACAGAATTTTAAATACTTGGCCGACGTTTTTATTGCAAATAAACGGGAATCGTTTTATACAATAAAAACAGTTATTATAATACTCTCCATTTCGAAAACTTTAACGACTTTTATTTACTTATATAAAATATAAACAAAAAGAAATTGTTAGGCTTCTAACATACAACCCAAGTTTTACGTATTCCCCTCACTAATTAAATACTTCGTGCTATTTAAGCGAATTTGCTACTTGATTCAATAAACTACCGAATATTTAATTTTTTTTTGTAAAACGAGAGGCGCGTTTGGGGTTTTCCTCGAACTCTATAAATGGCCAATAAATGACAGGAGCGTGTAGCTATGGCCATGTCTATTTCCAAATTGTTTGATTTCGTGCATTCCCTTGTAATTTAATTTTTGTAAGAGGTGTAAGAGGTGGTGGTTGTTTGTATCCGATTTTTGTAATTTTCTAAGTCGGGCTAACTGTGATTAGATTTTTTTGCATTTTTTGGTAGCAGTAATACTTACAATAGAATTAAAGTTAACTTGCCAATCAAATTTAATTAACCCTTTAAAAAAAGTAGCAACTCTCTTTAAAAATGTATTTCTATAAACTCTTTCGCTGCACGCCATTATTGTAATATCTGATTAATAATTGAATTAAATTAAAGTTTTAAACATGTGGCAGTCCTCTATTTAATTCTTAAACCTTCTTGAGTATTTTTTGTTTAAATCCTATGTCGTCATGTCTCCTCTAACTTTAAAACTTAATTTTTAATATTTTTCGAAACAATCCTTTCGCAAACCTCTTTCGTATGATACTCCTATTGTATTATTACATGTTACCCAGTAATATAAATGATTTTAATTTTTTTCTTCCGAAAATATTTTTTAAAATTAAGATTGATTGAGCCTTTGGAAATTTTCTGTAACTTATTCATTTAATATTACTTGATTGAAAACATTCCCACATTTAATTTTATAAGGTGGCAACCTTAATTTAAAATATTTTTTAAGTTAAAGTTTCTTGAACCTCATTCCTTTGACGCCCATAATCCAGGTGACAATTCCCTTCAAAAATTTATAGCTTTTATGGTAATCCAGATTACGGAATATAAATATATGCACATACATATGTACCAAATCGTATTCAAATCTGTGGTCGTATTGCAATATGTGATTTAGCTTGTTTTTTTCTTAAATTTAACTTTAAAACTGTTCGCAACTCTCTACTTAATTTTTTTTTCCATATCTTCGTTCCGTATTTATCTACAATAAAAAAGGTCTTATTCAGAAGTAAATCCTTCGCTACCTGGATATTGGTTTTACGTTTAATACAGACATCAAAAGTTTCCGAATGTTACCTCTTGAAAGAGATGACAGTACCAAAGTCTGATTCCAAGCCAAGAACCCGAACTTCTGTTTTAATGATGGCGTAGGTAGGTCCTGAAACCCAACTTGGATGAAACTAGAATGGCGATAGCGCCGCTTAATCTGTCTGCTTAATATAGCATTTAAGGTTCTATTGGACGTATGATGCACTGCTACCCGCGTCAGCAAACTTTATATACATTATAAGAGTGCCTGCAGACTTCGCAAGTATAACATCGACCGGATATTAACGCAAATCGAATATATGTGGTGAACGAGGGCAAAACGAAGTACTTCCTGTCATCAAATAAAAAGTCAGTGCATTTGCGTCTTGAAGCTCGTATCACAGCTGACAATTAAAATTTTAAGGAAGTGGAGGAACGTGTTTATAGAGGACCTGAATTAACTGTAATCAATGAAACCACTCTCGATATTTAACGGAGAGTCTCTCTTGCCAACAAATGCTACTTTAGGCTATGTAGACAATGGTTTAGTGAAGCCTTCTCTCGACAAACCAAATCTACTCCATGCTCATCGTGCTATCATATGACATAGACGCATGGACACTGCCAATATTAGATAAGATTACCCTTGGAGATTTTCCGAATGCGTTGTAGATTGAATTAAACTTCAGCGGATACGCTGGCTAGTTCATATCGGTTTGTCTTGGGTCTGAGCTGAGGAAGCCTTACCAAGTTGCTCGAAAACCATATACAACTTATACAAAATAATCAAAGAATTTGGCTTGCACCACTGGGAGTGACTAGAGGGAAGTAGGGGCGCTAAACATCATTATACATGCATCCTGGCACTCTGTGAAGGACTGGATAAAGTTGCTTGTCGATACCAGCTTTTCGGGAAACTTTGAGGATGACAGTAATGCAACTTAGAATAAATGTGCCAATAGACCGCGAAATCTATATTCACAGAAAATACAGTTCTATGGTCGATTAAATACGTTCCTGATTAAAAGCAAGCGAAGTAGTATTTATTCCGAAGGCGGTGAAGCGAGGCTATAGGGTTGCTTAAGACTTCGAACCTATCAGTTTCACAGCTATTGTTCTCAAAACTATTGAGAGAATTTTGGATAGCATAACTTCTCTTTACTTTACACGGCAGACAGACAGGTAGGGTTGCCACATGGCCTGGAATGAGCTTGATTGTCAAGATTTTTTAGGTCCTGTCAAGTGTCAAGATAAAATTTAATTTGTCCAGTTAATTTTTAAAATTAAAAAAATTCAATATTAAAAAATATGTATCATCATTTGCTAAACACCAAACCCAAAAACTAATTCTTATTTTTTGCCCAATATCAGTAATTCATTGCAATCGATAAACAAAAAAGTATCAACACTTGTAGTGTCCCCCCTAACTCACCATTGACTTATTGCTTGTTTTAGCCCATCACTAAAAAAAATACAACATTAAACAGCTGATTGAAATTAGGGGAAATTTTTCTGATGCGTATAGTAAACTTAAATTGTTGAATGTTATATTCGTATAAGAATTTAAATTAATATTGTTACAATATATTGAGCCTTATGCCGTTCATTTACCATGGGAAAATAACGAAGATGCCGGAACTTCAAAAAAAGGAAGATATACAACATTCAGCGATAGATGAATTGAAGAAGCAGAATATAGCAAATGGATTTAAAAAAAAGATGATTATACCGCATTTTGCAAATTATGCCAAATTAATATTTCTATAAAATATGAAGGAAATCGAGCATTACGCAAACATGCCCAAGCAAAACGGCATATGAAATTAGCATTGTCTCAAAAATTGTCACACAGCATGATAAACTTCACTGTTCCGGCAGACTCAAAGGAGGATTCACGCTGAACTAATGTGCGTTTTTCACAATGTTGTTCACGGGCTTAGTTACAACAGCTTAGACTGTCAATTAAAACTAAGTTCTTCAATATTTTGCGACAGTAAAATTGCTAATAAAATAAGTTGTGGCCGTACCAAAGCAGCAGCTATAACGCGCAACGTATTGGCACCATACGCACGAGAAAAAGTAACTGATGCATTAAAAGAAAGTTTTTACTTTTCGGTAAGCAGCGACGCATCAAATATTGGAAACGTGAAAACGTACCCATATGCCGTTCAATATTTTGATGCTGAAACAGGAATACAACAGAAAATTTTAGATTTTTATGAAGACCCAAAAGAGGCTGCCAAAGACATTTTTGGCAATATCGTAAGAATAACAACTGAAAATAACCTTAACATTCAGCAAATTGCAGCATACAGTGCGGATAATGCGGCAGTTAATTACGGTGTTCATAATTCCGTATATAAAAAACTTAAAGAGGTAAACCATAAAATTGTGAAGGCAAATTGCAACTGCCATGTAATAAATAACTGCATCAAAAGTGCTTTAAATGCTTTATCTGTCGACGTAGAAAACATTGTGATTAAAACCTTCAATGAATTTAGCTCATCAGCTTTGTCAAATGAAAAGTTAAAGGAATGTTTTGAGTTTGCATGTATCGAATACACGCATCTACTTCGGCATGTTCCCACTCGATGGCTTTCCCTTTTGCCTGCAATTGACCGATTATTACATTCTTGGCCTGCGGTTAAAAGGTACTTTTAAAAAAGGGGAAAAACAACTGCAGAAAAGAAATCTGGAAATTTGTATCATATGGAATGTCAGATACTGAACTAAATAATGCGGATGAAGAATGCATTTCTGAACGTTTATCAGAGGCGTATTTGTATTTTATTCATAATGTAATGCATGAATTCCAATCAGCTATACTAGCGCTTGAAAATGATTCTTGTACAATAATGGAACTTCACAGCATAATGAGTAAACTTATAAATAGTCTTCAAAGCCGAATAAAGGATTGTTTCTATGGAAGTAGAGTTTTGGTTATTTTTAAAAATATTTCAAACAATGATATTGAAGCATTCAAATTAGAAGCAAATCAATTTTTAACAAATGCTATTTCATACTTGGAGCAACGATATGATTTCGGAGATGAATCAATTTACAAACACATATCAGTTTTAAATCTGAAACAATCTCTTTTGTCATGGGATACATTAGCAGAGCTTCCAAAAATTTTACAGATATCAAATTCTATTGATAATGATATGTTATATACAGATTATTGCTGTCTTCGAGAAGTATTTGATCAATTGCCAAAAGATATTCCGATTGACAAAATATGGTCTTACTTGTTCAAAAAATGTGACAAAAATAACTTGATAAATATATTTAAATTGATCTCGTTTATTTTTTCTATTCCAATTAGTAATGCTTTTTGTGAAAGAACTTTTAGTACATTAAACAATTTATATTCTAAAGAAAGGAATAGAATGGCATTTGACCTTATAAAGGCTGAATTGTTAATAAGACAAAACTTACATGAAAATTGTAAAAATTTTCAAAATTTTTTGCTAACACCTAAAGGAACAGAACTAGTTAAGTCTGTTACTAAAAGTACAAAGTATATGTGGAAAAATTAATATAGTTTAATGTGAATTAAATATAGAATTTTTATATTATTTGACGTATATTGAATTATAATACGCTTTTGTTTTTTTAAGTTTTTGTATAATTTGTTATGTTGTTATTGTTTTTTTTTTAAAATAAAATTTAGAAGTTTTTCTGCTCATTTATACGTATGCGTTATTTTAATTGTCAAGATATTTTTTTGAAATCAAGCTCATTTTAGGTGAGTGTCAAGCTGGCTGGCTTTTGGGATGTGGCAAGCCTACAGACAGGCCACACAAGGAATGCATGCCATTAATAACATGCAGCCTGAGAAAGACTAACACAGATCTTTCGGGGTCCAAGTTTCGTAGAGATCGAACTGTGTTAGAGAATTTGATGTGCCTGTTTGAAAGCACCACATGAAGGTGTCGGGCTAGGGGTGTTTTCAGGCTATTTAAGAGAAAGAAAATTATGCGTCAATTTGCCAATGTTTTCCAACAGAAAACGTAGGTGTCGCTGACGGCTGGTGTAGCTTAGGTCGAAAATACCTCCACCATTTTCCAGATGAGCGTGTTATCATTTCGGCTCTGACATTTTCACGACCAAATAGAAGTTGGTTAATGAATGATGGGCTCTATTGAATGACGTCTGCAATAAAAATTCAGTAGATTTAATTTGGCATGGCTGGAAATGAGGCAATCGGTCAGTTAGCCAGAGAGGGTTTAGTGATAATCTGAAATAAGGTGCAGATTCCAGTTACAAAAGGACTAATAAATTTACTTCCATCATCTTCGGCAATCCGATCAACGATAGCCTACAGCACCAGGATCAATAATTGCATAATTAATATGAATGAATTACGACATAAAGAACACAAGAACAGGGGTATTGCCCAAATTAATTTCTGCAGATGCTGGAAAGATAGAAATGAGCAACATACAGTTGAAAACCTTCTAGGCAGAGGTCCAGCTCTAATAAGGAAATGTAAAGCTACTCTGGATGCTCAGGAACATTACAAATTTTATCAACTGAGCTATTTGGTTTGACGTTAGTCATCCGAGACGTATGACATCCAAACGGTACTTCGCTGCCATTCTAATCTAACACAACGTTTGCCGTGACATCACCGAAATATTCAACGCCGCAAAGGGCACGTATACGTAAAACCGTTATATAATAGTTTTCAGTGGCCACATTTTTCAAATTTGTAAATTGTGTAAAGTTTCACTAAACCATTGCCTGAAATATATTTAAATTAAAACCATTTTTTATTTACAATATATAAGTATAAGTAAATGCAGTTAATATTTATAGAGCAATTTCTCATTGATGACTTCGCCATTAGAAAAGCTTAGGAAAAAGGAGCTGAAGCAAAATGCTTCCATTAAATCAGTAATTGACGTTCGAAAACATATTAAAATAAAAATGTACGCATAAAATAGTCATTCATTTTTATATCTTTATTAACCCAAATTGCCATACTTAACCCATTGATTGTTGTGGAATTATTAACACATAAAAGTAAGCATTTAAATCAGCTTCCACTTAATTTGATCACTTCATCGCATTGCCACTCTAGCGCCAGCCAGTTATGCTTAACAATCACGACAACAACAACATCAAAAATCAGGCGCGTGCGACACTTCATTAAGGCGAATTTAATGTTACGTTAACGCACCGTTGACCCACTAGAAGTATCCACCCGCTCCAATTGACGAGCATATCTAAAGGCAACTTGATATTTTTTGGCATTGTGGCATTGTGGCATTGTGGCATTGTGGCATTGTGGCAGCCAGACACACTCAGGCGTGTAATATCATGATGCTAATATGCCATAAAAGCCAATTGTAACTTAACCTAAATCAGGATATAATCTTGCAATTTACATGAAATAGAGCTAAACACGAAATAAATATGAACTGAAAAAGGTCTTTTATGCTGTCAACAAGCACACACTCACACACACAACCACATGTATGTATGTAGGTACATACGTAATTGTGTGGAAATAAACAAATAGATAAATAAATATATGACCGCACAACCGCAAGGCAAGCGGTTTAACTTGGCGGCATATAAACAAACACAAATACTCCTCAAATTAAAGAAGCTACAAAATCTCTACATGGCCAGAGACGCACGCCGCACAGTGGGATTTTGGCAGAAAAAATAAAATTTTGGGGACATGCGATTCTAAAACTCAAATGGCTTGGGCTTACAAAGCAATATTTTAATAAAAACAAAGTCCGCATAACTATTTTTGAAATTGAGAAAACTTTACCTTGTAATTATCGCAATTATCGTAATTATCTCTCTTATTACCAATCCGCTTCATGGGACAAGATGTCGTCATACAAAAATCGGACTCGAAAATCTCGTCACCGAGAATGCCAGCGATGAATCCACATTTATTTATTCTGTGCAACCCTGAGTTTCCAAATATACTTATGTATTTGTGGAAAAAACTGTCAAACTGCTGTAAAAACAAAACAAGGTTGATCCATATAAGGTGATAGACGGTGAAAATTTTAAAATTGTTTGTTTTGTATACATTTTCAATTTCTTTACACGTTTGGATTGTGAAACTCACCCTTTCTTTCTTACTTTCAACCCGTTCGTTTATTTTTGTCTGTCGTAGTCTTTTTGACATTCACTCCACTCAAAAGCAAACAATAAACAGTAACATTAATAAAAAAAATGTAGAAATTAATGAAAATAGTAGTACTAATTAGTAGCAGCGTTATTAAAAATAGGAGTAGAAATTAGTAAAAATAGTAGTAAAAGTTATAGAAAATAGTGCTAGCAATTAGCAATTGCATTAGTAAAGATATTAGTAGGAGTAACTTAAAAAATATTAATAGTAACATTTGTAAATTTTTTTTAGAAATTGTTAAAAATAGTGGTAGTAAAAATAGTGGTTGAAATGAGTAAAAATAGTGCTAACAATTAGTAGTTGCATTAGTAAAGATATCGGTGGAAGTTGTTGAAGAATAGTGGTAGTAATTAGTAGTGGCATTTGTAAAAATAGTGGCAGAAATAAAAACAAGTAGTGGTCGAAATAAGTAAAAAATAGTGACGGTAATTGGTAGTAGCATAATTAAAAATAGTGGTAGAAGCTAGTAAAAAATAGTGGTAGTAATTAGTAGTAAAAATAGTGGTAGAAAGTAGTAAAAGTAGTGGTAGAAATCAGCAGTAGCCATAAATAATATATTAAGCGGGGTTTGAAAGCATTTTTGAAGAAAAGTTTGTTTGGGCGGTATGGTTTAAAATAAAACGATCACGCCAGTGTTTTATTTATTCTTGATTTATTTACAAGTTTTATGCATACGGAAAATTAAAGCCCTGCGTTAACTTCTCCAAATTGTTTGCAAAAAATGTGTGAGGCTGAACCACAGTGGGACGTGGCAACAACAATTATCTATTTATATGTTAGCTCAAACAGACACAGACTGACTGCCATTTATGATCAAATGGGCGAGTGTTCATAAATTGCCACACTAGCGAAGCGCTTGGACAGCCATCTGTTCATATTGTCGCTTAATAAGTGGGGCTTCCGTCTGTTGCCCATAACACAACACACACACACACACATACGCACTCAAATAAATACAAATATAAATACAGCATGCAATTATGTACTAGCGGAATAGCTAACTCATCCGCCTTCATGCTCCCTCCCCCCACACACACACACACACACACCCACACACCCACACAGATGCATGCCATGCCATGTCTATGTCTATCTAGGCTGTTGTCTCGGTGTATGCCTTGTGCGTGCCATCAGTGTCCTTTTCATTTCCTTCCATTCCCGCTATCCAATCTGTTTAACTGTCTGCCCCTTTGTCTGTCTGTCTGTCCGTGTGCTCCCTTCTCTATCTGCCGTTTACCTACCATTGTCCACAGTTTGTTGCTCACCGTCTGCCTTTCTCAATTACTACCTTCCGTTCACTTCCTTTATCCGTGTCATTCAGCTCCACTCCTTCATTCAGCTCCACACCTACCCATCGCCAGTTAGTCGCCATGTATTCTTATGCTATTATGTTGTAAATTTGAGTTGAATCCCTGTTCATTTATGAATTTGTGCTTGACGGTTCGTTATTAAGGTGAAAGTGATTTGGCAAGTCGTGCGCTCTTTGCATGCCAAGTCCGTATCAGGTTCGGGTGCCGCCAACTTCACTCCAGCGTTCTTGTGACGCTTATATTTCACACGCTTGTTGACTTGTGGGATTTTATTCTCATTCTTGGTTTAATTTTTTGCTTTGGTTTTTACTTTGCGCTGGTGTCTTGCCATGACCGTGATGAATACGTTAAATGCTGCAAATGAGTTTGGTAATGAGTTACATTACTGTGGCAGATTGTTGTGGTAGGTTCGTGTTGCCAAGTTTTTGTTTGAAGAGATGAGCAAAGGAGAGAGGTAGCGAGCGCGTGTCGATGTGTAGCAGAGACACGTGAGTGATTAGTTCAGATAGTTGACGGGAAAGTTGCCAAGTAGCAGTGAATGTTGAGTTGAGAAATGGCAGGCAGGGATGGTGCTATGGAGTGACATTGGCTTATATAGGTTTTAATGCCTTATGCTTCTTCTTCTTAGATCGCGCTATAACCACCTAAGCGATTTTGGACGATTCCAATATAGTACACCAGCCGCACCTTTGCGTTGCTAACTGGTGTCAGCTAAAGATCCCAAGTCATTATCCACCTGCTTTTTCCTACGTAGAAGACTAGGCTTTCATCTTCCTCTGATATATCCAGCGGATACCGCGTTGATCACTTTCAAGTCAGGGGCATCTTTCCATCGTCTGCGGTATTCGGCATCTCAAAGGCTTAAAGTTAAAAAATAATTCTGAGAATCTTCTTGGAATCCTTTGTTTTATGATTGTTTATGTACGATATTAACATGGACGGGTTAAAACGAAGCCGCTTGTTTTCACCCAAGCCTGCAGGAATGATTGTTTTAATCAACCACCTCCCTTTCTTTCGGCGATCTCACACCATGCCTGGATTGCAGTGCTCTCATCATCAAAGCTTTGGTTTCCTCGAAACCTTCCGTCTTTTTATGCCTTTACAATGAACATAAGTGTTTGACTCGCATTTTTTCTTTGAACATTTTAAGTTTGTAAAATTAACTATTATTATTTTGGAAGGAACCTATTGAAATATTCGCTTAAATACTCACCGTTAAAAATGTGAGTCCAAAAATTGTTGCATTGTTTGGTACCCTTACTGTCAAAAAAAATCACGGTGCCGCTAAGTTACGGTACGGTATGGTTATCCTCTTTTGATTGGACTTTGCATTGTAACGTTTTCGTAATGTTGCGGTCGCTTTTTTTTTACCTGACTCGAGCAAACCAAAACTTAAGTGTACTACTTTAGATTAATACCCCCGCAGGCCTCAATTTTTTCCGCTAAGGCAACTCCATGCTCAATGCACCAGGCTAGCCTTATAGCAAAATACTGACGTTCCAGGTATATAATCCGCTCTCACTCCTCATCCTAGATCAAATCAGTTCTAAATGTGAATGAGAACAACCCAAAACATATCCTAAATTTGAGACAATATAATATCAAACCCACACAGATATCAAGGTACTTAGGTTGCCCAGTGATATTGGGATATAGGCCAAAACGGAATCACCACGGAATTTTATTCATATCCTAACAAAACAAAAGCGACATTAAAAGGGCAGTTTACAACCAACACTGTAAATCTTCAAATTTATACTGGAAAAGTCACCACAACAGCTACTAAAATTAAATCCCAGTCGGTCGGCCCCACTGTTTCTCGTTAAAATATCTATGTGAGGCAGACCGTAATATATATACGACTTCGACTTGGTGACACGCCTTTATATATAAGCATCGCCTTGAAAAATCTTCTACAGCCAACTATTCCGGGATTTTGATTTGAAGAGTAAATTTGATGGAAATCCGACTCGTTTTGTGCAAGCATCCTTGATTCCGACAGAGTTCGAATAAATTTTTAAGGTTAAGTCGAGATTTTGGGGGTGTTTGACAAATTCCAAAATTGGATTCTCGTTCTACTCGATAAGACCAACAAGAAAAATAACATCACTTCCCAGGTATTTTTGAGTGTCACACTGTGTAATCAGTCTGAACAGCTGTTGCCAATTGTTCATTTTCAAAATTTTGGGTGGGCTGAGCCAAGAAAACGTCTTATTTGGCATTCAAAACAACAAAAATCGTTAGATGAGGGCATATAACTAAAGGTGGAATCCAAGTAAAGAAATTTACATTATAAAGTCTTCTTAATTTGCTTGGTTTTGCTTTGAATTAATAAAAGAAGTTTGATCGCATAGTATGTATATACAAAAATTGTGATTCAAATGAAATATTTCCGCAAAACGTTTTATACTGTTTTTCGAATATAAAACGAATAATAAAAGAACATGAAAATTTAAGTTCGAATATTATTTGTTAACCATGGCAATATGGAACTTTTCGATGAGTAACACGCATGCGTCGAATTGGAATAAAGAACAAGTCGGTCTCATGCTGATCATGCAATAAATTTATAAATCATCAATAATATGAATTCTTAAATACAAAAGGCAAGACTGACAAACAACGTTAATATTTGGGTTTTATTTGCCAATTCCTTTTCATTTCGATTAATCAAAGGCAAAACTATTCCAGCAATTGAAATTTTGTCGGAATCGAAATCAAGAATATCAATGCATTTAGAGTCCGTAAAATTTTATGAGAAACGAAATACAGAATAAGCCTGATTGCTTAGAACTTGAATGCGTTCACCAAGCAATAAACAATACTGACTTAGCACAAAAACTGATAATTGCAAATATAACAAACATACGAACATTTATCAAATTCAAGTGTAAACTAAATAAATATTTTGAAGTAAGATACTTTATGTATGTTATTACCTCTAGATAAGCAAGTAGTCGACAAATATCACTAGTTTTATTTTTGAAACCCGATGGCCTCGTCGCCAATTCCTAAATCACATTGTTTAGGTTTAGTTCATTAGCTGTAAAATAATTAAATAAATAACTGAAAATAAGTTTTCTACGAGTGTGACGCTAACAAAAATCTTTCAAACAGCATTTGAGGAAAGGGCGTGCAAATTCAGTACAATATACGATAAATGTCATAACATTCAGTTCAGCAATCAATGCCTCAAAAAATTATGGAACAAACAGTGAAGTTTTCAGGGCCATAGAAATGTTTGCTTAACGCGTAGTGAAGATTTTAGGGCAATTGAACTTTTCGCTTAATGTGGCGTCATATTTTGTGTTAATCGACATTAAAATTGCAAATAAACGAAATCTCTCCGGTAAAACTAAATAATAAGATTCCATTGGAAAATGAAAATATAATAGAATTTTTGAAATTTGTACCGCGCATGAAATCGTTTACGAATTTTTTCTTGTGAATATGATCGCTTCCCGTCCTCCAACTTTTTAATATGGAAATGCTCACTGCGTGTTCAGTCCTTTTTTATCCAAAAATGGTCAGAATGAAGTGCGGTTTTCTAGCTGAAAAATATTGTTGGGAGATGCTAAGAAAATACGTATGTCGATTTATTTAACTTATATTTTGGCAATTCTGTCACTCTCTCCTGCATTTTAAATACTAGGAATCAATTCTAATACTCTCTGTCAAACGAGTTTTAATATAACATCAATTAGATATCATGCACAGCAGCTGCGTTTTTCTCTTACCAAGTGTAATAATAAAAATAAAAAAGTCACAAAACCCAAGAGAACTACTAAAGACAAAGGAGCTATATTGAAGGCCTTAACTTTGCAACTTTTCTCTACTGCTGCCGTCATTCACTTGTGTGCGGTTGTCACGGGCTTTAGTCACCTTTTGGGGCAAATAACACTGGTTTACAAATAACTGTCTTTTTTGCGCCACTAAAACTAAACAAAGCAGTTGTTCCACTTAATCAATTAATTGAACAAGCGAAATATGAAAAATAGCAAAAGAATTGTAATGAAATTTCCTATAAAGGCTATATGCGGAAACCCACAAAACCTTTGACATTTTAGATCTACAGTTGTCTGCACATCCAAGAAGAATAAATATAAAAATATAAAATAAAGACGAAAGTTGAAAAATGGAAAACATCGATATTTACATATCATCAAGAGATACTCTACCTTATCTTGTGAACTTTTGTCCATAACTTTCTGAGACAATTATAAATCGTTCTGAAATTGAATTGTGTAATCGGCAATTTTCCGATCCTCCTACCTATTGAAATTTATGTTGGACAAAACGATTTCTCATAAAAAAGTTAAGTTCTGCATTTCAATTTGGTGTAAAATAATTATAGCTGGGGAATAATGATTAGTAATCCTAATGATTAGTAATCGGATTAGAAACTTTTATTTTGCAGAATAATTGATTAATTCGGATTAGTTGGCTATATTAATCGATTATTTATTGATTAGATTAGAGCTAACCAAAAATCTTATCGCGATTAGTGACTATTAGCATATCTAATCAAAACTAATCAAAACTAATGAAAACTAATCAAAACTAATCAAAACTAATTAAAACAAATCAAAACAAATCAAAACTACTACAAAAAAAATCGATTGGATTTCTCGATTACTTTTGATTAGATTTGATTAGATCAACCAATTTGAAATATTTTTGTAAACAAAAAATTATTTATTTTGGTATACTATATTTATGTACATGATATAAATATTTTTGAATATTTCATAATATTGCGTCAAGGTCAGCCTGTTGTGCAGGCTCTTCACTCAGCTGATTCATACTGTTTTTGTATTTAAGTATTGACATTTTTCAACGTGTTTTGCTCAAGCTCCCTGTTTTTGTCTTTTTTATTATTTTTTTATATAAATTAACAAGAGTGCCGTATGGTTCTTTATTATCACTTTATTAATCAGATCGTGCTGTCTGATGAGTTCTCTGTCACAAACTGAAACTTACATTCTAAAGCTAATGTTTTAAATAGGTCCCTGCACCTTGTTGCAGTTGTTGTGTTCCGCAATTCGATGTTGGTAGTAGTTGTAGAGTTATTGCAGCGGATACGACGCCGACGCTTACGTTGGCAGTTTACCGCTAACGCTTTGCCTTACCCGTCAGCGTGGGAGTGTGAATTGTAAACTGTCAACTTATTTGGTGAAAGTGCAAATTGTGTTTGGTTTTGTTTCTTTTTCAATCTATAAAGTGTTTTAAGTGAAGTGGTGATAACTCTATTTGTAAATATAACATTTTCAAATTATAAATGGATCAAGATCTGTTTGAAGACCAAGACTTCTCGGTAGATGATGATGTTGTTGACCGGCAGTGAGTGGTAAAAGAATGCGTAGCGTCGAAAGGAGTTCGCCTAAATTAATTTTCAAATCAGAATTTACTGTTCTTTTTTTTAATAAGATTTATGTTTACAATGAAATTTTGAATAAAAGTTCTTTTAAGTTTGTTACTTTATGAATTAAACGAAAAAAAACCAACAAAAATATTTCAAAATAGTTGATCTAATCAAATCTAATCGAAACTAATCGAAAAATCTAATCGATTTTTTTTGATTAGGTTTGATTAGTTTTGATCAGATATGTTAATCGTCGCTAATCGCCATTAGATTTTTGATTAGTTCTAATCTAATCAATTAGTAATCTAAAATAGTAAGCAATCAAAAAAATCTAATGACTACATTATTTTATTTTTCTAATCGTAATGATTTCTAATTCTAATCCAAGTTCACCAGCTATGAAAACAACAAAAAATCGTTAGATGAGATTACGCTTGAGCATATAAAGAAAGCTGAAATCTAAGCAAGCTTGCCCTATAAGGAAAATAACATTATAAAACCTTCGTATCTTTTTTTTTTTGTTTCGAATTAATTAATGAAGTTTGATTACAAATATAACCAGTTGGTTTTAATTTTCGCAGATTCTGTGCTAACAAATAAAATATTTCCGCAAAAAGTCATTAATTTACTAGCACCAATATATTTTTATTGTGTTTTTCAAATAAAAAATTGAAGCAAAAAATTTCCACAAAAGCGCTTTTTATAAAATTAAACGGGTAGCTGGGTTTCACTCAAAAATATTTTGTCCTACCAAAATTGGTCCAGAATCGCCTTCAAAATTGCTAAAAGTGATCCTATCGATGTATGTATATTGAAATGATTTTCCGTCATCGTTTGTAACGTTTGGTTTGGAAACAACCCGTTTTCGGCGCTGTGCCATCTTCAGTGTCATTTTTCATTCTATGTTCGTCGGAAAAACAGAATACCAAAAATAAACTTATTGCTTTAAAATTCAAAAATATACGTCCGATTTTTTTTTATAACCTAATCCCATATTCACAACTTTTTACTACTTTTTTCAGTATTTATTCTTAGTTAACCTTCTCTTATCAAATATAGTTCGCTCGCCACCAAACCCTGCCGTTATACTGGCATTAACTGATAAAACAAGTAAATAAACAATTTAACGATTTTCCATCATCGGATGCCGTTTAATCGCCGCCAGTAAGTGCTCGGCATTGGTGAATAAATCTTTCCCAGAAGACTCTAAGTTCTGGTGAAATCGGCGCTATGTTTATCGATATTATGCTTAATAAGTTCCAATATTACGTGAGTACCAAGTTCCCTAGAGCTTGATAAAATAGTTTCGGAATTCGTGGAAGCGACCCCGCTGGCTTTTCAAAATTTAGATTTTTGTGCGTTTCTTCTAATGAACTTCTTCGTATCGAATTTATGTGAATTTGCTAAATTATTTTTGAAATATAAGCAAATTTTGTTGAAATTGGAAACGCATAAAGGAGGTGTGACAATAAGTACTTTTAAATATTTTTAAAGCAATCCGCTAGATGGAGCTAAAATCGAGTTATTCAGAAAATTTGTATTTATGGTTCGGCAGTGATAAAATTCCAATAAAAAATATTTAAATATGTACATACATATACATATCTCTAACATGACTATGTAGTCGGAATTTCCAGAAAATCCATATTAATGGTTTGATTTAGTGCAAATCTAATAATATGTAATTGAAACAATTAGGCATAGGCGAGATAAAGTTGACCCTTAAGTTAATTACAGCTACTCTTGATAGACATCCCATTGAAAGTTGTGTTAAAAAACTGCTGCTAGTTTAAGAGGCGCCACTACCTTTACTGTGACTATGTTTAAATTCATCATTCAGAAGTCTGCAATAAATAGATATATGGAAATTTAATATGTAGAGAACAGACCTAACATCAATTTGTAGGGCCGAATCGCAGCGAAACGAGCTTCGTCGAATTTTCTAGATCTGAAATAATGAATAATCAATGAATGTTTAATAATTCTAGATTTTTTATTGATATTAAAAAAGGTGGATACTTACTTACTTAATTAGCGCTATAACCACTTAAGCGATTTTGCCGAACTATTAGAAAATAAATTATATAATTTTTGATGTTACTTGTCCCGGGCAGGTTTCGAACCCAGGACCAATCGAATAATTAATAATTCTAGATTTTTTATTGATATTAAAAAAGGTGGATACTTACTTACTTAATTAGCGCTATAACCACTTAAGCGATTTTGCCGAACTATTAGAAAATAAATTATATAATTTTTGATGTTACTTGTCCCGGGCAGGTTTCGAACCCAGGACCAATCGAATGATGCGCGCACCCGCTTCACAATCGGCTACAGCGGCGGTATACTTACATTCATTAGTTTAAATCAAATTTATTTCAGTTCATCAGATAAACACGGATATATATTTTTGTAAAAATAAAAATAAAAAACTTATATTTGGAATGCTCGAAATTTAATATTTTGATTTTGTAAAGCACTGAATAACTGTCCACTAGATATACTCGAAGGAGAATAATGGAAGTCTTTTTTTTCAAAACAACATATAAGCTTCAAAAAGTATTCAAAAATGGCAACATTGTTTGGCAGCAGCTATTTATTGAAAAAAGTGTTTGGTAAATAATTTATTTAAGTATTATTACTGCATGCCCGAGAGACTTATTCGACTTTTTCAAAAGTACAATTTTATCCAATTTTTTATATCTAGTAATAAAAGCCTATAAATGTTCGGCTTTTCTTTGGGCGAGGCTGAACCGAAACCGAACCGAACTTTACTGAGCGAACATGGCCAAAACCCGCGGATTCCGGTCGTTTAATAAGCAACGCTGACAAAGTTGCGGGTATCAACTAGTTTGCTGCTCGAAAGTTGATGGTGCCATTAACATATCCCAAAAACTTTGGAATCACATATTTTCTTCTCAAGCCTAATCCTACATATCAGATTTGAGCAAATTACCATTTATATTTCCATATACATATCTTTTTAGTAGACTTGACAGTTGTTGAAAAAATTTATTTATTTTTTTTTAGAAAAGATGAAACAAATTCAAACTTTAGCAGCAGGAAAGTTAAACTCCATTTTCAGATAAAACGAGAGATTTTACATAGGAATTTTTTGGTGTAAACCAGTGTAACCTAAATATTAGATGTGCATATACAATGTTCACAGTTCTGTGCATAAATTAACCGCTAAAACGAGTGTCATATTGCCACTTGGCGACGTCTATCGCCGCCTCCATGCTTCGCTTTGAATTATTGCCGAAGCGTGATTGGCATATTTCAATAAGGTTCGGCTTGATTTGGCTTGGCGAAAGGAAATGTTTGCACTAAAATGAGAGCGCTAGAGACAGGTCGACTTTGGTGGAAAATTTATAGGTGATTTAAGTAAAATTCACATAAATTATAATTGAGATTTTCAAATTTTATAACCTACATTCATACATATGTAGGTGTTGTTGCTTCCTTTTCTTTTTTTATGCTACCTTACTGCTGACATCCTTAACTTCAGTTTTCCTAGCTGCTGCTTTTTTGAGGCTATGAAGTTAAATAAAATTTCAGTTTGATGTGTTGTTCAATTTAATTTATTAATTTTATTTATACACTTAACATTTGCCCGCAATACATAACTTTAAAAAATAAAAAAAAACTCTTATTAATTTTAAGTACAGACTTATTTACTGTGCTTTTAGCCGCCTGCTCTGGGAATCCACACCACAAGCAAACACACGTAGCGACTTGTCGGTCTCTGAGCGCAAACGAACCACAATGGAAGAGCGGATGCATGTGTGTGTATATATTTACATATGGATGTGGGTATGTGTGTATGTATGTGCATAGCAAGTCGACACTTTGTACACTTTTATCGGTTTGTACGTTTTCGTTGGTTTCATTTAATTTTAATGGCAAATGAAAAATGCTTTTACTTAATTACTTCTTAATTGCATACAAATTGAAAACAGGCGGCATGGGTATTTTCAGTGCTACCACGCAGCCAAATGAAAAGGTTAATGTTTTTGTGATCATGTGGGTAACTGGTAATTCTAATTGTCTTCCTACATATTTAGTGCAAATGTCTAGCTGAAAACTTGAGGTTAAGTGGAAAATAAAGTAATAGCGTAGCGCATGATCTATAAGCAATAAGGCCCTGCCATTTAGTCCTCAACAATTTCATTTCGTTCGAAGTAGAAGTGAGCTCTGATCAGTTGAGTAAATAGGGATTTGTTAAACACCAGGAGCTTTAAAATAAGTACAAAATAATTCAACCGTTTTTTTCAACGAATTCCCAAAGCAGTGTGCATTTTACAAGACTTTAATTTAACAAGCGTAAAATATCTTGTTGCTCTAGCGAGAATATTTATCTGAAATTCACTATGTGGTAAAGATAGCTTAACAAGTTATATATTGTTTTATAATTAATCCACAAAACTGGAAAGATTTTGTGGAGTTTGTGTAAATTGAATGGTAAATAAATTAAATTGAAAAATTTACGGCATGAAAAAATTCTCCTGAAATAAGGGCAGTAAAAGCTTATTAGAAAGAATTATTTTTTATGTTACAAAGGAACTAGGATCACTGCTGCGTTCTTTTCAACGAATGATATCTCAAGTTCTAAAGCATTACAAATTTCAAAATATCACCCTTAATTACCTCAACCAGATAATAACTCATAGCTTATCTTGTTCCTTTATCTAATGTACATGGTTTTTTTCACTTTATCTATCAGTGATAATTAATTTCATTAAAATAAATTCAAAGTATTTTAA
Organism: Anomoia purmunda; assembly: GCA_951828415.1. NCBI lineage: Eukaryota > Metazoa > Arthropoda > Insecta > Diptera > Tephritidae > Anomoia > Anomoia purmunda. Next base: position 125,290,763 of record OX639993.1, read on the forward strand.
TATTATCGACAAAAATTTAAAATTTTAACATCAGGTCGTATGCGTAATATTTAAGTAACTTAACTAAGAGCATAGATGTATTTGCCTTTTTATAAAGGGTGGTTAAATTTTAAGTGCCGATGTTGATTTTGAATAAAACACAAATTATTTTGGAAATTATTGTAATTTCTTTTTATTATGATAACATGGTGTGGTTCAATTATGTATGGAACAAAATATCGGCCAAATGTCCGCCGCGACCTCGGCGGCACACCTCCATCCGATGGTCCAAATTTTCGATGACGTTGAGGCATAATTGAGGTTCTATGCAGTTAATGTGCCGAATTATCTCATCCTTTTGCTTTTAAATTGTTGCTGGCTTATCGACGTACACCTTTTCTTTCAAATAACTCCAAAGAAAGTAGTCCAACGGTGTCAAATCACATGATATTGGTGGCCAATTGACATCGCCACCACGTGAGATAACACGGCCATTGAATTTGTCGCGCAAAAGAGCCATTGTTTCGTTTGCTGTGTGGCAAGTGGCACCATCCTGTTGGAACCACATATCGTCCACATCCATATGTTCCAATTCGGGCCATAAAAAGTTCGTTATCATCTCACGATAGCGAACACCATTCACAGTAACTGCCTGTCCGGCCTCATTTTGGAAAAAATACGGCCCGATGATGCCGCCAGCTCATAAACCGCACCAAAAAGTCACTCATTGTGGGTGCATTGGTTTTTCGACAATCACTCTTGGATTATCATTCGCCCAAATGCGGCAATTCTGCTTATTGACGAATCCACTGAGGTGAAAATGTGCCTTTGTGAGGTGAAATGTGCATTTTGATTTGAACGCCCATTTTCATAATAAGCCTGAATAACTTTAACACGTTGCTCAATTGTGTTTCTGTCCATGTTCAAATTGAGTTAGTCTGAAATTGAGAAATGTCAAATGAAATTCAGAAAAAAACTTGACGTTTAGGTGTGGTTCACATTCAACATCGGCCCTTAAAATTTAACCGCCCTTTATAAGAAACAAATATTTGTTACACTTTACGCATGCACATATGGCAACTATTTAATATTTTCTAGAGCCATGAGAGTCATCAGTAAGAACAAAACCCATTTGTACTATCATATTTAGGTCTTAGTTCCTAAACGTATAAGTACATTACTTCCGGATTTTAAGGCATAAGCAGCGAATTGTTCCAGCTGTGGCGGCAGGCTTTCTTATGTCTCACTTAAGCGAATTGTAAACGTAGGAAGTTATATTTTTTTTATAAAATCTTATAAAAGTGTTTTTTTCATATTGACTTAAATCTATTTCATCAATAGTAATTGATAACTAGTGAAGATACGTTGAAAAAATTTGACAAAAATGAAAAGGTAATAACTGGGTTTCTATGCAATTATCGTATGAATATATAATATATCTTTTTAATAACTTCAACTAAATATAATCTTAATAAACACTTTTTGACTACTGTCACATATCGATTTAACTGTATTTAATATATTCCGAATATTAAAGTAATAGGAGAGTACATATTGTAATAATAATATTGTATAGGATTTGAAAAATAATACTATTGGATCCCATGTGGTATTTGAAGTTGTGTAACTTTAGATCAGTACATTATTTGATTTTCACATGAACTGGTTTAGCGCAACGGTGGTCCAAAAAGAAAAGTAAAGTCGGAATGTCATCACCTCCTAGAATTCTTCTCAATCAAAAATAATGATTGCCTCATTTCTTTGTTTGAATTTAAGGCGTATTTTTATTATTTCGTTCATTTATATCGTTTATTTCTTCGATAATAAAAGAAATCATTATTCTTGGATTTAATTTATTTGATCATATTTGATCGACATTTTGTGATCTTTTTTTTTGATCATAAAATACATTATTGCCATCGCCGACATATTTGTTTGCGTTTATTATTACGAAAAATTGTAAATACAAGAATAACGAAAATAAAAATCACAAAATAGCGTGTATGCAATGATTTAAAACAAAAATCTTCTAAATAAAAATACGCCCCCATTTGTATAGCATATGGCATAAGGATTAGATCGATATATTCTAGTTTTGTTATGAACGAATTCCTGCCAATGACATTTTGATTTGAAAAAATCAAAATAACAAAATAACGATTATGTTCTATCCCTAGTTTACTTAATCATTTTCTTAATATTAACTATTTTATGAATTCCCAAAACACTCTTTAAAATGTTAAAATTAACCCATATTCCATCCAATTCTTATGAAGCTGAGGATAATTTTACACGAATTCAGATAATGCGCCATACAGGCAACTTCTTCTCGTGCTGCTAAAAGCGGATTTAAAGTCGACAAAGAGATTGTGTGTGTCGATTATCTTCTCACGGGTATTTTCCAAGATTTAGGCGTATAATGAATATTTCATTGACGGCAGACTTTTCAAGTATTAGCTACACTGATAAGGCAAATTCAGGTAGTTGATGGTTGGTTTACAAATAAGCTGGTACATTCGATTTACGAGCTCCTCGCCGCCTGGCTTGAATAGCCCAGCTGGTAAACCATCAACGCCAGCGAATATGTTGTTCTGTAGCTGCATTATTGCTATTCGAACTTCATCGAAGGCGGGTGACCATTTAGCAAATTGAGGAAATGTGCTCTCCATAATTTGAGTGTGCTTCGAAGATGAGTCACTCGGTCGCCGTTCTTGTTCTTACACGAATTTGCCCGGTCTGAAAATCTTCCGTTAGGCACAACACCTTCTGGCCGCTTTTTTGCGAATAATACGTATTTCTTCCTTTCTCATTGAACGGTAGCGCTCTCATATAGCTCGCGTTGAGGCCGATTGCTGCAAGGCCCTGTAGGCAGCTTTTTTGCGTTCCTGAGCGGCATGGAATTTCACATCGTAGCAGTTGTTCCGTGAGGGTCGCTAGTGAGAGGGCTATGTTTCGAAATTCCGGTTCGCTGGAACGTGGTCTTAGTGAGCAGAAGTGAGAGTCGAGTTGCGAAATTAGTAGTTGTTGTTTTGCGATTGCAGCTTTCCGATGCCGAGGTTTCTATGTGTGCTTTGACCTGGAGATAGCCAGGTAGGCAGGTGCTTCGCTTTGATGCGAATCGGGGCGAGACGCCCGTCTACCGGAGTGAACGCCCTTAATCTGAGGGCATTAACCAGCTGAGCAGCGACACCTACACCATTAAAGTTTCGGATATTACATGTGCGGCATGCCTTTCACCGTCAATTGTTGAAATTTTTAATTGGCGATAGCTTTAACGCGGCGGGACGCAAACCGAGATCACAATCAGATCACGGGATGTTTTTTGTCACGACACAATTGCTTCAAGTCAGACGCCTCTCGCAGCCACACCTACTGGTTAAGTTACGCTGCAAAACACCGACGGGCTTTTAAACCGAAAATGTCGGAGTCACATCCCTCGGTTCACTTTCCCACTTTAGTTCACCCCCCAAATGGATTTTCGGGACCTACCCATGGGACATATGGGTGCATCCACCCGAAGGTAAAGCTGGAAAATTGATAGGTTTAATTTTCCAAGACTATCGATGGTTTAAATCACTATCGATAGCTACATTATGTAGAATTTCCAAGATCACTATCTCAAATACGTGCATGTAAACAAAATAAGACTTTTTCATTATGGAAACAGAGTTGCGAGTTAAATAGCCATTATTTTTGAAGCAAAATTTAAAAAACAATTGTTTCGAGGTAGAAAATGTCTACGGTCGTCAACACTCGAAGAACACATCATTCAATTACAGACGATCACTCAGTAACAACCATTTTTCAGTGTTTAAAAAAAAAATTTAGCTAAAAACCAAATATTTAGAAGTAGATTACATCACTACCGTCCGTCGATATCTTAAAAAGCCGAATACTGCCCATAACCTTGATCCTTTACAATACGTAAAGGTGAGTATTTGGGAAAATACATATGCTTTTTAGTCCCACTTGCGGGAAAGTAGGTTATCAATTCAAACTCAGAAAAACATTCAAATTTAACCTAGCCATTATTCAGGGTTACATTTTTAAGTTTGTGACATTCTGCCATAGATAAATAAAAAATAAACTTGTCAAACAACATTTTAAACGAATCGCTTTTTTCAACAGCAATGGGGAGGCCATCGAATGTGTAGGCTCCAACTCCTTTAACAGAACTTTGGCAAAGGGAAGCCATGAGATTAGAGACCAAGCATACCAAGCATTTCCTTGTTGTACTAGAACCTCCAAAAATTATTTTGATTTTGTTTTTCTATAAATTCATCAAATTAAAAGAAAATGTCAAAAAAGAAATGTATGAATTTGTAAATGATTTGTTTAACGCAAGACAGCATCTGGGCTATGAAATTGCAAATTTAACTCAGAGTTACTTCTTCCATTATTTATAAATTTAACCCTTGATTTCTCGCAAGTAGGCCTTAGACACACAGTGTTGGTCGTTTTATTTGAGCTCTACCTTAAAATAAATGAGATCTGAAATATATATGCTCCTTAAAATATGTGGAAAAATTCCTATCTCTATGCAAAATTAGAATCAATTTTTACGATACTGTCGCGATAGTATCGATGGTCGTTTCGAAATACGACAAAAATATCGATGGTGCGACTATTGAAAGTTCTCCAGCTCTACCCGGAGGTCTTTAGCTGTTTGAGCTGTATGCACAAAACTCAGATTAATCGTTGTTGTCGTCTGGCTCAGTAAGTTAAATTTCTGGGTATATAATAAAACTATGATATAATAAAACTAAGGCACTACGCGCTTCTTTATTCCAATTGAGAGTTTTTTTTAAATACAAATGCAACTATACTCGCATGCAAATGTATTGGTATTTCTTTCGGTATTGTATTTGTTGCGTTTGAAGAATTCGATCCTTGCATCGAAATGACAATAAAATTGCCAACAGTGTGACATCAATGCAACATCTATCTACTCGCATTCTTATTGCTATTTCATATGAATTCAATAAGCGATTTTACTTAGATGTGTTTGTAGTTGTATGTTTAGGTATCTACGAGTATTAACTTTTAGCTGAAGTAAATTTGATTTGAGTTGCTTATTCATGGTGATGCTGAAACTACACATACATACAGACATACAGACACACAGACATTCAGCTATCAGCTGCTCAAGTGAACTATGTATATCAAAGTTGAAGTAGATGCAAAACTGTGCAACTGTGCAACTGCAATGCCATGACTAGGAAGCGTTTAAGAAGTATGCACATATGAATGTATATGAAGGTCCTAGCAGTTTAATTCTCATTCAAATAGTTTTGCATTGTTCGAGCATATTTATTGGATATTTGCTGCATTAGCTATGAAATGCCTTGGATTTTGGAATGTTTATTAAATATCTAGAATTTATTCTGAAATTGAAATACAAGAGCCAAAATGATTATGCCAGTGTGTAGTTAATAAATAAGACAATAAGACATACATAAGTCATAAAGTCATAAAATTTAAAAAATACAACATTGCTTAGTTTTGATTATTTGTTTCAATGCAACATAACTTTTGAAATTTAAAATTGTATGACTTCATGATATATGACACATTGTGACACCTTGTGAATCACCGAAATGATTTGCAAAACCTTTTTAATTCCAGGTTAAATATTAACATCAACACTTGGGATTTTAATTATTTCTGGTTTACAGCTTTCGATAAAGCAGTAAAAAAAAGTGAGCATTTTGTGAGTTATTCTCAAATTGATTTTGGAAACACCTTTCGAAATTTTGCATATAACTTCCAAAACTTTTGAAGTGAAATATTTTAGGCGGCGAATCGCAAATGGAAAGTAAAATTTGTGTACATACCCGAGCGCACTGGAAATAAAAAACCACATTTTCCAGTAGCAGTAAAATTCTTTTAATATAAATAAATTTATTATGCACTTTATACCAAATACGTATACTTCTTAAAGTACATGTGCAAACTCTATCAAATTTGATATACAAAGAGATTTCAACTTAATAAGCATAATTTCGAAATTTATCAAAATCAGATAAAAAAATTAAAAAAAAAACGATATTTCTGTAATTGTGAAGGTGACTTGTTCAAATATACAAATACAGCAAGAAGTCAGTTGAAAATTATAGAACGGTAAATTATAAAAATAAAAAAAAAGCCGATCTTTTAGTAACAAGTTGATTTGCTCACATTTGATGTATAAGATTGGGGTTGAGAATGCAATACGTTAATTAAAAAATGTAGGAATAGGCGTGGCAATTCTTCACCTAAGAACAAATTGGTATATCTCCGAACTTCATTCTCAAATTCTTCCAACTTCCGTAATGACTTTACATTTCTTGGCAGAAACTGCAATTTCGAAAATTATAAAAATCCGACAAAAGCCACGGCCATCTCTTATATACTGGTAATTAAAAAAAAAAAGATCGAAATATTCGATATTTTATTAAATCATAGCGAATTCGTTTACATTTGTTTCGAATAATTTAATTAGTGTGAAAAATATGTAAAAAATAACATTTTTGAAAAAGAATTTGTTCAGTACAAAGAATGGTAATTTCGTTTTGTGTTTATTTAGATCTATAAAATTCGTGTAATATTTCAAAGTATTATTATAAATACTAAATATTGAACAGGTATTTTATTACAATGCTATTGCGTGTACACCTTGACCAGAAGGAATTATGTACATATGTGGGCGTGGGCCCGCCTTTCCCCTAAACAGAACATATAGCTTGATATATAGAATCTATGTACCAAATATTGTATTGTACTCGTATTATTGAATGAAACGCGTACGCGCTACACACTCGGCTACGGTAGCTGTAGATAAAAGACGAATTCGACTCTTTTCTACCATGTGGCATGATGCCGCCCACTAGAACTTAGTGTGAAAATTTCATAAAGATCCGTTCAGTAATTTGGACGCCTATAAAGGATTCATACTCATTTTTATATATATTAGGTCAACATTTTTGATTGCATATAACAAGTAATGTTTATTAGGAATAAAAATATGCGTCGGGTATTTAGAGTGCAGTTGCACCCGATCTTAGACTCTTCTTTATTTGTTAAAGCTGATTTCGTGACATAGTTGAGCCGAAACATGTAACGTAGGGAAATATTTAAGGAGAAAAAAGTGAAGTTAATCCAACGATTCAAAGCGAACTACTTACTGCACAGAGACCAGAGTTAAGGTGCTGATCCAGTGTAGGCCTTCTTTGTTTTGCTCTATTTTGTTTTGTGAAATCACCATGCCTGTTAAGTCATGATTACTACTCGTACTAAGAGCAATTTAAGGACTTTGGCTTTCCAGAGAAGTACTCAATACTTTTCAAGTACATTACATTTGTATCAATTACTACTCGAGTACAATTACTTGTAACAGAAAAATATTTGGAAATACCATCAAGTACTGAAAGTTGTTATCCCGAGATATATAGAAAATAGGTTTTTCTGCCCAAGCAACCCTAATGAAACCAACGATGAAGTTGAGCTAAGTGAAACAGTTAACCTGAAGAATAAATAACGTAGAGAGAAAAAGCTTGGTGGCAAAGGAGAGCGAGAGGGAACATGACTAAAAACATTTCAAAATTATATTTTTTTTTCCATATTTTTATAATTTCTTTTTCAATGTTTCCTCAAAACCAACACTGAAAAAATTGGTACATAAGAAATGAGAAGTAAATTAATATTAAGCTGGAAAACGCAAGTTTTGTATTATGATTGTTTTCTTTTCAAATGAAATTTATTGAAGAAACTGAGAAGCATATTATACATAGATCAAACAGAAAGCAAAAAAGACTTAGTTTTATCGAAAATATGTTCAAAAAGCATGAAAAAAAAATTCCAACATTTTGCTTCATAAGCACTACAAAAATTTTAATTGTTGCACAGGTCTCTAGCAATAATTTGGCTTTAACAGATTGAAAAAATATCAATTAGTCGACGAGTTATAGCCAAAAAAATCATATAAACAATATGCTGAAAATCGGCATTTGACTGCAAAGTTCGAAGGTCGATTAAAAAAAAATTCGAACTAACATAAATAAACGCCGCAATATGGGTCTTCTAATTTAGCCACTATTTTCACCCCTCACTCTCAGAATCGACCTAACTTTTGCTAACCTGAATTTGTTCCACAGTGTTATCCAAGCCGAATTTCTCATTAATTATGGGGGTGCTGTCCACTGCCCTGCCTTCGCGAGAGTAAGACTTAAGTATCTGGGATCGAAACTTATCCACTCTCTGGTGGACATATTGGGAGTAGAGATTAGCCAGCTTCATAGCTTTATTGTAAGCATGCAGTGCTTTGCAAATTAAGACAAATAAAATAATTGCCGTTCAGTTAACGTTTGTACTGTAATACCACAATAGATCCCATCCAACCTTCATTGCTTCCGAAATAATAACGAACAACATTCAATGCACCGTTATCTTAGTGGCACTTTCCTTTTTCAATAATTTCATTATTTTCCTATCTAATTACGTTCACAGTTCACCTGCAGCAACAAGATAAATGATACCAATTCAAAAGGATTTCGCACTAATTATCTCGCAACCCCCTCTTTTTGTATAAATCACTTTAACTCTTAAATAATATTCAACAATCCTATATTATTTTGCTATCTACTTACTCTATTTGTTAACTTTCTGCCCTGGAATGTTCCTTTGAGCTCTTTAGTACCTTTTTATACAACTTCTAGTATTTACTATTATAACGGCACTATCAACATTACTATTCATGTCACTATACTTTTGTATGCATTCTTAACGCTCTCGGAAGGCATCAGCAGAGAATTTAATTAGTTTTTCTTTCGTTCGTTAGTTTTTGTGTTCAAGCATTTTTCTGATGCTCATGTTCGTGTAATTGCTTTCAACATTTGTCAGCTCCACTCAAACTGATTGCGATAAAAAGCGCAGTGAATGAGATAGTACGAGTACAACTACTACTACAACTACTAAATATCTAAGAGCGCAAAGGGTGCATAAAGCATGGAACTAATACAAATTCAAATGACTTGGACTATGTCCGTTTTTCATATATATATATATATATATATTTTACCAACACTTTTGTTCAATGAAAAAAATGAATAAATTGCCGTCGCTTTGCTTCACCAAACAAACTGGAAACTGCAAACTACAAGCTTCAAGCTGGAAACGATTAACGACTTTTCAATTTGTTTGAATTTCTTTGTTTGTTAACTAACTGCAAATGGAAGAAGAGTGAAAATGGCAATCATTTGCATTTAAAAGGTTTGCTCAAAAGCATTCGAACTTTCATTGAATTAATGTTGAAATGGGTTAAATTTGTATCAGAAAGTAATTGGTAATATAATGTATTGTCTTTAGTCTTGGTAAACATTTTTGAAAGAGTTGCTAGCTGACTCAAATTTAATAGAAATTAAAGGAAAATTATTACAACGAATGTGCTTGTTTCGCGGAGGTAAATGGCGTTAAGAATTTAGGATCTTCTGGCCTTATTGGATTCTACACTGCCTTAGAAGGGAATCCCTTGGACTTCGAATTCTTTGCCATGGAAGTTATGAAATCGATTAGAAAGTAATAGAAATAGAATGATGAGCCAACTAAGCTCAAGCATTTCCTCTAACCATGCAATTTGTAAAGATTTCACTAGATATACTTGTACACTTGCTTTCACGGGGCAAATAAGACTACAAATAAATGTAACATATTCGCTAAAAATATATAGCCATAAACATTTTGATTTACCTTTATATGAATGTGTAAATAAAGGATATTGAGAAAATTTATAGCTACATATATACAGAAATTTTTATTCCCGTCCAATTTTTTGCTTGATCCTAAAACAAATATTCCATTTGGCTAAGATACATTTTGCTTGAATCAAAAAAACTCCCATGTCGCGGTGAAATTAATATAATTAAAAAAAATTGTTGGGAATAAAAAAAAAGTAGGAAGTTGCTTTTCAAAGTGAAAATAAATGCGATAACTCAAACAAAAATTTGATGTGAGTTAAAATTTTAACTAAAATATGTAAGTGAATTAGATTTAGCAAAAGAACTGTTTGACAAAAATATTGTCTTTCCTCAAACAACAATTTCGTGCAAACAGTAAATTCTTTATATTCAGTTCCTAATAATTAACTGGTATTAGATTTATTTTTAGTTTTTTCAAAATATTTAATAATGATCATAAATTGTGAGATTATTTTTATTGATTTGGAGAAGTGACTTGTGAGCAGTTCCGTAGGAAGGGGAAGTGGAGGATCGCAGCATTTTTTTAAACTTTATAGTATTGTAGCACTTAAGACAACAAAAACAAAAAAAAAATATTTTGCAAAATATTCGCGATTGAAATTTTTAAGAATGAAGAAAATGCCTTATTTAAAGAATTTTTATCTCGAAAACTATTAATCCTACAAGAAAAAGTCATCAATATAAGGTTGGTTTTTGGAAAACTGTAAGAATTTTTATATTAATAAAAAATAAATTTAAAAATAAGTTTTTTTAATAATCTATTTTCATACGAATTCTATATTTTTCTGAATATTCTTGATCTGCGACAGAACCATCGTGGCAGAATGCGGCAGTGCTTTCATTCAACGAAAGGTGAGCAGAGGCACTCCGCAAAGTGGAATTCTCTCACCATTCCTTTGGATTTGGTTTTCATCAATGTCGTCCTGCGGGAGTTGAAAAGGAGCGGCAGCTGCGTTATTGCCATGTGAACGATCCGACACTTGTTGTGCACTGTTTTATGCAGTGACACTTGAACCTGATCGTGAAATAGTCCAAGGAGTGTGGTCTCACTGTTAATCCTAGCAGAATGGAGCTCTTCTTATTTAATAGAAGGCAGAGAGTTTCCGATACCCGATCTCCCTCAATCGGAAGTGCCCCATTTGTGCTTTCTGACCGAGTTAGGTACCAGGACCTGATTTAGGACAGGAAGCTCTCCTGGGAGCCAAATATTGAGGAGAGATAAAATAGCATTGGTTGCTATACACTGACGCCAGTGTGCTAATGGGAAGAGATGGGGCCTCTCTCCCAAGGTGAATCACTGGCTTTACGAACCAATCATCATTCCAATAATGTTTTAGGAGATAGTAAAAGTTAAGCAGTTATAAAGGGTAAAACGGGCCGACCTCAGTGGAATCAGTGGGGCGCTTTGGACCACTCCCACTCTTGCACTCAATGCTATACTAAACGTGCTGACTGTGGTACCTTTGGTACATTGTCATGGGGTGTCTGCAGCTCGTACTCCAACCCGATTAAAGTGCAAAGGCTAGCGCTTCAAATCGGCCTGCGGGCACTCTAAAATTCTTGTCAGCTTTGACTTTGCCTCTCAAGAAACAGACCGCTGCCCGCCGTTTCTGGCTCCAAATGGATCCTTCTTCACTCTCATCCCGCTAAGGGTGACTTAGTACACAGAGCAAAAAAGTTCACCTATAATTAAAGAGATCGACGTCTAAAAAAGCTTAATGACCAAGGAAAGAAAGAGGGAGGAGAAATTTTTGCTAGAAAATCGTTTTAATATTGGTCTGAATTTCTTTTCAATTTGATTGAAGAGAAAAACGGATCAAAATAAGGAGATAACTTCTTATTTATTAATTGTTATGGAATTTTGTTAAAAAATATGCAATTGTAAAAATAAATCTCTTCGTATTTATATTAAAAATCATTTAAAGAAAATCTATAAGGATATTCTCTCAATTTTACTAGAATCTTATTGAATTTATTGATAAGGAAAACTTTGTATTTTTAAAAGGGTCTTTTTTAATTCAAGTTTTTCTTTTATTGTCTTAACATACATACATATGTACATACTACTTTGTAAATAACGCGGTGCAAAAAAAACGAAAAAGAAGTCCATGAACTCTTCATTATTTTTCTCAAAATAGAACGTTCTTGGCAAAAAATGTCTTAGATGTAAATACTTTCTTGTAAAATTGTAGAAAAAGCAGCTACCAAAATTGAAAATTAAAAAAAAAAAATTGTGTAAATTTCAGATTGATTGCAAATTTTTTCTACTGATTTAAAGTATTTTCGCGAAAATCATTATTGATCTAAAAAGTGCTACAATTTTTCTCCTGATAGATATATCAAAACCTAAAATAGCTAAAAATTTGAAAGAAAGAAAATTTGTTTTGTCGACGAGGCCACGCAAAATTAGGGTTTTATGAATAAGTTGAGAATTTTAGGGTGTTTGGAAATTGGAAACATTTGTAAACCACTCGATGAGATCTACGACCTCTACGAGGTCACTTGTAAAGTGTAATCTACCTGATATTGTTTTTAGTTTAATATTATGAATATTTACGATTTTCAAAATTAAAATTTTTAATTAACTTACATATTTATTGTCTCAGAAGTTTTCAATGAATAATGTTTTGAAAATAAATTTAGTTGCTCGATAGCGACGCTCTCCTTTTCTCTCAATGTCTTTCTTGTGCATTAGTATTAAAAATGTCAGTTATATTGTAGAATGAAAATATGAGCATATTTTCAATTTCAAAATGTGGCATGTGCCATACTACACCAATTTTTATATTATACGGATTTTAATAATAAGTAAAGCTTTTATAATTAAGTAATAAACAGTTTACAAAAAAAAAACGGTGTGAGATTTATTTTAAGAAAATAATTTACGCAAAAAAATTAGGTGCCAATAATTTTAAATTGATAAGATCTACAGCTTATTAAAATTAAGAGTAAATTCTAATGAAAGCCATGATTTTCTTCTTAATTTTATCGTAAGGGCTTTCATCTTAATTTTATGGGTCACCTTCCCAATTACATTGAAAAGCTTTCATCTTAGTTTTACCCGATTATCTTGATTTTATTGAAAATACATAATTAGAAGGGATTCTTATTGGAAACAAATCATAGAGAGATCCGCTAAATTTTGTTCTGATTTATAGAGAAGTTTAGGTGGTCTTTCGATCTGTGTAGGAGGAGGTTGGCGTTTAGCCGAGGGACCGGTGAACTTCTTCATGGACGGGTCGAAGCTGAACGGAAAGGTTGCAGGGAGTGCCTTCTGTAAGGAGCCCTTTAGCCGTGTAGATTCTGATAGTCAGGCGGCAATCAAGGCCTATAGGGGCTTTATTGGTCACGTCGAAACTGGGTTTGCAGTGCCTCACTTATCTCTCTGCCACCTCTGAATTCTTAAATATCGAAATGATTTTGGTGCCGGGCCATAGCGACATTGCAGGAAACAGCACGGCTAATGGGCCCACTTGACAGGACACGCTGAAAGTAATTAATCTAAGCAGGAAGAGGAGCTGTACTGGCTAAGCGAGCACTGGGCAAATACTACGACGTACAGATGCAAAGACACTTTGAGCTATCCCAAATACAACCAATACAGAAGAAGACCGTTACTGTATCGTGCTAAAAGAAATAGTTTAGATCTATAGAGAAACAGTACCACCTTTTAAATATGTAGTTCTGTATCATGAAAATGAATTTCATTTATTTTTTGAAATAAGCGTTTTCGATATATAGTCAAAAATCCTGTTCTTGAGGACCCTTTGCAGTTATTGCCATAAAACTCCAGAATTTCAAATAACCCTTACCTTTTATGGGTATCATTTGGAAAGTACATTAAACCTCTTGGAGGTACCACTCATTTATCAAATATTTGTAAACTAATGTTATCTAACTAAACCATTCTATGGTAGGGAAATGTTGTGTAGCTTACAAATAAAATCTTATTCAATACCAAAGAAACTTAGTCTATAATTTTTTTTAATTCTTATGAGCAGCGACCGCAGCCTAATGCATACAGGCTTAATTGCCAGGGTCGATGCCAGGTCGAATTTTGTATTTTTTCAATTCGAAAAATTAAATATTTGTGAAGCCACTTCCACAAGGTACTGCTGTACAAAAATTTTATAAATTCTATAATACGTCAGCTATAAAAGCGACACATTACTCTTTGTATTGCCAACTAAACCCCTTTGGTCTGAAATGAATGGGTTTTGTGTCTCATGCTTGTCTCTTGCGTCTATGTAAAAGCGCAGTTTTTGTATTTGTATTTGAGTGAATTATGAAGTGTATTGAACTTAATATAGAGAAAATTGCAGAAAATTCAACATACAATGCAAAAGTGCAACAAAGCACAAGCCACTTCAAATGCATTACATATATACATACACTGTATTTGGCAAAACTATTCGGACAGCTAATTTTTGTATGAAATATAACTTAATTATGAAATCATTTTATTTTTAGAACACGTATTGTAAGCACATGCTCATTTCGGCAGCAAAAATTAATTTGTGTATTTTACATTGATACCAACCAAGAAAGTTAAAAGAAAGGATATCAAGGTATTTTTGCAGTTTTAGACGGCCGCCAAGCCGTGTGTGTAGCGTGTGCGCGCTCCGTTCGGTAGGTCTCGGGTTCAATGGTCCCTCGAAGGTCGGCCGAAGTTACTTGCGAGTTCTGATATCTTTCTGATCCTTTTATCTTTGCTGAACAACCGCTTTTACGCTTTTTGCACTTTTTGCGGGAAGAGGGTCTTTTGCCCCAAGTGAAAAAAAACTTTAAGAGTTACAACTTTGATGCTTAATGAAATTATAAAAAGGTATGTATATATATTATTTCTACACTTTTTCATCATCGTTTCTTTTGCCATTTTTTACACAATTTATTCGAATTACCCCAAAAAGTTGTAACGCTAAATAAATTACTACTAACATCTTTATTATGGCCTCGGGAAAGATATGAAAAAATGGCGAAAAAACTACTGGTAGTGGGTCGAAGTGTGGAAAATAAATATTTAACTGATTTTGAGGAACAACATTTCGCTAGATACCAAAGCTCTATATATCAACAAGTTTTTTTTTTTATACCATTGTGATCCTGTTAACTTGTATGATCAAATAAAAGAAGTAAGGATTCTAAGTTTGGGTGCAACCAATCTTTAAATACCCTGCGCAAGTCTTTGTTTCAAATAAAAACAAATCAGACGTGGAGGACTATAAGTTTTTTAAGAAAAAATATTCTCGTGATATTCACACTATCCCATATAAAAGTTAATTTTTTTCACGAACTTCCCTGTCGCAAACGTAACTAAAAAGTACCTACTTTTTTACCACCTACAATCGCTTGAAACTCATTCTATATCTAACTATTAGGAACTCCGTTTGTTTCAAACTATTTTAAAGTCAGTCTAAATACCAACTACTTTCAAACTTGTCCGTTACCAATTATTTAAAAATATGTAAATGTGTCCACTTTATATGTAGTAACTATAACTATTTCGTTTTCTAGTTGTATTAAAAACAATTACAGAACTATTTTGATTTCTTGTTCTATTGCTTTACAGGAAAGAGCAAATTCCAAAAAATTCAGGTATGGAGGACTTCAGCATGCACCTTCTGAGCTAAAAACGCACATTTTTTAAATATTAAATATTTCTTAATTTTGATTTTATTTTTTTTTTATACGGGGAGCAAGTTAGGCCAACATAATTAATTTTACATGAATTTGCTTCACTTTTTAAATTGACTTTCTCTTTACACTGTCTCCTTTTTTCCCACAGAGTTATTTCAAGCTTTATTTGTATTAGTGCCTTCACATTTAGATGTAAGCGTGGAGCACTGCTGGTAATGTGGGACACTTTATTGCATGCTAATTTTACTAATTACACTTATAATTTCATAAGCATCATGTAAAAAGTTATAGCAATTTTAATTCTATTTAAGATATACCATTATAATATATATAATGAATAGTCCAAGTACTCCAACCTGCCTATATTATTTAGTACAGTATTTGTAGCATAAATTCTAGCGTCCTACATCCAAATACCTCCAAAAATAAGCAGTATTATATGGTCGGTGTTCGGTATTCTATGGTTCTGACTTTTTCTTTAAACATGTTTTATACGTATGTATGTCTGTATATCTCTATATCAAATTCTAGTACTCTATCCATTTAATTTTTCTATGCATGTTTGTGCATGTTTTAAGTGACTAAAAATTTTGTTTGATTTTAGATAATTTTTTTTTACAGACGGTATTCAGCATTTATTTCCAAAAGTTTGTTCATGCGTTATATGGAGGAAAATACTGAACATCGTCCGTAAAAAAATTATCAAAAACCCACTACAACTTTTAGCCGCTTGAAACTTGAGACTTGTATTTTATTTTAATAAAAGTAAATGGAGTTTATAGTCAACAAAATTTCCAAAATTATGAAAAAAAAGTTTGAAATATTTTGAAATTGGATGCATTTTTGTGAATTTTGTAAAAACAGTAATTTATTCATATAGTTTATGTTACGCAATGAGTTATACCAAGGCGAATCCATACAAGGTGGTGTTATAAATACAACTACAAAATTCCTATGTATTTGGTTTTTGTTTCTACGTAAGAGTTGTCAAAATTTAAATACATTTTGTTTTTGCTTTTACGGCTTTTGAAAGCTCATACGCAAAAGCAAAAACAAAATACATGCAGGTGAATAAAAAAAAATCAAATCAGCTGCTCTTAAGCCATCGCCTTCTATAAATTCGCCTTGAGTTATACTCTTAAAAAGAAAATTATTAAAAATAAAGGAATAGACATAAGTGATAAACTGTATTATATTCTATTTTATTGCTTAACGCTTTCCTTGTATTTGCATAATATATTGCATAAAAAAATTCGTTTCTTTTTCGCGTTTTTGCAACAGTTACCTTGGCCTGTCAACGAGCTTTTATACTTTTAAATCTAGTATACCTTGCTTTTTAAAATACCAAGTTTTAGCTGAAGTGGAATCATTCGTAATTTTGAATAGACTTCCAAAAAAATAGAGTGTTCAAATTAAAAATAAAAAAGCAGACCACGTAAAAAAATTATTTGACCCATCTCGAAAATAATGCACAATATATTTTACATTGTCGTGCAAAATTTTACTTTATTGTACCAAAAAAATTTGGTCAATATTTTTTTTGCACAAATTACTCGAACGGTCGCGAAATTCTACTAGGGAAATAAAAATGCATATATATGTAGCATACTGTATCGCTGAAGTGGCAAAGATGTTTTTGGACAACGAAAAGGAAAACGCAGTAAAAAAAGCGATACATAATTCAAGGAACGTGTACCTTTTCCCTTTGAAAATAGTGAAGTCAACGATTAAATTGCTTATCAAAATCCGTTATATTATTGACTCTATAGCTTAATTCGTGCGGTTTGCTAAGAGATGGCGTAACTTGTATGTAATCTATCGTTCCAATATATTCCGAACGTACGTTGGAAAGCTACTGTCATTGTACGTATTTTCAGTATATGCCATTCATTTGAAGCGTAAACAACAATTATGTCGAACTTTGTGCCTGAAAAATTGTTTTTGCGGGGAGTTCCTCTTCATTACTTTAATATGAAAAAAACTGCTGCCGAAAGTCATCGTATTTTGGTGGAAGTTAATGGTGAACACGCTCTAGCTGAGCGAACGTGCCAAAAAGTGGTTTGCACGATTTAAAAGTGGTGATTTTGGCTTGGAAGGCGATGAACGTACTGGGCAGCCAAAAAAGTTTGAAGATGAAGAACTGGAAGCATTACTCGATGAAGATTGTTGGCAAACGCAGGAAGAGCTCGCAGAATCTTTGGATTTCACTTAAGCAGCCATTTCAAAATGTTTAAAAGCAGCTGGATATATTCAAAAGCAAGCAAATTGGGTTCCACATGTACTCAAGCCGAGAGATGTCGAAAGGCGGCTTTGCTTGTCCGAAATGCTGCTGGAACGCCCCAAAAGGAAGTCGTTTTTACATCGGATTGTTACTGGTGATGCAAAATGGATCCATTGCGACAACCCCAAGCGCAAAAAATCATATGTGAAATTCGGCCAACCAGCCAAATCAACGGCTAAGCCGAATATCCATGGCGCGAAGGTAATGTTCTGTATTTGGTGGGATCAGAAGAGTGTGCTGTATTATGAGCTGCTAAAACTGGGAGAAACCAGCAATGGAGAACGCCACCGAACACAATTAATTCATTTGAAGAGAGCAGTAGCCGAAAAACGCCCGGAATATGCGACCAGATACGAGGCAATAATTTTCCACCATGACAACGCTCAGCCCACGTTGCTATTCCGGTCAAGAACTATTTGGAAAACAGTGGATGGGAAGTTTTACCCCACCCGCCTTATAGCCCAGACCTTGCCCCTTCTGACTACCATTTGTTTCGATCGATGCAGAACGCCTTCACTGGAATACGGTTCACATCAGAGCAGGATATCAAAAATTGGCTTGATTCATTCTTGGCTGCCAAGCCGGCGCAGTTCTTTTGGGATGGGATCCACAAATTGCCAGAAAGATGGGGAAAAGCCATAGCTTCAGATGGACAATACTTTGAATAATACTATTGTTTATGGTTTTTTTATAGACTCAATACTTTAATCAATTAATGACAGATGATATTTTTGAAAAGGCCATATTTTATGCTAACTTGTTTACTACACAAACAACGTCACAAGCATCAAATTATTACCGGAACTCGCAATTCTGCCGGATCTCATTATTTTGGGACCCAACGTTGGGGCTTTCCCTTTTTAAAAAATACGATGATATTGAGGCAACAGCGCTCTGCCTTACACTTCGTTCTAGATTTAAGTGTACCAAATAATTGTAGCGATAAATTTATAAAAGTACGCCCATTAATTATAGCGATGAAAAATCGGTGCTTTTAAGAGTCGGTAGAACAGAAAGTAGCATCAATGAATTTTTTATATGCTTTAAAGATAAACTCCAATGCAAATTTTACCACAAGATAAAGCCCAATTCTTGGGGTATGAAAATGTTACAAACTATGTTACTTATTCTAATATAAAAGCATTTAAAAAACTGCAAAAAGTTGTATGTTAATCCTTTCGTGCACAAATTATACAAGGCTATAACTTCTTCTCAGAACTTTTTTTTCCAAAATTTGTTGTTTTTAAGTTGTTATTTGGATCAAAATAGGCTAGTCGCTTTTTTCAAAAAAATTTTCCACTGTGAAATAGAGAAATTGGCAGGAAGGGGTTTAGATACGCATAGTACTATTTTTTTTGGAACATATGCCAATAAATTAAAATTAAACAATAATTATATTTTTGGTTTGACGGTGCAGAAGCTTCGCTCCAAACATTGGCCCAATGTATGCTACGTCTTACGGGTGGGTAGCTCATGGGAATCGTCCATTGCTCGTCTAAAATCTGAATCTACTAGAACCCAGTAATGCAAAAGTAGAATTTAATACTGCGTAACATCAATCCACTGCTGTGTGTTCGTACTTCCTCTTCACCTCTTGATAAAATATGTGTATATCAAATATTCAAATTACTCGAATGTTTTTCTCCTAATTCCAAACTCAGAAACATCCCGAAGTTTAAAATTTTCTTTAGGCTTAGAACAACGATTTTTTCTTTTCCCGATTGAGCTAGTAGCTTTATATGAATTTGTTGTCGTTAAGTTTTCGATAATCGAATAATCGACTAGTTAACGACAACAGCTGACCCGGCGATAGCGAATATCGTTACTAGCAGCTAAATAGCAAAATCGTGAAAAGGTTCGTTAAGATGAGTTAACCACGTGAATACCATTGAAACAAGTTATTTAGTGAGTCGCACTACAGTTGTGCCTATTAAGTAGCGCAAAATGCCTCCTAACCAATTTATTTTTTTAGTTTCAACCTTTTATTTCGAATCTAGTGTAGATAAATACAATATTCTAAAAATTTTGCTACAATAAAATCTTTTTTATTTAATATATTTTAAAATAATTTATATTGTTGTACGAAAAGATATGTGGAATACAGTAACAATACAGTACAATAGAAATCAAGACTCTTTCTTGTTATGCATATTCATAATTCGGCAGATAGTAAATTCGATACAATCCGCTAGCGTGTTGCAGCGAAGCGGAATTTAGCTATGCAGATGTGCGGAAATTTTGTTATGTTTCCCAAGCAAATACAGAAATTTGATTTTTTGTAATCTCGATTGACAGTAGCATGAAGTTTGTAGAATCCAATTTGAGGAGTAATACAATTCCAGCGATTGTTCGAAGTCATGCGAGCTAGATATATTTATTTATTTCCACATTTGCGCATATATATCTATCTGAGTATGAGAGAATATGTATTGAACGTCTGCGGTTAGCAAAAATAAAATTAACTGAACCAATCTTTATTCACAAACTGTACACGATTGGTATTCAAACATTTTCCTTTGCCCTTTTTTTTAAATTTAAAGTAACAACTGCCTGTTTATTAATAGGAATACCATATGATGTAAATAAACGCAAGTATCAGTGCTAAAGTCTATTTATCATTTTATGTACTCTATCATTTTGTCTTTTGATTTTTAAAATTCAAAAACAGGCTTTCAGACTTTTTTTTTTACATGTCCCCTTTTGCTTCTATTCACATTTTTTTTTTTAATCTTGTTGACTGCTTGATATGGCTGCCTTCAGTCATGGTGTCGATTTGATCCAGTCCAAGTGGATTATTTATTGCCCGTTATAAATGTGGTGAGAGATTATTTGGCATATCAGCATTTGGGACTTACTACTTTTGGAGGAAACAAATTTCATTTTATGTTGGTTTTTATAAATTTTAAAGAAACATTTTTAAAATTAAATGACATGAGCACATAGAGCGAAAATACCCATAAAATGACCGGATTTCTCTACGATTTTTCCCCAATAGGAAGTTCTTGTTGCTATGTTTTTTTAAATAAAATTTGTAAGATAATCTGTAAACTAAGGTTAAAGCTATTCAATGTAAATAAGAAGATGACCAGTTGAATTAAGATAAATTCTTTTTAATAAAGTCAATAAGACAGTCTATGAAACTAAGATGAAAAGTTTTCAATGTAATTAATAAAATTACCCATGAAATTAAGATTGCAATTTTTTTAATAACATCTAGTAGATAACCCTTAAAACTAAAATTAACATCTCTGCAAAAAAGTTAAGAATAGAATCTCGGGTTTCATTTGAATCTCATTTTAATTTCAATAAGCCGAGGATCTTATCAATGACTCTTTTAAAAATACTACTTTTACTCTAGCAAAAGTGGGAGGACCTCTTTATTAATTTACTTTTTTTTAACTTTCTTCCTAAAGTTGCATATTTTTAGACAAAATTCCATAAAAAAATAACAGGATGTTATCTATTTATTTTCAGCCTTTTCCCTTTTCAATAAATTCTAGTAGAAATTCGAAATAAAATTATGAAGATTTTCTAGCGAAAATTTCTTCAATCTCTTACTCTCTTGGCCAGCAAACTTTTTTTGGCGTCGATCTCTTTAATTATCGGTGAACTTTTTAGCTCCATTTTTTTCATTGCAGTTTTATTTAAAACATTACAACAGCGTTTGTTATAAAATTCGTGTAAAAGCAAATCTTTTTGTGAAAAGTTACTGTACAATAAATGGACATATCTGGGTTAAATGCGTTTCGTTTAATTTTACGACTAAGCAGCAAGAAATGAATTTTGCTATAATTTTAAACTCAGGTCACCGTGTCAGCTAACCATAACCACCGAAACATTTCACGCCTCAAAAGTTATGCGCAAAAAAAAATAGTGCATGAAAAGTGAAGCTTTCTTTAAGAAAAAAAAAGAAAGCAAAAACGACAAAAAGGAAAATGCCAAGCATCGGTGAAAATGAAATGGTTTAGCTGAAAATTGAGGCTGAATTTAATCATAAATCAATGCTAATGATGCTAAAATGTTAGAATTTTTCGCTTTGCCGCTTTCCAATGCTCGCTTGCTTTTGCCGGCACTTGCCGTAGGCAGGCCGCTCACTTATATCCGCTGGCTTATACGATCTGTATAAATATTGCCCTATTATGCCTAACGCCAAATTCGCTCTGCGATAGGATATTTTTGTGGGTCAACGAAGTGCCAGCTACTAACACTGCCATTGCCATACTTACCCTGTCGGAAATGGGATTGCTTTAAAAGCGATCTAAAAGTTATTATTTTTTTCCAAACTACAAGGGGTTGAAAGTCTAATTCCCAACTAGATTCAAACCTGCTCGCTCGCTTCCTATTATGAACAAATTATGTAAATATGTCTCTACTTTATAGAAGAAATGTAGGTACAGGGTAGGCTAGTATATGTATACCTTTTGCGCTCAAACACCCATTTTTTAAGTTTTAGTATGGGTAGGGTTTTGAAAAGACGTCAATTGCGGAGATTTAAGGGTATAACAATCAATATGATTTTAACGACATAAAACTTCTAGGAATTGGATAAAAAATATACTGGTCAAAATAATTTTTTTTTTAAATTTTGTTTAAAGTTTCTTTCAGAATTTTTGCGATTTTGGTTGAATTTTTTTAACTTTATGTTAAAAAAGTAAGTAAAATAAAAACCTTTTAAAAAAGGCAAAAGTTTCAAAACATAAATAATTTTAAAATAAAAATTCAAAGAGACAGTTTGAGTTTTACTAGCTATAACTCTGGATGTTTTAAATTATATATATGTAGTATTTTTTTTTACTTTATTATAAATGTGAAAATTCGTGTGTTTGAAATGCCTACGCTGTAACATAGGCTATGTTTTATGAAGAATTGCCACCTGTTAAAAAAATTATAGTCTATTAAATAAATAAGTTAAATCACATATTGCAGATCTGGATAAGACTTGGCGCATATATAGTTAGTTATATATGTAGGTTATCATAAAATCGATTCCTTAAAGGGAGGTGCCACCTTATTAAAAGTTTAAATTCAATTGAAGCAATGATCGATATCAAATATTGCAATATGGGTATCAACTAAAAGAGGCCTAATAAAGCTTCACTTCCCTAACGTCTTCAAAGAAGGTTGCCACCTGTTTAAATGCAAATTAAGTTAACTTAAAAAAATAAATAGCATTTTACAATATGAGTGTCAAAACCAAAATTTTAAGAAAACTTGATGTCAAAAATAATTTTGGAGAGGGTTGCCACCTGTTTAAAAAAAAATACTAAAATTATAATAATTTAAATCGAATGCAACTAATAACATATGCAAGACCCACTAAAGCTTAATTATTTATATACTTTTAAACAAGGTTGCCACCTGTTTATATGCCGATTAAGTGAAATCAAAAAATTAACGACAACTTAGAATTTGTGTGACAAACTACATATTTTTAATTTCAAAAATAATTTTGGCGACTTTGCCACCTGTTTAAAATTTTACTTAAAATTGGAATAAGTTAAATTAAATTTTGAAATATGGGTCTAAAACAGAAAAGTTTTAATAAAGCTTTATTTTTAAAATACTTTTGGAGAGGGTTGTTACCGAATCAAGGAAATCATAACATAAAAGGAATTATCACGTAATAGGATTGAAAGGAAGTAGGCTTAAAAAACTTAATTATGAAAATATATATGGGGAGTGTTGCCACGTGTTTGAAAACATGAATTTAATATCACTTATAAGCTTACAGAAATAAAAGAGTATTACTCTGAAACGAAAGAGTTTATACGAAAACTAGTTTGATAAGGGTTGTCATCCCTAAAGACCATAGATTCAATTTAATTGGTAAGGTAGCGTAAATTTTGCTATACTGATGTCAAACGAAAAACTTTAAAAGGGACTATTTTATAAAAATATGTTCGTAGAGTAGAAAAATTTAAAGTCGACTAAATTTATAAGATAAGGCTTAAGAAAACTTAGTACCGAGCAAATGTATAGATGTCGCTCACTGTTTGAAAATTAAATACAATTAAGCATATTTACACAAACTTTTTGTAAGCTGCTCGTAAAAGAGTTGCCCCGTTTTCAAAACTAAATCAATTTTTCTTAATATAAATCCTAACAAACATTTATAATAATGTGAAAGTTTGTGTGGGAGTATGTTCGATGGATTTGTATAAAATTTGGCACACATGTTACTTAAAACCTGCGTAAATATATAGCTTATAGTCAACTAAATTAATAGAGTTAATAACATATCGACACCTATCAGCCTATCACAGTTGCCCCCCTATTTAAAAAGATAAATTCATTTGAGTTAAAGAAAATATACGGCATGGGATTCAAAGGAAGTTGGCTTAAGAAAACTTAATCATGAAAATGAAAATTCTAAATTCCAACGTCGTTTGATTACGTTGGGTATTTCTGAAAATAAATTAGGCTTCACTAAACCCAAATGCATGGCATACTGCGGAGTTCCCAATGTGAAAAAAGTTTCAGCACAACTAACTGTAACCGCAAAATATGAAGTAGGGGTAAATTTTGTTTCAGATAGTGAAAAAATAAAAAAACATAAACTAAAAAGGAATTAAAAGATATTACCTTTGGTGAAATTATTTATTTCCTTTTTTGTTAATTACAATCCATAACGTTAAGCCGAATGCCTTGGTAGTAATTAATAAAACTAATTGCAGTTTTATAAAGATATACATATACTTTATTTAAAACATGTTTTACCACAGAAAAATTATAATAATATACATATGTAACTTCACACAAATATGCTGGGTGCAAGTTAGATCAACAAAACTAATTTAACATCTTTTTATTTCAAAACAGTTGACCTCCAACTACTTACCTTTTAAATTGGTCAAGTTTTTTTTAAACTGTCTGCTTTTTCCCACAGGGTAGCTATCGTCGGCAACAACGCCACCATAACTGACATATTTCGCCACAAGCTGCTAGGGCGCGTGCAGGCTACAAAGCATTGCCAGCTGTCTGTTGTCATTTATTACAATTGCTTTGACTTCTCGCCATCTCAGTGGCTTGCCTTCGTTGTTTGCGCCCCACTGCTTTTATTCTTTTAGTCATTTTACTGACACGCTCGAGTGAAAGCGTTATACATTCATACCTTCGACGAATGCTATGGAACATAAAGCAAAGGAAACGGAAG
Source organism: Anomoia purmunda (assembly GCA_951828415.1). Classification (NCBI taxonomy): domain Eukaryota; kingdom Metazoa; phylum Arthropoda; class Insecta; order Diptera; family Tephritidae; genus Anomoia; species Anomoia purmunda. The sequence continues at coordinate 125,315,544 of OX639993.1, forward strand.
TTGTGGTTCTGTTGTAAAAAATTAAATGATTTTCTCTGTTCTTACATGTTGTTTGCCACGCCACACTCCTCCAACTGGTTTGCTGCTGCTCTTAATGATGGCTCGTGGCTTCTGTAGCAGACAATGAACATTCGTCAGAGTGGAGGTAGAGAAAAAAAAAATAAGCGCGGAACAACCGAAAACATGTTGCGATTTGTTTGTACACTATATGGATTTGTGTGTGTGTGTGTGTGTGTGTGTAAGCGGAAACTTTATTATATTTTTCATTTGATATCCTTTTCGCTGGCAAATTTTTAAACGAAAATTGGCAATTCAATGGACTGGAAAAATACGCGAAAGTATCTGAAATTAAGCGCAGGCAAATTTTATTCTAGAGATGTTGGTATTCAACGATATGTTTATAATTATGTACATATGTCTGTTCTGCGAGCTACTCGAAGTTACTATAATCTACTTTTAGTTGCTTATAAGAATTTTATGAGCAAATGCACGGGTTAAAGAGAACGCAAAGTGAAAGAATCGCAATGTCAAAAACTGACACAAATCATATGAGTACTCGAAAAGTGACATCCATCACAATCTGTGTAGATTTATCAATCAAATGTTTCATATGTAATATGCAAATTTTTACTTTTCCTGTCAAAAAAAGCAATATTTTCAAAGTAATGGCGTTTTCTTTTTTTGAAATAATGTTGCCCTCTTTGTTTTTCTCAGCCCTTTCACAAGGTTGTGTTGTCATTTTTCAAAATATTTATCATTGACCAAGCAAAAGTGCAACAGTCTCCACTCATATAGCCATTTTCCAAGACGACCGAAAACATAATGTAAATGTTACATTATATGAAGGCTATTTTTATTTTGTTTTGAGGAAAGAAAACGCTACAAGAAAGCTTATTGGTTCTGGTTCTGCCGAATATCAACGAGTATTTGAAAATTTTCGCACTATTAGAATTAGATAAAAAACATATTGTTTTTCCATACTGAAATTTTTTATTCAAACGCAACGACTAGTCCGTTTTTTACATATTTCGCTAGTCCGTACTTTTAAAAATAATAACTTACTGAAATTTTAAGCAAGTATCAAATATGTAGTTTTTAAATTACAGCTCATTGAAAATCAGTTATTCGTCGCTTAGAGAGGTGAAAGGTTTGATACGAGTACATAAACACCTTCCCTCCTCATTCTTCACATGACGTCTCCTTTAGCTAAAACATACAGAAAATGTATGTATTTTTTATAATGCAAATATGTGATTTTATTTCCAATTCATTAGGTAATTTCTGCATCTAAATCGTGATTGGTATACTGAGTGATCGTTTCCCAGCATCTTAGCCCGTTAAGCTCCATGTCCTAGTTCATTTATATCTCCATCCGTGTGCGAGCAGTAGTTATCAAGACCTTTGCTGTTTCCTATCTTTTTTATAGGATTTCTTTTCAAAGCCCATTGCTCGTTGTGATCATATCCCTACTCTGTTCGCCTCCACCCCTGTGCCATGGCTTCCTTGTCAAAGTGAGTGGGCATTCCGAATTTCGAGAATTTAAATTAGTACTTAAAAAAATTTAATAATTTAAATAAAAGTAAATATATATCTTTAATTAGGACCTTAGAGCGTGTATGCCATTAGAATAGATTATAAGCATTTCTGTCCAAGTGAAATATTAGTCTAAATATTAGTTATTTTTTAGTAGGTTGCTGATAGCTTGTGTTCCCGAAATTCACTGTCGCCGTTTTGGAAAGGTTTTCTGCCTAATTCTATGTAAATTGTTGAAACGTAATCCTGTGATTAGATAGTTATTTATGGTTATATATCATACATTTTTCTGTACGTAATATAATAAAAAAAGTACTTACTTTGTTTGAAACCATCAATAACCTTATTTTTGTAATCATGTGGAAGGCTAAAAACTCGATTTACGCTATTTTGACTTACGTCGCGATTTATCGGAACCGACCAAAACGTAAATCAAACGTATTAGAGAAGTCTAAACTATGGGGACGTGGGGAGTTTGTGTGAGTTTTGGTGAATAAATTAATATAGCCCACCTTGTTTTGTATAACAACAAAAAACTATATCACATGTTTTTTTTAATTGTGAACTACCACAAAATGTAGAAAACTCAACTTAATTTACTTATAATAATGATATTTGTTAATTAAAATCAATGTTGCATAACGAAAGAGTTTTCAATCAGAAGAATGTATCAATCATTTCGTAGACTACGAAAAGTATTTGGATTTTATGTAACTTAAATTCTACAACTAGTTACATTTTTGCGTACTTGTTAAACATTTTTTTTATAAAAAGGGATTACATTCTTCCCCTTTTCTACTTCCTTCACAAATGCAACCTTTTGTATGGGAGAGCTAGAAATTAGCTGTCATTATGTATCAAACTTTTAATAATTGAATCATGGGTTATAGCGTAGTGGGGTAGAAAATTGTAAAAACTTATGAAAACTCATAGCAATTTTACTACGATCTTAATTGAATTATGTGTATACAAGCCGAATCCATACAAGGTGGTGTTGTAAAAATAACTACAAAATTCCTATGTATTTTGTTTTTGTTTCTGCGTAAGAGTTGTCAAAATTTAAATACATTTTCTTTTTGCTTTTACGGCTTTTTAAAGCTCATACGCAAAAGCAAAAACAAAAGACATGTAGGTGAATAAAAAAAAATCAAATCAGCTGTTCTTATGTGTATAGGTACCATTGCTTCTTTGCTTTTATTTTTCTTTCAGTTTTTGTTTCAAATTTATTGAAAATCAAGGCGAATCCATACAAGGTGGTGTAATAAATACAACTACAAAATTTCTTTGTATTTTGTTTTTGTTTCAGCGTAAGAGTTGTCGAAATTTAAATACATTTTGTTTTTGCTTGTACGGCGTTCAAAAGCTCATACGCAAAAGCAAAAACAAAATACATGTAGGTGAATAAAAAAAAAATCAAATCAGCTGCTCTTATGCCATCACCTTCTATAAATTCGCCTTGATTGAAAATCATCGTACTGATAGTTTTATATGTCACTCCAAATTTTCGTTCAAAAAACCGAAAGGGAAAATTTCCGCCAAAGTTTAGCGAATAAATTGGTAAAAAGAAGGTCACATTTATGTTGCTTGCCGAATGCCTTCAAAATCCAGCGATGAATCCATTATAGATTTCAATAATCCCGGTCGCAGGAGAACAAGTATTCGACAAAGACGAATACGTATTGGAAACACAGATGTATTACTAAAACCAGCCAGTTAAATTTCCGGTGGCGTTGATAATGAGACTTTTTGGTTTTCCTGTTACCACCAAAGAAGCGTAAGCTTTTTATTTAGTAAAGGCTCCTCAAAATCCAACACACCTCGAGTTAAATTACACACATAGAGCGATGAAGAATGCAGTGAGAAGGACAATGGAATGACCTGCCCCATTTGCCTCGAAAATTAGGAAATGTTGGGGAAACAACTTTTTTAATATATAATGCAATATGCAAATAAATCTTCAAAGTACTTGAAATAGTATCCAAATCGTAATAAAAACAGTACAAATTTTCTCCCTTTTTCTAGTACCTTCAAATGCATATCCGCAGTTGGCATGCGGAAAAAGTGAGGTTATGTAAGTGATGTCACCTTATTTCATTACACCGTTATGAGCTTAAATTTTAACAATTCAAAGATGAAATGAAGAGAAGCGATTTTGCGGCAGATGTGATTTTTTCATTATTATTATAATTTTTTGCAGTACAGCAAATTTCAGAGTCACAATAATAAGACATAACATATCTTAAAATAAGGTAATAAGTAGTCAGAGATAGCTAAACTGTATTACTTACAGATTAAATGAAAATAAATGTGGTCTTTAATGGAATATAGTATTTATATTTAAAGGTTAAGTCCTGAAGTAATCATAGATAGGTTGTCTAAAGTTGCTTTTATTTATCTGCTTTCTAATATTGGCAGGGATATAGCAGGGACAGCGATGACGAAGAACAGCCTTGCTGAAACCAATGAGGTAAACTGAGGGACAATAAAATGCCCGTTATGTGGGCAGATTTGGTAATACCCAACATATCATACAGGTAGTTGGAGATTTTCAAGTGATTAGCTTATATAAAAACATACAATTAATGGCCATGTCGTACTCTGGAATCTCACACCATAAAAGTTGTGCAAAAGCAACGTACCAAGAATATAACCTTGGGGAACACCAGCTGTCACCGCTTTCAGTTTTAAAACTTTAGAACAAATTCGAATTCGTTGAAATCTGCCTGAAATATAGCTTTTCATAAGCTCTAGCGCACAGCGGCCAAATCTAAAGTGGCATCGCAGCTTGCTACAAAAAAGTGCATGATTAACAGAATGGAAAGCGGTAGGAAAAATCTAGTGAAAAGGGTAAGGTCAAGTGGTTTTTATCGCGCATTGACATTGTTTTTGAATATTTAGACCCTCAATTAATTCAAAGGATAAAACTGATAATGGTTGGAACTTATAATCACCTTCTGAGAGTATCGGTGCGGCATAAACATATATTATTCGGATATTATTTGTTATTAAGGAGTGCACCCAGTATTTCTCATTCACTGGCGTCGGACATAAAGGGCTAGGATGTCATGTGTGAAAACTAAACGTTAAATTCCATGTGATGAGCTATCAATTTGACAAGTGTGTTGCTCGTCATGCTCTCGTCTCGTCGGGAAAAGATTAAAACATGACGAGGATGAGACGGCAGATATGCAGAGGGCCAAACTGAGTTATTGGCATGTTTAAGTTTTTTATTCCAAAATAACATTTTTGCTGCCGCTGTTCTTATTACCCCATCTTGTTTATCGTATCTATGTAATATTGGGATTTTTCATGCAATGACGATGCAGTTGAGTTTCTATTTTATACCCGGCGTATTTTGATAATCCTCAAAAGCTACAACGTATTCAATTTTATGTACTTGCGTACTGAAACATTTTATTAAAAAATACTGAAATCAACATAGAAAAATAAACATATGTACATTAGGACGCCTCACCAAAAAAAAAAAAAAAATGCGTGCTTCCAAAGTAATTAAAAAGTGTTTTATATATTAAGAATGCAAAAAAGAATAAGAAGAAAAATATTTCTGAAAATATTAAAATTTAAGTGAGCTGGATCGGTTTGAAAACTGCTCCAAAAATGGAGTCCTTTATAAAAACATGCATGAAATATTTAAAACTTTGTTCAACATAGTCATATGGATTTTGCCAAGAAATAACATATCATAACAAGAAGGTGCCTTTCGTATGATATATTATAATCTAATTCGGTCAAGTTTTGGCTGAGTTATGGAAGGTAGTTTCAAACCACCAGCACAAAGTTCAGCATTATGATTCCGTTGAATACATTACAAATCAGTTCATTTCAGACGTCCACGCTATTATGTTAAAATTGAAGGTTTTACAAATCCTTATACCCAAAAGTTTTCCAAAAATTCAAATTAAAAGGCTTGCATTTTTGATAATTTTTTTTTTTAATTTGTTTACATTTTGTACAGAGTTTTAAATTCTGCTGTATGTGCCTTTTGTTACATTACATACTTTGCATATTATATGTAGAATAAAAGTTTTATAATATTATTATGAAAACATCAACATGTGGTCAATTGTTTGAGTCCTGCATGTATGTATTTTTAATTTAAAAAATATATACGCAACTATATTGCATCGTATAGAAAAAATGTCATTGAGAATAGTTCCCAATACTTTTTTTTATTAAAAATGCCTGCTTGTTTTTGTTCTTCTATTTCTTCTGTTTCATATTTTGCATAAAAAAAAATATCAAACCGCAAAGCTACTTCTTAACCACTTGTACTTTATTATATTGAAACTGAATTGGCTACAAAATTGTATACTCAAGACTATCTAATAATTTTGATTAACTAGTTTGAAAATTTTAGAAAAGGTAAATTTTTCTGCAGTGGCTGTGAGTTAAATATTGCAATGTTATTTTTACAGTATTGACAATATTTTACGTACTACTTTTTTTTAAGTAAATTTTCTATACAAATATAGTTCACGCCAATATCGTCAAGCACGATAATTTTTTCTTCCATACAAAATATCACTTCGCGCATGCATTGAATGATCTACAAAACTGCATTCAAATTCATTTTTTTCATGTTTTTAAATATCGTAATATTTTTATTAAAAAAAAATGTTGATTGTTATGCTTGATGATATTAGAATGAACAATATTTTTATAAAAAATTTACAAACAAAATTTTAGCATGTATAATTTTCTCTACACTTTTCCTTAGAACCTATAGAATCCTTAAATATCATACGATTTGTCGACAAACTTTCACCCAAACAATATGATTTACCCCATTGAAGCTCATAAACAAATTTTTATTTTTTTTGAAACGATAATTTTGGATCAAAAAATATTTCATAAAATAAGCATAGACTTAGAGCAAAATAAAATAAAATAATAATAATACTCGAAAAAGACTTTCAGCTTCTGTCAAAATAATGTATTATCCTTTTTAATTTCTCAACAAAAAAATAAAACTCAAAAAAGTATTGTTATTGATAGCAAATTTGAGAATCTCAAAACATGAATTTAATATATATAAATTTTTTTGAAGGAATTAATAATAATTTCGGTCCCTAACTTTACCATTTTTTTTTTTAATCTTCTTCTATTTAAATCACGATAGGCTCTAAATCACAGCAAACCGTTAATGACTATTAAAGCAGTACTTTGATTAAGCATCTAGATTCCAATTATGATACTAAAAACAGTCGCTCAAAGCGAAACTCAACGATTTCTTTTTCATAAAAATGTGTTTCATTAATTTTATATAGAAATCCATATACATATGTTGTTCACTGCGTAACATAAAGGTTATAAATCGAACTTTAAAAATTTATAGAAAATTCAATGAATTCAAAAAAAAACGGTATCTAATTCAGTTTCGAGGATGCAGTTTTCTAGTTAATTCAGCTTCAGTATAATAAAGTGCAAGTTACATGTACATACATAGCTGCAAGTTATCGTTCATTTTTAATCAGGGATTGAAAATAATAGTTATTTTCGAAATTTCAATTTAAAAAGTTAGCTGGAAAGGATTTGTTTTTTTAACATTTGTAAATACCAATGTGATGCTTGTTACCCAAGGAATGCTAATCCTATATGATTTATATTTTTTTGACTTCTTACAAAAAAGTCAGCAATTAACCGTTATTTTTTTACTGATATATATTTAGTCAAAAATAAAAGTTAAAATTTGACTTTTACTTTTTTCGGTGAAAAATAACAGTTAAAATTTTAGTTTTAATTTTTCGGTCAAAAATATCAGTTTACATATTACAATACAATATGTTTTAATAAAAAAAAATCAAAGTAAAAAACTAACTTCCTTTTAATTGCAATTTTCCGTCTTCTGTAAATATATTTCCTAGACAATAATTTAATTTCTTTAATTTAAGGTTTAAGTTATACAACAAATGACAAATGTTTTGTTTATACGTAGCAACAAAATGATTTTATCTTAAACAGTTACATTCAAATAGATTAGCAATAAAATTTTAACTTTTATTTTCGATCGAAAAAATAAAAGTCAGATTTTAAATTTTTTCTTTGACTGAAAAAATTAAAGTTATTAACTTTTTTATTTGACTGGAAAAATAAAAGTAAAATTTTAACTTTTATATTTGACTGAAAAAATAAAAGTCAAATTTTAACTTTTATTTTTGACTGCAAATATATCGGTGGAAAAATAGCAATTATTTATTGACTCTTTTGAAAAAAAGTCATAACAGTTACGGTCCCTGTTTTTAATAACTTTTTTTTGCTGCTAGTGTTGCAAATTTTCTTTCACATATAAAACATGAACAATATTTATATTTAAAATTGCCAAAAATAAATCGTGGCTTCTAGCCATTCAAAGTTATCTTTTCTTACACTAAAATTGATTGGGTTACAAAACTGAATACTCGAAAAGTTTTTAAAATTATGGGTTTTGAAACAATATTTCTGTAAATAATTAATGAAAAATATTGTGAACATTCAAAAGAAGTCACCGTACAAGTTTCACTTTGAGTGACTGTACATTTGCATTTTTTTTTGTTTACCTTATTCTAACTTTTCATTTCTTTATTTATATGTATAAGCATAATAAGGAAATGAGCTGCTCTAAGTGCGTAAGCAATGCCAGCAGATAAAAATTTGCAAGATGCGTCTCAAGTGCCCACATGCTCAATTCATCTTCTCTGCTCACCATCCCCAAATGTCCCAATTGAGGTGTCACCATTTGGAATTTAATGTGGATTATTATGACTCGCTTGAGACTTATGAATTTCATTCGTGGCTTCACTGCACACATTCCACATACATACATACATTCATACTTTCACAGATATTTACGACAATAAGTCATTTATGCTTCGATAAAAGCATTTATGCAAATCTAGCCAACACAATCATAATATAAAGCAAACAGTTACACAGAAGGAGCGCGTAGAAATTCTCACAACTAGACATAGATATAAGGAATAATAGGTATATAAGGAATTATGACAGAAAGTAGAAAAGTATGCAAGGAGTACAAAGGAAATATGCGTGTGGTTATACATACATGGAAGCAGACGAACAGACAGACGTGCACTCAATTTTTTTATGGTCAAAAAGGCAAATAAGAGATAAATTTCAATGGCCAAACACGCAGGAATATAAAAAAATTCTGAAATAAAAAACATATGGAATAAGTCTGGTAAACATACATACATACATATGCACATATATGTAGATTGTCGGACAGATGAAAAGTAATACGTATATGAGGGGACTAAAAAAAGTCCACTTAGTTGATTACAAAAAAAAAATCTTTTCTTCTTACTTACTTAGTTAATTGGCGCTATAACCGCTTTAGCTATTTTGGCCGAACTTCTCCTACAATTTGTGGTGTGCGTCTCAAATCACGAACAAAGCAATAATAGATAATCGAAAAATGTGTTCATCCATAATCAAACGACGCATTTTGAAATAATAGCATTTAACTCAACTGTTTCATGATTTCTAATGCCCCTAGAACTTTTCTTTCATGATCGTAAATTTAAAAGCACAATCTCTCACATTTTTTCCTTTGATCAGGAAAAATTAGGAATGATCAGTGTGACCGCACTCGGTTTATGAGAAGTAATTTGGGCGAAAGCAAATAATTTACTTTACCATTTTCCACTTACCGTTTGACCCTTTTCAAAGTGATAAGGAACTAAGATTTTTTTTCGAGTAAATTAAACTGGCATTATTTGTTTTGTTACTGATTTTTGCTAGTTATCTTTTACGGGTGGGTTTGCTCCTGTTGGGCTCCATACCATAGACTGCTGTTTGGCTTCCGTGTCATATTTATAGAACCAAAATTCGTCACCAGTGCTGACTTTGCTGAGATTTTCAGCCTACCCAGTTTCGAATTTATGTAGGAAATCCATTCGAGCCTCTTTTTGGGCTTTATCTAAGATTTGTGGAATCTATCGACCAGATTCCTTCGTTTATCCCAGCTGATTACTTAATATTCGTGAAGCAACCATGGGATTCAAGCCCAATTCATCAGCAACAATTTTTTGTGTTCATCGAATTTTTGACTTTAGACTCCCCGCAGAGTCGCAGATTTTGGTCGACCTTTTCGGGAAAAGTTCTCTAATCCTTTCTGGAATCAAATAACGGTGCTACCGTTCCATACGCGATTCGGCTTCCATTGGATATTTGTAGTGCGTTTAGTTTACGTCGAAAATCGATGAGAATCACAAAGCGAATATTCGTTTGCTTTATTGATGGAATTTTTTGATCCATCCTCAGCTATTTCACGTTTTCTCGTATCCATTTCAAACATTCATTTTAAAATTTAGAAAGAGGTCTCACAAAACGATTTTAAAGGGTTTGGTGTTTTTTGTTTTCCTTTTAAAGATTTAAAAGTCACCAACTAAGCGAACTTTTTTTAGTCCTCTCGAATTTACATATATGTACATATGTCTACTTATATGGTGTATGTAAATTAAATATTTGCGGTTTGAATAGCCATATAGGGAAATGGCCGCTACGTATGCCGGAAAGTAGATGGCTAGGGAAAGAGAGAAAGTAGCGTAAATTCAAAAGGTATGCAATAAATGTGAAAAAAAATGTTCATTTGGCTACACTCGCGCTAAAAAAATAGGAAAGGAAAACTGAAAACGTAAAGAATGATTCACACTTGCGAACAGTGCACATGGAAAATTGTGAAAATGTACCATAATTCGAGAAATATAGAAATAAAACCGCAAAGAATAAGAAAAGCTGGCGAAAGTGAATTTTTACGAGCGCATTTGCAGGCTGATATGAATGCTTTTATTTAAAGTTATACATATGTGCTGTAGGCCGGGTCAATGTGGGATTCTTTCTGTTAGATAGAGTCAAAAAGCATATTTCGAATATCTAGAATACACCTGTAAAATTTCAGACAAAAGAGAAAAAAAAATATTATTAGCTTATTCATACTATTTATTAAGTTTGTGAGCAAAGTTTAATTACAGTATTTTAATAAGTATTGTCGAAATTCCACCAAAAAATTCTGTTCAATCTAGTCCGATATGGCTTGAAGGGTTTATATATTTTTAATATCCTAAAAATACTTTTCGATTATATCGAAATTTCATAGAAAAGCAAAACTACTACCTAATGTGGAAGACAATAAAGCACTGGCGTATTTTTCTGTCTGTCGTAAGAGGGTCGTTTAATTGAAAGTTTTATTTAATTATAGCATTCTTATAAAGCGTCAACTTCGGCTCAATTCAGCCTGAGAATGTACTAGTCTAATTAAGTACATAATGCTGCAAGTCTACAGAAAGTTATTAATATTTTATATTTATTTATTTATTTATTTTATTCGCCAATTTAAATGAATTCAAATAGATTATTAAATACTAAGGCTTACATACAATATTTGGTCTAAAATACGATGAGATACATTACTCACAATTAAAAAATTGTATCACCATATTCAGTTTTGACTTGAAAATCTTTTGTGATAAATTTGTTTGTCTAAATTTTTACAAACTTGATTAGACTGCCTTATGCAGCTGATTTTAAGGTTACCAATGGGGCAATTGAAAAAGTGTTAACTCCATAAAGAAGTAGCATTTGATAATATTCGTGACTATATCGATTTCTAATGTTGGCAATGCTAACAAAAGGTATTTATTTTGATATTTAAGCAAACTACAAGGCCAACGAAGGGAATGAATGACAAATCTAGTGAAACATTTTTGAACACTCTCAATTCTTTAAGCTAAAATAAAACTTTACTATATTTAAGTTAAAACTTAAAAAAATATAAATTATTTATTGTATGCTATATTATTAAATTTTTATAGTATTAATAAAAAATAAATAATTATAAATAAAATAATTTTATAAAAGTAAATTCCTCCCCATAAAAATTTTTTTCAATTTTCTTAATGGAAATTTTAAAAATACCCCTATTATTTAACTTTAAAATTAACATTTTAGATAAAGTAAATATAAACAAATTTACTAAAAATAAAATTAATTTATACTACAATTATGAAATAATTAAAGGTAAAATTAATTATTTACAAATTAACAGAAATAAATATTAATTAATATAATTATTAGTTTATTAAATACTAAATATAAAATCCCCTATTATTTTAATTTAGTTAAATTTAATAAATAATTTTCAATTATATTTTAAATTTTTATTTTAATAAATTTTTTTAAAAAGATGGAATAAATTTTATATTATTAAACTTTTATCACTATGAAAAATTTTTTTTATAAATTTTATTAAATTATTTAATTAAAAAAATTGAAAAAATTTTATTTATAAATATTTAGATAATCTAAATAAAATTTAAATATTTAAATTTTATAAATAATTTTATTTTTATATATTAAATAAAAAAAAATGGGATATGATTTTTATATTAATTAATAAATATTTTAAATAACAATAACTTTCAAAAATAAATTTCATTTTTATACATTAAACAAAAAAGATGGAATATTATTTCTATATTAATTAAATATTAATTAATAATTATTTTAATCTATATCTACACACTGAAATCATAAAGCCTGTATGCTTGGAAAGTGGCATTTTCGAATTAAATATGACTCCCAAAACGCCTTTTCATATATTTATTTGAGCACTACGGCTTGCAATTAAAATCAATCCGACCTTTGCGCCTACTGAAAACCAAGTGCTTGCATTTACCAACTTTAAGATGTAAAGAGTTAACCTTAACTAAGTTTCCAGCCTTGTTAAATCCTCTTGCAATCTGATGCAGTTAGTTACGTTGTCTATACGACTGTATATTTTCAAGACATCTGCGTACGTCAGACAACGCGATGTCTAGAATCAGTTGTTTTTATCATTAACAAAGATTTAGCAAATTAATGACCCAAGATGGCCGCCATGAGATACACGAGTATAAGATTGAGTTTTAAATAGCTTCCATATATAAAAATTTTCCAAAGTGTTAACAGGACGCCGGGTTCAAATCTTCTCTGGCATAAGTAATGTCTAAAACATCATGCCATAAAAAACTTCTCACAAAAATCATTTGGCAATCGGAGTCGGCATACTAAAAATTGTACGAAACTTTGGCATTCACGATATAAGCGACAATAGCTGATAATCCGCTAGAGTCCTCCTTATGTCATGTAGGATCATGTGTATGAATGTGTGTGTTAGTTCGATGGTGCGCGCTTTTGTGCTCATATTGATTCACAACTTGAATAGCTTTATTCTACAGGCTGAAAGACTTACCATTCTTAAAATAGCTCACTACCAATTTGCTAAGTAACTCAATTTCGTCATCAGCAATGCATAGAAATTCATGTGGACGTTATCATCAGCTTATGACTATTCGATGATGCATCCGTTCGAATATCGATCTTATATTTAAGCGCATTGATATCGCCTGGTTGGACTCTTCTTGGATGGAAAAAACAAACCCCTTTTCTCTATACCTTTCATGAATGTTTTAAGCCTTTGCAAGTATAAGAAGAGAAAGGAATATACCCATACAAAAGTATACCAAAATGATCAGGACCATGAACTGATTCAATTTAACTATAAGAGTCTGCATGTTTGAATGTAAACTACTCTCTTCATTTTAGAGTTATTTGACTGAAAGGTGTATTTTTGCAACGTACGAGTAGTAAGCATTTCGCGGAACTAATCAGCTTGAGCCTTATATATGTAGCTGCAATATAACATTTTTTTTTTCATTTATAACTCCTAAATCAAACGAGCTAAGGTCAAGCAATTTGGCATCAACTGATTATTGAAAAATGAAGGAAAAATTAAGGAATTGCATGCGTTCTAATAAATCCTTGACGTACCGGTTGAATCAGGGGATATGTGACCATTTTTTCGAAATCGCCTCCCAGGCACGTCAGAAGGTATCTTTATGAACTCACGGACGAGATCCGAGCGTACACGACAAAACCGCTGGATCTGACAGCGTACAGACAGGCCACAAATGGAATTCACCTAGAGACAATCACCAACTCTAGCCCAGTGAATGCTGTCATAGTGGTCAAACCACGAGGAGTTTTAGCTGCCCTTAACACCCACGTTGCTCTAGGCTGTCAGCAATATGGATAGTGCAGTAGACTTAACTCTTATCTATCCAGAATCAATTCCGATATTTCCAATATATGTCCGGCATGAGGATATTCCCAATCACCTTTTCACTTGTCCCTCAAGACTATTCCTCCAACACCTATCTGTCTTCGGTCCAGCCTCGTTGAAACCGCTCGTTTCCTGCGCTTCCGCTTGATGAGTTTCACAATATCGATCATGGGTAAACTAATTGCGGAAATAACTGTTCGACAATATTTTTTAGCTGCTTTATATACATATACTGTATTGTTGAGGAAATTCTCTACTATCAAAAAATTTGTATACTACCACCGAGCGTGACCCAACTATTGAATGCTGGCCCAGCTATCCGAGTACTTTAGTTCAAAACTTGGTGAATTCAAGTAAGAAAGAGGTCTGGTGAGGAGATGTAGTGATCTCCGAAATAGCAGCTATCACTTTTACCACTTTGAAAAATTGTTGCTTTTTCATTATATTCCGTAATAAAAATTGGTCAGTAAAATTAAAAAATAAAATTAAAATTAAAAAATGAAAGTTTTAAGTTTTTATGAAGGCTAGTTATAAGTACGGAAATCTGCCGATATATTAGCTGCATTCGATTCGCCACTTCTCTGCTCGTGATGCCTGAGCTCTGTTCGCGTTCGAACAAATTTGTGTGTACAATCAACAACAACGATAGCTAGCTAGATACGGCGAATCGCGAGTACGGTGATAAGACATTAAACTGGTCGAACTCGTTACATTCAATGCTGCAGATCTTAGACCAGTTTTAAGCTGCGCACAAACGACGATCATGTGCGCGGATGTTCTTGCACTTTTGGTGCATATTCATCGTTTGTGTTGCGGGAATATTACATTGGAATTAAAAACAAAAACTGCGTTGATGCTAATTTATACCAGATGCCATTATGAATATGTGGTATTGTTATAACAAATATATTTTTATTATTATTTTAAATTGTTATGCTTGATGTGTTTAACCATTTCATATATAAATATTAATTTTTTGGGGTGTTTGTATTTGGAAATAGGAAGATGGAAAAGCAACAACAGGTTACACGGCTTAGCTTGGTACAGGAGATAGCGTGCCTCCCAGTTTTATTTGCAAATCGAACTGTTCCATGTGTATATTTGTTTAAATTCAGGTAAGCCCATAATTAAGTATTTTTATACAATGTAAAAAAGAAAACAAAAATTTGCATGAATATTCACAAAAACAGTACAGTTGGGTGTCAAATGCAATATTCATATCAATTACGAATAAATTTATCATAATTGAATATTTTGAAACTAACCAATGAAAAACTTATTGGCTTTTATTTTTATGAAGTTGCTTAAAAGTGGTTAGTGGCAAAAATAAATTTTGGTGGCAAGGAAAGGAACGCTGTGGCTAAAACGGTAACACTGGTGATTATCATGCTTGCCGAAAAGTTCAGAGTTAGAGTCCTGCAAAAGTGTGGAAAAAAGAAGTCTGACTGTTTTTTGCTTTTTCCCATAATTCAAATTCAAAATATTAAAATAAAAAACTTTCTTCCGGCTCAAAAAATTATATTTGATATTTATTTTTATTAATCTAAAAATCGACATATGTAGTTTGGCAGTCTTCACATGACACCGTTCTAGTGCTTTTATTTTCGTTAACACTTTGGATTTGCAACTTCCTTAATCCAAAGGCAGATGGCGCTGATCCGCAGTCACTATAGAAATGAAATGACTTTCGCTTCTTTTTGCGCTAGAATATTTCTTGACTAGTGGGTTTTTATTGCAGGGAAGCAAGTCATTTGTGCACACTACAGATACGCACGGATATATATGACTACATATGAGTGTGAATATTTACATATATAAATTTATGAGTGGTGTGAGGTTTGCTGCTGGTAGAGAGTTAATGCATCCCCTGTGATTACCCTAGCTTGCTTGCTTACAATATTATCTCAACTGTCTATTTGCTCTACATTTTTATGTTTCATTTTACGTTCCTTTTGCTTCCGAATGCTTCGATGTAGACAGATAAATCAATTTACGTAAATTGTAAATGTTAGCGTAAATTTGCATAAATATTTGCTACGTTTAGTGTTGGTGTGCAAATGAGAGACATGTTAAAAAAAAATGTATAAATACAGTGGCAGGCATTCCCTTAAACGCACTTAGTTTATTTCATAACTTTTTTTTTTATTTAAATACCGTACGTTGCCCAAATTAAGTGGTTTTTGTTTACCGTGAAATTCGTTCATTGTTGGTATTGTACGAGTATTAATGATGAGATGACTGACGCCTTTTCTGTGAAAATATAAATGCAACAAAAACATTCATACACACAGTTTTGCAGTATTGCTTTAATAATTTTTTATAAAAATTTCATAATTTTTTCATTTAACCACCCTGAACATGCGAAAATGTGGCTGTAAGATTTTTTATCATAAATTTTGTGAATAAACTGCATTCTATTTTTACTTCAAAGGCAAAGTGTGGTTCTGGGACATCCTGTACATTGGCATCAAATATAAAAGAATTTTCTCTTGGCTAAAAAAAAATGTGGAAAAATTTAGTTTTCTCTGCCACTGTATGTTGTATTGCAAAGTTTGCTCATTTTTATTTTTTAATTTTAATTTTTATTTTTTTGATCAAACAAAATCCTTACTCTTTGATTTACAATTTTTCAATCCTATTTTTTCGATATTTTTTCGATCAGAAAATATTTTATTGCCATCGCCGATGAATTGTAAACATGAGAATAACGATTATCACAAAATATCGATCAAATTGGTTGAAAAAATTGAAATCCCAAAAATATCGATCAACTTTTAACGAAAAGTTAAAAATAAAAAAAAGAGATCAAGCTTGATCGAAAAAATTAAAATCTAAGAATAACGATTATTTTTGATCGAAAAACTAAACATTACAAAATAACTATTGTGCATTGATCTAAAACAAAAGTAGGGATGGATTTTTATAACATATGGCATAATAATTAAATCGATATGACCAAGCTTTGTTTCAATCGAATTATTGTGAATGATTTTTTGATGCGAAAAAGTCAAAATAAGGATTCGCTGCACTGAAAATTTTTGTTTGATCCCCGAGATCAGCGAGTATAATTTTTTTACATGTAACTACATAGTAAAACTTTCATTATAAAAATCTCCGTTTTTGAGGAAAGAGAAGCCGTATTTGCAACGTTGATTGAACTTTAAGCATCGTTTGCAACAACAGCTGACTTAGTGTTTGACGATGAATTGTAGGAAATCCGAAAAATAACAAATAAATACTTAGCTTACTTCGGGAAACGGATGCTGATGTGAGGGTCATACAATTGATTAAATCTGGGTTATGCATAAACGATTTCAATCAATTTTTTTCAAGATTTTGTGGACAAACATTGCATAACCTTCGGAACAAAAGTCATTGTTGGGTCATGAGGTGCATCAATAATTTGTTTTATGTTTATGTTGAAATTGTATACCTGATTAGTATTCCCATATTTGGGAATTTGTTGTTTGTTTGCTTTTTATTTATAACAAAATGTATTTGCTGTCTTCATATATCTGAATTACTAAAAGAATATTTCTTTTTTTATGTTTTGTTTCAGTCAATTTTATTGTCGGGACCGTAATATAATTCCGAAAATCTCGGGACCAGTAAAATTTCTAAAATTGACATCCCTAGTTGTAGGTGGCCAATTCGGAAGGTCCAATTTCCAATTACTTTTCCCAGCATTACCTCCCGTGTCGCTCGAATTACGAATTACCGAAGCCAATCTTCAATCGAAGTTTATCTTGACTCAGGAAAGGACAACAAAATTTCAATTTGTTATTTGCCAGTTTACTGGTTCTTCAGAACTGATCTGCTTACAATATAAAAGTAATATTTTTAACGAATATTTGCTTACTATAAATTTATGCTATTGTTCAGCTTATTCTACATTTTTTACTCAGTTCTCCAGTCATCTCGTGCAATTAGTTAATTGTCAGTGAATTTAGAAAAGTGCATTTGTTGCATTTTAATATGTAACTTATTTCGGAACAGTTGACAAATTTGGAATATGTTACTTGACTTGTTTGTTGCTTTGTGCTATTAATTGCTGGTATGTAGGTTGGCGGCAGAATTGACGTAATGTTGGCTTCCAAATTTTGAATCGTAGCTGGCTTAACGGCGAAGGCTATTAACTTCATATAATCTTAAAGAAAGAAATCCAGAGGTGTGATATCTTGTTAATCGACTAACTGGTTAATTGATTAGCAAAAGTGTTTTTTTTTTAAAAAGTCGACTTCACATAATCGATTAACAGTTTCGTTTCGGCTTTTTCAACTAACCAACCGTAAACAAGTAGTCGATTAACCGCTCATTATCGACTAGTTGTTTGATTTTTATGCGTGTTTGTATATTTGTGGTTATTTTGTCAATAATTCATTTTCCACTATAATGAAGTTTTTTTTTAAATTATTTTTGGCCTTATATTTATGAATCGTCTGTATAATTTATAGAGCAAGAGCCCAGGATTATATTAGGGAATATTGTTTTTTGTTAATTTATTGTGATTAACTGTCACTAATGGAATAATTTCGGTTAGCCGATTTTCAGACTAGTCGAAAGTAAACGAATCGAATACTTGCTATTCGAATATTAACTTTCAAAAAAGTCGCCAATCGACTAGTCGAACAGCTGGATAGTCGACTTTAAACAAAACCTCTAATGTGTCGGAGCAGCATCTTGCCGAAAACCAACTGTTGCCGGCCTTCCGGGCACAAAAAGTCTGATATCATGGTGCGGTACCGCGTGCCATTGACGGTTGCTTTCTCTCCGTCATCCTTTTTAAAGGAATACGCACCGATGATTCCACCAGTCCACAAACTAGACTATTCAGAACACCTTTGTAGCTGTAATGGTATTTCGATTATCTCTTTGGGTTGCTTGTCAGCCCAAATGTGGCAGTATTATTTATTTATCTATTCATTTCGGCAGAAATGTACTTCGTAAGTGAAAAAACTGTGTCTTTGATTTTGTAAGCCTTTAAGACTTTTTCGTAAAATTCCCTAGAATGCAACATACAAAAGGTTATGATACTGCGAACGGCTTCGAATTGGTTGGCCGCGGTCTTCGCCCACACTGCAGCTGTAGCAGGGCAATATTCTCATCGCTATGCATTGGACGAGGTCTATTCATTCGCGTATCATCCAAT